>CM044104.1:9111476-9268605 GCA_024174645.1 Lemna minuta | reverse complement strand
AAATTAATAACTTTAAATATACAACTCCTTTTTAATCCAAATTTTCTCCATTGGATCACAAATTTCTTTCTTTTTAACATCATGCCATCTAAAATATAATTTCAAAGAAGAATCTAGGATGAATTAAAAATTAGCTTGAATCATTCCTTAAGAAGTCTTTTTTAATATCTCCATCATATTTTCATCTTGAAATTTATCCTTCAAAAACATGTATGAAAGTCAAAGTAATTCAAGAAAGAGATTAACTTTTATTAATTTCAACTTTACAAATGATTAATCATCAATCAATCATAAAATTAACCCTAAATTATGCATAAATATAGACTTTAGTGAAATGACATACCAATGGAGAAAATTCCTAAAAATTATGATAACATGCATCATATTCAGATCAAATAAGCATGAATATGAGTGAAATAAGATATGAATTTAAGTTATAAATGCATGTTATCACTCACCTCAATTCATTGTCTAATTTTTCAAAATTTGAAGATATCTCAACAATTTCTCCTAATTCTCTATGAATTCAACCCTTACACAGTATTATGCTTATTAATCCATAATTCAATCCTTAATTGAGTGAGTTCATAATATATTATGATGCATGGATGTGTTATTTCAATGACCTCACGATCACGCCATATCATAGACCTAGAGGGTTACACACATAAGGTCTATAGACATTAGTAAATAAAAACATAAGAATGAGGGTTTTTATGAAAATTTCAAATACGTAGTGTTTATAAATATGCAGATAATGATCACAACTCAAGGTGCCCATAAAAACTTACAAAAGTTCTCTCCTTTCTTCTCTTTCTCTCTTAGTGAAGGTGATTAACTCAGAATTTGAAGTCTAAAATAACGCATAAGGTTCTTCACTTAGTCAATGATATTGTTTTCCTTAAAAGCATAGATGGAATAAGGGTTGATCCACGGAGAATAGGATGCAAAGTAGTGAAATTTGGCCCAGACTAACCTCCTTTAATTTCATTGCTCCCTTGGGCATGCTCTAGTAACTAGAAAAAAAAAAGTTCCCTTCTCTTTTCGTTATCGTAGATGCTTCAGCCTAAGTATTCAAAAATAAGGATGAAGAAGATAGAAGTAGAAGTGATAGGCAGAAATACATGCAGACAAGAAAATGGAAGAAAGGGAGAGATAGGATGCTTCTTTGTTCAAAACTAAAAGGAAAAGAGAGAGATCTTCCTCACAAGGTAAAGGAACCATAGAGGTCACTTACCTTCTCTTCTAGACGAAGTGAGGTTCAACACTGACTAGAAGGCACTCACTCTCTTCGTACCTAGGACATGGCGGTTCCAATCGCTAAGAGATGAAAAAGTTCTTCCCTTAGAATGCACCAATGCTCTTTTTGGATAAGAGTTTTAGTTCAACGTTCTGAGAGGAAGGACTCACTCACCACGTGGACGGATGATGCTCCTTCCTCAATTCTTCAGCTATTACCTCTCTAAACTTCTCTTACACTCTTGATCACAAGAATGGACCTTGGGAAACCTGTCTTCTTCCTCCTAAAGAAATTTTGGGAGTGTATCTACAAGATAGTTTACAATAGAGAAGAGAAAGGTTTAAATAGGGTGGTCTCAAGAACCCTAATTTTGGTAAGCGTCAGATGAATGCTAGCTGCAATCACTTCCATCTAGTCCAACCCTTGCAATCCAATGATTCTCCTTAATGGGCTCCATTGGATTTAAGTAGATAATTTGAACTTCCCATTGGGCTTCCTTCCTTAGTCTTGCATTGTGCCACACTTCACAAATCATCCACTTGATTGGGTTTTAAGTGGATGTAGTCATCTAATCCAAGAAATTCATGGTAGAATGCAATAATTGTGACTTAAGTAGATAATTTAAATATTTTCTATTTTAATTATAATTTTTGTAAGTTATATACTTTTAGGCAAGTCTGAGCAAGTAATTTACTCAAAAAATGTGTCATTTAACTTTCGTTACTTGATGTTATCAGAAGGGTGTGGAAGAGAAGATTTATCTGTCCACCAATTGAGTGGGTACCGCTAGAGGCTAGATACTTGAATAGCTTTAAGAAATCTTTTCATGCACATTGTAAGTATATATTTTTAATCTATACTAGATGATATAATCATCTGTTCTTTGTGCATAAACATTTTGAATGTTCGATTCAATGTATTCCATTGTGTTCAATATTTTGAACAAAATGTTGAGAGCCTATCAAGCATCAGATCAATTCCTAACCTAACCTAATATCTTTCAATTCCTCAAATAACCCAAAATATACCATTAATGCATAGAGAAGAGCCTACTTACATTGGGGGCATCACGAAGATGACCCTATGTCACTGTATCAAAGGCTTTTTATAAAAATTCATTGAAAATGGGTATCAATGTCCAATCAATGAAATCCCTCACATTTCAAAGGCTATTGATGAGAATTAGGCATAAATCCATGCCAATAAATTAATAATTTGATAAGAGGAACAATTTTGGTGAAGAACAAGGCTTTGAAAAGTCAAAGCACAAATGAAAAAGAGGAAGGTCCCTATTTATAGGGTTTTTGATTTTTTTTAAGAGCTATAGTTGGATCCGAGCATTAGAAGACACGTGCACAGGAATTGTGCCATATGTTCCCTTAACATCAAGGGAAAATGGTTCAAAAACTATTGTGATCTAGTACAAGCATCTGATTGGGCATTTTAAAGGTTTGGATGACTAAGATTGTGCCATGTGGCATGTGATACACTATTTGAAGAAGATCAACCATTGTGAGCCATAGAACCATTGTCATCTGTTGATAGTAATGAAGAAGAGAGGACATAGAATATAGTGCCTAACCATTTTTTATCAAATGTGTTGGGGGTTGTGGCTTGATGAATAGGGTGTGGCCATAAACACCCCCCTCCCAAGTAACATTATGTCATATCATGTGGAAAGAAAAAAGAGAAGCATAATCTAACATGAAAATAGTTCAAAATCTTACATGCTATATGACGACACCATATGAGGACGGTTGCCATTGGGTTATAATATATATTAAGACTAATATTCCCCTATATAAGGCACAACATTGGCACTAAATTAGGGCAATGTGGTCCTCACGTGCACAATAAATGCCATGTGGTGCCACCCAAGCTCATGACACAAGCACTACACAAGTGATGCAACAACACCACTAGAATGTCGCCTTGCCATGTTGGCTTGTCAGTTGCATGTTACATTAGGTAACATGATGCAACCCACATTTTTTTCTCTTTAAATAAATTCCTAAAAATCATAAAAATTCTAAGAAAAATTCATAAACCTTAGAAAATCAATATCTATCAAAACATAAATCATTTTCCATGAAATTTTCTTCATATCATCATCAGTTTAATTGTCTATATTTTTATGCCATTGGATTTCAGAATTCTAAAGAGAATAAAAGGTTCTTTCCCTACAAATATCATTAGATTTGTCTTAGAAAATAAAACTAGGTCAATTTAGATGTTTCATTTAGATCAAAATCACCTCATTCTTCACTTTATTCTAAAAAATTAATCTTTTCTAGTATCTAATTTTAAATTTTCACTAACAAGGGTTAATAAACAAGAAATTCAATCTTGAAAAGGGTCAAACTCATTAATTATTTATAATCAACCTTTACGTGCATTTTGAGAACTTGAGTAGAATGGCATGGGATTCCTAAAAATATAATAAAAACATGATACCATTGCATCATAATAATATGAATTATGCATTAGAATCACTTAAGAAATTATATAATTACACACACAAAATGCATGTTATCACCTACCCTCCAATTTCTATTGTGGATTGTTAAGCATGCCTTACTAAAAGCCATGGATCAAGTCACTAGACTCCTCTTCTTTTAACAACATACTTTATATCCTTAGCTTTACCCCTAATTTTTTTATCCACTAGTGCCGTCACTATTACCCTTTTTGGGTAACATTTTTCCCATTTATTTATGTTTTCCAAGATTTATATCTTGGAGAAAGTATTGGTTGAGATATGCAAATGTTCATAACACTCTATTGTTAGCCTTCAAGTTATGTTTTCTAGTTCCACTCCTTTTTGCTCCCTTTTGTGGTATCGTTGACTTGGTCATCCTTGTTTTCTAAATTTCATAAATATTTATCTTGGTTATCTCTTGATAAGTTCATGTGTGAGTTGTCTCTACTAGTTAAACATCAATGCTATGCTTATCCCCCTCGTGACGCGATTCTATCAGCTCCCCATTAGACTGTATGAATTATATATATTTGGGAACCCTCTCACATAGCCTCTTCATTTTTCCACCTTTACAATATTGTCTATCTTGAAAATTAAACTCGAGCTAGTTGGGTATATGTCTTCAAAGATCATGCTCAAGTCCTTGCTAGCCTCTCCAAATTCATCAATGAGATCATAACCACTTGATATCACTCACACACTTCTCATTGAGAAGCGTGCCCCTCATTATCTTTGCCCATTATGAGTTGGGTGCTTTAACCATTCAACTATGGATGCTTAACAGGAATCAGTTTACATTGTTGGAGGTATGGTCTCTCAACTTTCACTCAACTTAGTTGGCACCTTCTCTCTTCTCCCCTAGGCGGTGCAATACATCTCCTATGCCTTTACCCTAACGCCACTCTTTTTTCTTTGCCCCCTCAAGTTTGTGCTACATGGTGTTTATCAAAGACCATAAATCTCTTTCAAGATTTGCATCTTGGGCTTTAAAAGTCTTATTAGTTGGCTATCAGCATATATGAAAAAGATATACCATCTACTTCCATGACACACATTTATATGTCACCTCTATTGATCTTAGCTTTCATCAGGATACCCCTTCTCATCTTCTTCACCTTATGCATCAAGACTGTCTAATTGTGATCACCACCACATCATCTTATGTGTGAAACTAATTTCAAGGATGACACTATGATTAATTTACTCTTCTTTTTCATCATTCGAAAACAAGATGCAAAACCCTCCATGCTATAATAGCTTATTTAGACACCATGCATATAATGACAGCCCATTCTGTGATTGGAATAAAGAAAATAATCAAATGATAGAAAAGAACTCTTTGGAATTTCATTTTATCATCTCAAGAAATGAGAGCCATTAAAAAAATTCAAAGAAGTGAGTCATATGCGATGCTTGGGAATGATCAAAAGATTTACCATTTAAGTTTCATTATCATGGATTGAATATGAGGCAATTATTCAAATTTCTTTATGAAGTATTAAATGATGATGCTGAGAATAGAGTTGATAGTGCATGTGGACGATCATATTTACATAAAAGATTATTTTACAATGGAGGAGTTGACAGAAAATTTGGTAGAATTCGAAAGAAAAACCAATAGGCACTAAGGTAACAGAGAGATATCGTCAAGGAAATCCAACGATATGATCAAAATATTCTTGACTAACTCTAATATTTATAATGCTTAAAATCTCCCCTGTTCAATGTTTTTTTTAGTAGAAATCATGAAGATAGAGAATGTGTTGAAAATGGTGAAGACAATGCTTGGAACTATACGCCTCCATACAATTCATGGGATAGATGTGGTTATTCCAACAACAAGGATTCTTCAGCATCATATCATCCTAAAACTTACTTTCACCAACATAATCAACATGAATAGATTGGAAAAACTTGTAATGACTCTACTGCATAGGATATGATGAGCATGATGCAGAAATTATCAAGCCTCTTTTGCCTTATCCTCAAGCACTAAATTATCCTATAGCCAAGAGTAATGAAATCGGTGATCATCTACTAGACGCCTTTAAGAAGGTAACCATCACCATTCCCTTAATAGATGTCATCAAGCATATCTCATCCTATACCAAATTTCTAAAAGGTATATGCACTCCTCATAGAAACCCTAGAAGGATCCAACTTAGTGAAACGGTGAGTTCCATTATGATTAATTCCCTACTGATTAAAAAGAGAGATCCGGGAGCACCCATGATAACGAGTGAAATAGGAGGAATGTCCTTTACTAGATACAGAAGCTAGTACTAACATCCTCCCTAAAGTCGTATTCGATCGTCATCATGTAGGGGAGTTGCAACCTTTTCTAGTAGAGTTATGCTTCGAAAATGGATCGGTGAGGAAACCACATGGACTAGTAGAAAATGTCATCGTGAGGATAGAAGATTGCTATTTCCCGTAGATTTCCTAGTCGTCGATATGAAAATGACTAAGGAGCTTAGCCAAGCCCCGATCATCTTAGGACGACCCTTCCTAGCTACTGCGAAAGTTGTTACAGATTGGGGGAAAGGAGAAGTCATTCTGAAGGTGGGAGAGCACACTCGTGAAGGTTGACATCAACAAGCTTATGAAATACCCTTCACGAGCTTCCGAGGACTTGGGCACCATCGACTTCGCCGACAACCAGGATATTGACACCTGCCTAGAAGAAGTGATGATGATCGATGAGGAAGCAAGATATGAAGAGCTGCCAATGGATGAACCATCATTGGAGCTCAAGACTCTCCCATCTACACTGAAATACGCCTTCCTTGATGAACAGAAAGCAAATCCGGTGATTATTTCGTCCAAGCTGGATATTAAGCAGGAGAAAAAATTACTGGAAGTATTAAGGCAAAATGAAGATGCAATCGGTTGGACCTTGACGGACTTCAAGGGGTTGGGCCCCTCTCTATGCACTCATCGCATCTTTCTAGAGGATGAGTCAAGACCCATCAAGGAGGCCCAGAGATGACTCAACCTAAAGGTGTGGGAAGCCGTGAAAGAAGAAATTCTTAAATGGCTAAACGCAGAAATCATCTATCCCATATCCGATTGCCAATGGGTGAGTCCGGTGCATGTTATTCCGAAGAAAGCTGGAGTAACGGTCACGACAAACGAGAAAGGCGAGGAGATCCAGACATGCCTTCCAACGAAATGGAGAGTCTGCATCGACTATCAGAAGCTGAACTCCACAACGAAGAAGGACCACTTCCCCCTCTCGTTCATCGACCAAATCCTGGACCGACTAGCAGGATCGAGTTACTTCTACTTTCTGGACGGATATTCGAGCTAGAACCAAATTGCGATTCATCCCGAAAATCAAGAGAAGACGACGTTCACATGTCCTTTTGGCACATTCGCCTTCAGACGCATGCCATTTGGACGGATCAACGCCCCCGCAACCTTTCAATGATGCATGATTGCTATCTTCTCCGACTTTCTTGGCGATAGCTTAGAAGTTTTCATGGACGATTTCTCCATCTTTGGAAATGACTTCGAAAGCTGTCTAGCTCACCTGACCAAGATCCTGGAGGTCTGCGTCAAGAAATGATTGGTGCTTAGCTGGGAGAAATCCCACTTCATGGTATGGGAGGGAGTAGTGCTCGGGCATATCGTCTCGGGCAAAGGACTAGATCATGGATATTATGTGGCCTATAAGCAAATCACACTTTCATCAATCTTGTTTATGTTCATTGAAATGAAATTTATTCATTGTCATTCTTGTGTGATGTTTGCAATGAAGTCCATGAGCATGTGCAATGACTAAGTGAATTATGATGAGATCATAATATAGTGATCGCTAATCTTTAAACATATGTTCTAAACATTCCTATTCGTGGGATATTCGAGAAGGACATCGAATTATCCAGAAAGAATAGCACTATCTGATCCATCTCATATGATGAGTATGGCCGATCCTATAGCCATCGGTGTGGAGAAACTAAGGATAGCTAGTGGGTGCTCTTTGGAGAAAGAGTTCACTGAATTGATCCGTATGAATCCCTGAATGGTAATATACCTAATTGTAAATCAGGTTGATTCATGTCATGGTTGTGTACGTGGTCCTTTGACCTGAGACACCAAAGACATCTTGTGGATGGATGATCGTGTTTTGACTATGACTTACGACCCCCTAGCCACGGGATCTCCAAAACGTCATAGATTGGATACGACATGAAGTCCGCGAAGGTGATTGAGTGGTCAAGATGGGATCATCCACCCTTGGTATATGAGGAGATTGACTCAAGGAATGAGATGCGGTTAAATCCTTGGCCAAGGTAGTGGAAATATTAGAGAAGTTGTTCTCAAAGATTTCCTACTCGCATCAGTACTAAATTAAGTGACGGATTAGGGTTTGACAATTAACCATATCCTAAGTCATTCATGAGTCTGGTGTGGATGAAAGATTATACATACATGGTAACCAATGACGGCAGGGTTCCATGAAAGAGTTCTAATATACTCCATATCTCCTAGACCACGTGGTGTAGCTTGGCACCCACCAGGCTAGCGACTCAACCTGTCGATTGGGTTAAATCGATCCTTATTCAATTAATCTATATGTTGATATAGTTAATTGATAAGAAGGACCAATAAGTGTTATTGGGTTGATAGAGTCATTAACTAGCGAGATATATGGCCCTAGAGGGTCACACACATAAGGTCAATGGACATCGGTGGATATAGACATAATAATAAGGGTTTTTGTGAAAAGTTTACATTCCCAAAGTCTATAAATAGGGGGAGAACGACCATAATAGAGGTGCCCATGCAAGCCTAGTGGAACTTCTCCTCCCTCTTCTCTTCCTCTCGTGGTGACGAGTATTCAAGAGGAGATCCAATCGTCTGGAGACTGTGTGGATACAGCTAGAGGCCGGACGCTTGAACGGTTGAAGAACTCTTTCAAATGATCCAAGTAAGTATGAATTTTATTCCATACTAGATGATAGGATCACCTATAATGGATGATCTCATCATCCATTCTTGGTGCTTCCACGATGTTGAATGTTTTGATTCAACACCTTCCGCTGCAATCATTATTTTGGACAAATATTTGGAGAGCTTTTCGAGCCTCAGATCCCAGCACTAGAGGTGGACAAGGCCAAGATAGAGGTCCTTCAAAACCTCCCTCTACCAGGTAGCGTACGAGATTTGAGGAGCTTTCTCGAGCATGTCGGCTTCTACCGGAGATTTATACAAGACTTTGCGAAAGACTCTAACCCACTCACCACCCTTCATTATCAACGAAAAAGGGAAGAGCGCATTCACGATGTTGAAGCAATCACTGATCGAGGCACCGATACTTCAAAGTCCTAATTGGGACTTACCATTTGAGATCATGTGCGATGCTTCGGACTACGCGGTGGGAGTTGTCTTGGGGCAACGTCTAGATAAGAAGCCGACGGCCATATGCTACGCAAGTAAGACCCTTGTCGAAGCTCAAATTAACTATACAACTACGGAGAAAGAGCTTCTGGCGGTGGTCTACGCACTCGAGAAGTTAGGGCCTTACATTTTGGGGAGCAAGATCATTATCTACACTGATCATGCGGCCTTGAAATAATTTCTCTCCAAGAAAGAGGCCAAACCACGACTTATACAATGGGTGCTGCTCCTTAAAGAATTCGACTTGGAGATCAAAGACAAGAAGGGCAGCGAGAACTCGGTGGCAGACCATCTATTGTGTCTCCACATCCTAGGAGGAGGAGACATCGGTGACACATTCCCCGATGAACATCTCCTTGCCATGTCGAGCCATGCCCCTTGGTATGCACATATCATCAATTTCATCGTGACTCAATTGATCCCGGAGCACTTGAATCGTCATCAATGAGATAAGTTCTTCTATGATCTAAAGTACTACTTTTAGGAAGAACCACTTCTATTCCACCTAGGATACGATCAAATCATCCGACGATGCATACCAAAGGAGGAGCAAGGAGACATCTTAGTGATGTGTCACTCATCGACGTGCGAAGGACATTTCGCGACATGGAAGACCGTAGACAAGATCCTGCAGAGCAGCTTCTACTGGCCCACAATCTTCAAGGATGCCCATTGTTTCTATATGGAGTGCCTATAGTGTCAAGTAGCATTGAACATCTCCCAGCAAGATGAAATGCCCATGCGACCGATCCTTAAAGTAGAAATCTTCGATCTTTGGGGGATAGACTTCATGGGACCTTTCCCACCTTCTAATGGGAAAGAGTATATTTTGGTAGGGGTGGATTATGTGTCGAAGTGGGTTGAGGCAATCTCCACTAGGAAAAATGATCATCGGGAGGTGCTGAGATTTGTTGCGAGATGCATCTTCGCCCGATACGGTTGTCAGAGGGCCATCATCAGCGACGGTGGTTCACACTTCAATAATGCTCACTTTCCGGATATTGTTGAAGAAGTACAAAGTACATCACCGTGTCACCACACCATACCACTCCCACGCGAATAGGGCAAGTAGAGGTAAATAATCGAGAAGTCAAGAGCATCATAAAGAAGATAATTCGACCTGATGGGAAGGATTGGGGCACACAAGCTTCCCGACGCACTATGGGCATACCGGACGGCATACAAAACACCCTTCGGGATGTCTCCCTTCCAGCTTATCTTCGAGAAAGCCTGCCACCTTCTAGTTGAGCTCGTGTATAGAGCCTATTGGGCCATCAAAAAGCTCAACTTATCTTCAGACGAAGTAGGGAAACAACGACTTCTCTAACTTCACGAGCAATAGGAGTTGAGGCACAACATATATGAGAACGCAGCGATCTAAAAAGAGAAGACGAAGGCCTTTCACGACTGACACATCCAATGACGATCATTCCAGGTCAACGACAAGGTCTGGCTCTACAATTCTCACCTCAAGCTCCTTCATGGGAAGCTACGCTCTAGATGGGATGGTTCGTACGTGATTCTGGAGTTGTTCGATGGCGAATCGGTACTCATCTCCGACATCAAATCTGGTCGACAATTCAAGGTAAACGCCCATCATCTCAAGACCTACCTGACAGCAGAGCCACCCGCACCGGCAGATAAGGTAAATCTGCATCTTCCCGAGCACTCGAGGATGTGACGGTATCACCCTCGACCCATCAGTAGTCGTAGGTTTTATTTTAGTTTCTTCTGGATGAAGACGTTAAACTTAGCGCTCTTGGTAGGTACCCCAAGATTATCTTACCTTTTAGTTTTATTTGTTTTTTTCAGTTTTTTTAATAGATATCGAAGAAGAACTACACTAGGAAAAGGCGCACCTGCACGAAATCCCGCGAACGAGCATCACGGATTAATGAGTTTTTCTAACCCTTATTTTCCTCACCACATTCTCGCATCTTTTTCCGTGCCATGATCGACATTTTTAGCTATCTTTTTACATGAGCATGTAGTTCTCATTGAGGGCAATGAAAGATTCCAGTTGGGGGTGAGGACTTAGAAAAATCTCTAGTATTTTTTCAAAAATTTTAAAATTCTACATTCTAAAAACTCCTATTTTCTAAATTTCATCTACTCTAACCCACCTTAGATGTCTTGACATCTAGAGATCCAACCTACTAGAGATGTAGAAGTGAGGGCCTTATAGCCCATATGATTATATTTTGATGAATTAAGCTAAATGATCTAGAGAAACCATAGATGATATTTAGTGGCTGACTTCTTTGGGGTTGGAAAAAGAGTAATCAAAGGTTGAAATGCTCTTTTTCCTTTACCGAACATCAGCCAAAACTGATTAGTGTGGGAATTCCTCGCTTCTAGACTTTCCCTTTAAAAGAGTGCAATGATCTATAATATTTTTAAGGTACCTATCTTTCCTTATAGGCATTTAGTTTTATCTTTTCCAAAGCAGTCAAGTAGTTACACCACTTTGCTTTAAACTTCACTCATGATAATAACACTCCCAAGTGATTCACGCATACATCACACTTTCCTTCCATATTTCCCTTACATGTACTTATACCTTCACACTACACTTCACAATTGCTACACACTCTCTTCAGAAACCCTAAAACTCCTCCATATCTTTATGCTAGTCTTTTGAAATGTTCAAAAAAAAGAACAAGAAAAGAAAAAGGAGAAAAATCAAAAGAAAGAGAGAAATAAGAAGTGAAAAGAAGGAAAATAAGTGGGAAATATCTTCTACCATTATCTCTACCACCTCCACCATCATCATCTCTACCATTTACCCTATCCATCACCATCCACCTCATTTGGGAGTATAATTATCATAAGTGGTACCTTCTTTGTTTTAAAAATCCACTTTGTTTATCTACAAATTTTCTTTTAACCATGTCATTCCCTTAGAAATAGATCTAGAGATGGAATCTAGATCATTATGGCCTACACTATGAGGAAAACGTAATCATACATTCATTCGCTTCACCTTTTTAGTAGAAGAATCAAAGGATGAGATGACCTTCTAGGGAGATTATATAGTAAATTTCTAAGAGACTAACAATCATTTAAGTTAGGGGTGTGATAACATGCTAATTAGACATGATAATACATGATTATTAATGCATACTAAGGCATAAAAGATTTCATTCCTATGCATGTTATCATATTTATGAGTATTCATCCATCATTCTATGATGAATTTTGGGTTAATTATGATCTCAAAATATTTATTATAATCTCAAAATATTTTAATTTAGGGTTAATTATGATGAATTAAAGATAAATTATTTTATAACCCATCTTTACTTGAGATTATAAGTAGTTTTTAATGTTAAATAATAAGAGAAATCAATTTTATAAGCATTTATTTAATTTTCTAAAGTTAAAATCTTAAAAGAATAAATGTATTTTTGAAATAAAAATTAAATCTCTTGTTATTTATTAAATTTGACTTTTTAGAATGATAGATAATTAAATTTCTGATCAAATGAAAGAAATTTGGCAGCGTAAGGGGCGTCCAATCGTGCGAAGGATCGTGGCCCTTGATCTTCACTTAAGGAGAGGGGGTACGTGGCCCAACTGGATTTGTCGATGAATCATTTTATAAATGATTTAATAAGAGCCGTCAATCTGAGGAGTTATAACGGCTCTGATTAAATCAACTAAAAACGCATTTGATGCGTCCGATCGCGATCTAACAGCGTGCGTTTCTTAGGTGTTTTAAAATGCATGCGACATGGCTTCATCTCGAGCGTCCAATCGCGATCAAACGGCCATGACTTAACGATAACGATTCACGATCATGCGTTTCATCAGAGCTGTTGATGCGTTTCATCGGACGGTTACGCCCAAATCGCCTATAAATTGAGATGTTCTTTCGTATTTGTAAAGCATTCGAGAGTAATTCAATCAAATTGAACTGTTTAGACACCAAATCTCTTGAAT
Organism: Lemna minuta; assembly: GCA_024174645.1. Classification (NCBI taxonomy): domain Eukaryota; kingdom Viridiplantae; phylum Streptophyta; class Magnoliopsida; order Alismatales; family Araceae; genus Lemna; species Lemna minuta. The sequence goes on along the minus strand of CM044104.1, from coordinate 9,255,541 downwards.
CTCTTGATCTCAATCACTTCTAGACTCATTTTTGCGTCCACGAAGTGCTTAAGATCATGATTTTGACCATCGACGAGGAAGAATTCGACGTTTGAACTCCACGATCGTGATTTTTGGATTTTTGGTTAATAGCCTTGATTCTGGCGATTAATTGGATCAATTCGATCGCAATTGTGGGTTAGGGATCCTGTTTCATCCTAATCTATCTTCGTTTACTATTTTAATTTTATTTTAGATTAGTAATTTAGCTTAATTTCATCCTTAATTTTGGTAAATTCATGATTTTATGTTTCAGAAAATTTCACCTCACTTCAATCTTCAATTTCTCCACGAAATCAAAGTCAAATTTCATTGATTTTTTTATTCTGTGGATTCGTCTTCAAGTCCTCTTTCATAAAATACTATTTTTCCCCAATTTTTATCATCGATTCATCGTCCGATTTGATCAAAATCTAAAGAGATCATTTAGAAATTTCTCTAATTCCATGTGGATTCGACCCATATATACCATTATACCCCTCAATTTGAGTTATTTTTATTAAATTGGTAAGTTTGGACTTTGTTTTGACATAAGACCGTGTGTTTTTTATGACCTCGCGGTCTCGTTCCGTCAGGTGTCAAGAACATGAGTGTGAAAATAAATGATATGGCGAGAAGAGTGGAGAAACATAACATTATGGAGGTAAAGAAAATGAAGTTGATTATAAGAAAAGTAAACTCCTTTCTTAGCCTGAGATTAATCTTTTTTATGAAGATAGACATGTGCTCCAAATCTTTGGAAGAAAATCATGTAATCTCTAGCTTGAATGAAAAATCATCATTTGATCCTTATGGGAGAAAAAGCTTTGACAATAAAATAGAAGAAAAATAAGTGATGATTTAATTTCATAGGATACTAATTTAACGGTGAATTATGAATTGCTTGACATGCTATGTGAGGATCAAAATACTTGTGTGAATGATGATTACTCTATAGATGAAGTGGTTGGACATTCTAGAAAAGATATCTGTATGGAGAACGTTCAAGATGAATTTTTTTATGGTTTAAGATGAAGCATGTGAAGGGAAGTCCATAGTCAGCAAAGAAGAATGATAAGATGTGGAATTGTCTGAAGAAAAGTTTGATGAAACTATTTTTGATATTGATGTGCTATATTCAGATGTTGAAAGTGACATTTTGATAGTTATAAATGAAAACTATGAAATTCACATGAACATTGGTCAAGGAAATTGAATGATAGACAATCAATCATTAAAATTTGAAGAAAATAATTGAAGGGACAGAGTTAAAGTTCATGAAGTAGTAGAAAGATGACACTTAAAGAACAAAAGAGAACTTCTTGAACAAATAATTGATGGAAGAAGTCTAAGAAAGACTCTTTTTACATATTGGTCTCACCATTTTGTCGATCTTAAATGCTCTTTCCATAGATTTCTTTCCCACTTACATCTTATCTCCTTGCAATCCAACTCAATTGAATCTTAAGTTGATATTCTTTACTAATTGGCAAAAGCATTGATTCAAAATAAAATTGCATATCAAAGGTTTTCTGCATGTTTACATAAAACTCTACATGAGAATACTTATCCAACACCTAAAGTAAAAAAAAAAGTTTCAGATTGCATTATACAATCTTTTATGCGTTTAGGGGACCTGTACTCTAAGGTTACTTAGCGCTTGAGTGAAGTATCTTTTAAACATGATGATTTTCTTGATGCCAGTGTTAAACATGTCTATCTAAATTATGGATCAAAATATTTCCCAAACCAACTTTAATATATAAATTATTCATATGGCGATGGAAAATCTTATAAAATATATCTTTTTTAAAATTCCAAGAACTCAAGTTGGTGACGGCTTTCATTTCCTTTCTTTTCTACCTTTTTCTCACATCTTTTTGGCATGTGTTTTTAGTTTATTTAATAAGAAGGCCTTCCAATCTTTATGACAAATAGCTTCATGAACCCATCAGTACTTTCATTTCAATGACGCCTTCACTTGAGGTATGGGGCTTCTCTTTAGTTCACATGCACTAAGAACAAATCTGATCTCTAAGTTTAGGGGTGGTACTCATTGAAATCTATAAAATTCTTAATTTTTAATTATATGTGAAGAAATTAAGTAGGAGGTACATGCTCATTGTTAACAAGAGAAACCCTAAACCTCATGGAAGATAGAGTAAATAGGTCCTTATGTGGGAAGAGAGAAGGGATGACAAGCCCTAAATGGGCTGGGACCTCAATACAATTATTGAACACTCCCTGATAACATGAAATTTCATGCATTATTATTATACATTTTATGCACTTTTTCTTGAAAATCTAATAATAAATGCATGTTATTATGATTTAAATGATAATTTTCATGTTTAAGAGAATATTCTTGATTTTTGCATAAATTAATACCATTTTATGAGCATTTAGTGGCATGATTCATCAAGAATATAAATTTTCTAAAAACAAATGAGATTTTTCTTTATTTTCTAGATTTTCCTTGGAATTTTTTCTAAATATAGAAAAAGAAAAGAGAGGATCTCTCTCTCTCCTCTCTTCCTCTCTTCTCTTCCCCTCTCTCCCTCTTTCTCTCTCTCTCTCTTCTCCCTTCTCTCCTCCTCATAGAGGAGCATCTCTCCCTCTTGCTCTCCCACACGCGCGCGTGCGGAGGAGGGGGAGGTTCTCTCTCTCTCTCTTGGCCTCCTTGTTATATATGGGAAAAGAAACTATCTTGTTCCCTTGAATTCTCTAATAAAATTTTGCAAGGAAACTATGAAAGATGATGAGCAATATACACGATGATCTCTACAATTAGAGCGAGCAAGGGAGGGCCGCGTCCCGCTCTCTCTCCCGCTCTCCCTCGCTCGCTCTCTCCCGCGTCCCGCCCTCCCTCACTCCCTCTCTCTCTCCCGCTCTCCCTCCCCCCTCTCTCTCCTTCTCCCTTCCTCTCTCCCCGCTGCGTTACCTTCCGCCGTTAAGCTCTATCACTCCCCCTCCCCCTTCCTCCCTCTCTCCCTCTCCTGTCTCTCTCTCCCTCCCTCTCTCCCGTCCTCTCGATCCAAACCCAATCCCCACTTCAACGTATGTAATCCTGTCCCACGGAGAGGGAGAGGAGAGGGAGGGAGAGCGGGAGAGAGAGAGGGAGGGAGAGCGGGAGAGAGAGAGAGGCAGGGAGGGAGAGCAGGAGAGAGAGGGAGAGAGCGAGGGAGGGCGAGGGAGGGCAGGAGAGAGAGAGAGGGAGGGAGGGAGGCCGGGAGAGAGAGGGAGGCCGGGAGAGGGAGGGAGAGCGGGAGAGAGAGGGAGGCCGGGAGAGGGAGAGGAGAGGGAGGGCGTGGGAAGGCGGGAGAGGGAGGGAGAGCGGGAGAGAGAGAGGGAGGGAGGGAGAGCGGGAGAGAGAGGGAGAGAGCGAGGGAGGCCGGGAGAGGGAGAGGAGAGGGAGGCGTGGGAGGGCGGGAGAGGAGGGAGAGCGGGAGAGAGAGAGGGAGGGAGGGAGAGCGGGAGAGAGAGGGAGAGAGCGAGGGAGGCCGGGAGATGGAGAGGAGAGGCATGCCGCTGGTGATTTTGGCTGCTCCTTAATTGGTGCCCAGGTTATCCACCATCCCTCGCCCTCCCTCTCCTCTCCATCTCCCGGCCTCCCTCGCTCTCTCCCTCTCTCTCCCGCTCTCCCTCCCTCCCTCTCTCTCTCCCGCTCTCCCTCCCTCTTCCACCCTCCCACGCCCTCCCTCTCCTCTCCCTGAACGGGAGGCTCACAAGAAAAAAAAAGGAAATAGGAGGAAAGGAAATAGGAAAAAAATCAGAGCTCTCAAGACTCGTCGCACAGTAACGGCACCATCTAAAGCTAGAAAGGAAATAGGAATAGGAGGAAAGATATCCAAGATACCTATAATAGCGAGGAGAAAGACGAAGATGATGACCGGCCATGCATGCTTGGGATCCCGATCCTCAGGCAAGTACTCGTTCAAAAAGTTCAAGCGAGCGGCCGCATAAACGCAACCGCTCCTCAGATTTTTCAAGAGGGGCGAATCCTCCAATCCTCCGAATCTCCGCCATCCAATTTCTCTGCAGCTGATCCCCAGCTCTGCCACCAGTGGTGCTTCCACTTGTCCGCTGATGACCTTCAATCGTTCTCCAGGCTCCTCCCTCTCCCGGCCTCCCTCTCTCTCCCGCTCTCCCTCCCTCCCTCTCTCTCTCCTGCCCTCCCTCTCCCTCCCTCGCTCTCTCCCTCTCTCTCCTGCTCTCCCTCCCTCCCTCTCTCTCTCTCTCCCGCTCTCCCTCCCTCTCTCTCTCCCGCTCTCCCTCCCTCTCTCTCTCTCTCCCGCTCTCCCTCCCTCTCCTCTCCCTCTCCGCGGGACAGGATTACATACATTGAAGTGGGGATTGGGTTTGGATCGAGAGGACGGGAGAGAGGGAGGAAGGGGGAGGGGGAGTGACAGAGCTTAACGGCGGAAGGTAACGCAGCGGGGAGAGAGGAAGGGAGAAGGAGAGAGAGGGGGGAGGGAGAGCGGGAGAGAGAGAGGGAGTGAGGGAGGGCGGGACGCGGGAGAGAGCGAGCGAGGGAGAGCGGGAGAGAGAGAGGCAGGGCGGGAGAGAGAGAGAGAGCTAGGGAGGGAGGGCGGGAGAGAGAGAGAGGAAGGAGAGAGAGGGGGGAGGGAGGGCAGGAGAGAGAGAGAGGGAGGGCGGCCAGGTGGCGGCTAGGTGGCGCCGTGGATTCCACGTTGATGCCATGTCAGCAGCTGGGGTAGATCTCATTAACTTTTTCGGTTAACATCATATAGTGGCACGACCTTTAGGGTAATTATCAGATACTGGCACGACCTTTTTTCACGCTCAAATAGTGGCACGACCTTTTTCGATGGCTCAGATACTGGCACCACCTCAGCATTCCCGCTAAGGTGGCATTTTTTATTTTTTCCTCCCCCACCTGGCTGCCACCTCTCTCTCTCTTTATTCTCTTCCTCTCTCTTCATTCTCTCTCTCTTCATTCTCTCTCTCGTCATTCTGTCTCTCGTCATTCTCTCTCTCGTCGTTCTCTCTCTCTCTCTCTCTTTTCCAGTTTCCCCCAACTCCCTTTCTCTCACTCAGTATAGTCGCCGCACTTCTGCGGCGAATCATTCTTCTAAAGCCGTCTCAGATTAGTTATCCAAATGGAAGGCCGGCAATGGAGTCACTTGTCCTGTATATTTTTCTCTTCAAAAGAAAGGCAGCGAAGAATTAAACTCACCCATGGCGCCGTCTCTTTCTCTCTCCCCTATCCTCTCTCTGTTTCTGGTTATTTCTCTTCCTCCTACGCCCACCATAACTACAGAGAAGCACTGGGCAAGTGCATTCTCTTCTTCGAGGGGCGAGATGCAGGGTACCTCCCGTCGGACCGCAGGGCGACGTGGAGGGGAGATTCGGTCTTCTGGATGGAGCCGACGTCGGCGTTGATCTTTTGGGGGGGTACTACGATGCTGGGGATAACGTGAAATTTGGGTTTCCCATGGCTTTTACTGCGACTATGCTGGGGTGGAGCGTGGCGGAATTTGGGGGGTTAATGGCGGAGGAAGATCGGCGGGAAGCTCTAGTGGCTCTTCGTTGGGCTACTGACTATCTCCTGAAGACTGTCGCTCACCGCGATAGGATTTACGTCCAGGTATTCTTTCGCTCATTCTCTATGTCGCCCACTTCACTCTCTCTCTCTCTCTCTCATTCTCTTTCCTGCTCTCTCCTCTTTCGCGCTCTCTCTCTCCCCTATTTCCTGTACGTGGCTCTTAGTCTCTCACTCCGTCTCACTCTCTTTCGTATTTCTCTTCCTGACTCTCTGCGACTCTCTCTCTCTTTTTCGCCTATTTTTCCTCTTCCTCTCTCTTCGGGACCGTTACTCTCTCTCTCCCCTATTTCCTGTATGTCGTTCTCTGTCTCTCACTCCTCCATCTCACTCTCTTTCGTATTTCTCTTCCTGACTGTCTCTGCGACTCTCTCTCTCTCCTATTTTTCCTCTTCCTCTCTCTTCGGGACCGTTACTATCTCTCTCTCTCTTGCGAATTTTCTCTCTATCGGTTTGACTCGCTCTCCCTTTCTCTCTCACTGAGACAGTGACAGTCTATTTCATATTTCTCTCTCTCTCGCTTTCTTTCTTGATTCCTATCATATTTTATCTCTTCCGCGCTCTCTCTCTCTCTCTCTCTCTCTCATATTGGTTCCTTCCGCTGATCCTCTCTCTCTCCTCCCTCTCTTGTGGAGTGTAGCCCCCCTTCTCTCGCCTTCGTCGCGTACGAAGACCAGAGGAGCACAATTCTCGCCGTAGGAAAGTGTCGGTCGATGATCACTAGTGTTTCCTACATGATTGAATACATTCTTCTCCCTAAATTCTATCCATTTTACGGCGAAGGCGAAACCCTTGGATTTTCCCGTAGCCTTGTCTCGGACTAGATTGACGTCTACAATCTCCCCGTACCTAAATCCGAGAAGAGCGAGTATGCAATCGTCAGACGTGAGATGAAGAAATTGGGAGACCCACCTTGTCGACCTTGAAGCGGTAAACGAACGTCTCTTCAGGGTTGATGGCGCACTGCGAGATCGCCGCCGTCCCGTCTGCCCACGGCGTTCCCAGCTGAAATTTGAAAAAACCCAAAGTTCGCTCAGCGACCCATACCGAGAAAGAGAGGAAGCGATTGCAGAGAGAGAGAGAGAGAGAGAGAGAGAGTACTTGGCGAATGCCGTGCCAGTGAATTACTACGCCTTCTGTGTGGAGGGCGTTCTTGAGCTCGACGACAATGGTGTCGCCGGCCCTGGCTCGAATGGTGGGACCAAGAAACTGGCCATTGATATCGATCATCACATTCTCAAGGCAATCGGTCCTCCTTCCTCTCTCATCATTCTCTCTCTCTCTCTCGTCATTCTCTCTCTCTCACGAGGATGACTCCGTACCTTCGTTCTTACTGATTCTAGTAATCGGAGGCGCAGATTTGAGTTCGTCTTCGGCTCGTCGCCCTCGGCTCTCCGCTCGCGGGAAACTGGAAAAGAGAGAGAGAGAGAGAGAACGACGAGAGAGAGAATGACGACGAGAGAGAGGAAGAAAATAAAGAGAGAGAGAGGTGGCAGCCAGGTGGGGGAGGAAAAAATAAAAAATGCCACCTCAGCGGGAATGCTGAGGTGGTGCCAGTATCTGAGCCATGGAAAAAGGTCGTGCCACTATTTGAGCGTGAAAAAATGTCGTGCCTGATAATTACCCTAAAGGTCGTGCCAATATATGATGTTAACCCTAACTTTTTCAAAGGTTGGGGTAGATCTAGGGGTTTTAGAAGGTTGGGGTAGATGGTGATAATACCCCTTGATGAATCTACTATCGGATAAAAAGCCTACCATTTTAGACCCTTCTTCTCCTTAAGGACAGCTCTATCCAGTAAAGATTTCATCTTTGTCTCCAGTACGCATCTTCCAGGACGAAATCAAGCAGTCTCGTGATTCTTGTAAGAATGAGGGACGTGGGTTCGACGGCAAACGAGGAGTTCAGTATTTGTTTTACCAGTCGATGATCATCTTGGAGGAGTCCAAACTTAGAATTTTTTTCAATGGGGATAGCTCGGGGAAGTAGATCTCGCGGTCAACGACTGCTACTGCTGGCCCAATCTCGGGCTCCAGCGGACGAACACCAAAGAGATGCCGCTTTTCTAGCTCAGATCCATCCGAAATCTCACAAAGAAACCTAACCCATATCCTATTCATTCTCAATGAATCAAGGTTCTTCTGCAGAAACTAACTTGGAAGCTCTCAGGAGATGGGTTCTCGCCTTCTGCGTCATCAGATTCGATCTAGAACAGGGTCAAATCGTAGAAGAATGCTACCCTTCTGGAGCTCTCCCCCAATCCGACGAACCGAATATTGCTTTCAGCTCGTTCCCAGATTCCATGTCGCACAATCATCAACGCAACCGGTCTAGCATCCAAGATTCGATCTTTTTCTTCCGTGTTAGATCCTCAACTGCTTTAGGAGGATATTTATACGGTTACGTCTTTAACAGGCAGAGGCAAGATGAAAGGCTGAAGCGTGGAGGAGAGCAGAAATCTGTGGTTATTCTATCTTTTTTCCCGTATTCTAGTGTCTTCCGACCGTTGTTACAGATTCTTGGGCCGCTTTGCTTTGATGTTGGGAGGAAATCGCTTGAGCTTGTGGCTGCCCATGTGGGTTCATGGCCTGCGCCAGTTTTAGGGAAATTGATGGAGCTTCCAATTGGGAGTGCTGTTTTGAAGGTCCATCTTCCCCCTTGGATCAGAGAGGGAGTGGCAGTCGCACCTCTTCCGCCCTCAAATTCTTTGATTCCTCAGGGATTATTCCACGATGCCGACTTGTTTGGGATATTTCGAGGAATTCTCTTGCAGCTGTGGGTTCTGTGGGAGCTGGTTCTTCTGGGAGAGCCAATTATGGTCATCGCCCCTGACTCCGCCACAGTGCTCGGAGGCAGTTGCTGGGCTTGTAAGCTTGGTGGCGCCACTTCTGTGCAGCGTCGATTACCGCCCGTACTTCACCATTCATGATCCGGATTTTGCGGCTCTCAATTCTCTTGGGGAGAATGATCCTTTCCCTCCGATGATCCTTGGCGTGACAAATCTCTTCTTCTTGAAGTCACTTCACGGCATTCCTCATGTCATCTCTGTTGGCAGTCCGAGCATGAATTCTGCCAAATTGCTTCAATCCTCTGCAAGGAAGAGCCCTGGATTGGGGAAATTGAACCTCGAGCAGCTTTCGCTGAACAAATTCTCTCCCGTGAGCTTGCTCAATTCTATAAAACTTCGGCGGGAAGGTCCGCTTTCTCTGATGACAGAGCACAAGGAGGCGATCTGGAGCGCACACCGCGCAACAACAAAGCCAGATACCTCCATTCTCAATAGACTGATCGATGCTGGAATGTCCCCCAGAATCGAAGAATCCATGTCTGTGGTAAACAATGAGATCTTACGGCGACATTTCCTCGAACTAACCACCAATTTTCTTGCCCCTTTTGGACCATATATGCGATCATCCACACCATTAGAAGGAAGCTCTCCGTTTTCAGATCCACCTCCGCTCCCTCCTTTCCGCGCGGATGAGTTCCTGAATAACCTGGCAGCCAGAGGTCCAGGAAAGTTCCTCTCCAAGAGAATGAGAGCCAACTGGCTGGATCTGTACAGGTGAACTTTTGTCGCAGAAATTGCGAGTTGGGGCTTGTGTTGATTTTTGTCTTTTACTCTTTCTCTTGCTAGATTTTTCTTGAAGGGGCGGAATTTCATGCCATGGTTCCAGAGAAGGCGTGTTATGGCAGAGGAAGAGCAGCAGAAGTTGTGGAAGCAGGCAAGAATGAAGGCGGATATAAAGAAGTTGATCTTGGAAATGTCTGAGTTGGAGGTCGTTGAATGTTTTAATGCCGTTGAGCACCAGTTGCTTAAGAAGATGCAGGTAAATTTCAATGGCAGTCTCAAGTATCCTTCCTTTTCAAACTAAGTTATTCATTTAGGTTTGAAGAATTTCAAATTTAGCCTGCCCTTGAATTCCAATCATGAAATGGGAGATTCTGTAGAAGGTCAAATGTCCGGATTGTTTGAGAGTAGGAACGCTTTGGGGCTTGTCTGATTAATTGAGATCTGAGTCTTGATTAATTGTAAGACTTGATTGTTAGAGAGAGAGATCAAGTCATCACTTTTAGAGTGAGGAGAGAGAAAAAGAAATAGTTTGCATGCCCTTGACACTGCCACTCGATTGCTCGCCTCTGATCAAGTAGATGGATTAGTGATTGTGATAATCATAATCGCCGGTTGACCAGTGGGGCCAATGATTGATACAACATGATCACAATCATGAGTGCTTGATTTAGATCCAACCTGATCCTTGAAGCTTAAATACAGAGGAGGGATACTGAGATAGAGAGAGGAAGAGATAGAAATGGTAGAAACGAGGACTGAGTCAGAGAACAGAGGCCTTCCTGTTGACTTGTCCTATACTGTTGGGTGGCTCCTTTTTCTTTATATCCTCAGGATTCCTTAATGGGCCACAATTATGGGCCCGGCCTTATGGCTTCTTAAATGCAAAGTGGTATCCATGTCCTAGGGTTTTCAGTCATAGATAGCCAAAATGACATGAAAAAGTTGATACGTTCTGTGCGAAGGAAGCCGTACATAGTGAATGACCAGTTGGAGATCTGTCCTCAATGCAGACTACGTGGAGATATGTATGCCTGCAATTCTTTATTGCATTTGTACCGCATAGAAAACAAATGAATAAAATCCCTCTCTTTCCAAACTTGGAACTTGCTTCTGTCTGACTCAATTGTGTCCTCCTTGATGGTCTTGTCCAATGGCCATTTTCTCATGTTTGTACGAACAGAATGCTTGTATGGAGCTTGAAAACCTGAAATGAGGCCAACAGATGAAGTTACCTAATGAGCAACAAATGAGGTCGCGTCTGGCTCTGATACCAAATGATGAAGCTCCAAGATAGCTGTCAGAATCAAGCCAATATATTCCAGTGGAACAGAGTATTTGATAGAAGATCAAGAATACACACTTGTTTGAGAGATAGAGTAGAATAGAGCAGCAGAGTGGTTGGTAGAAATATGGGAAGGGTAAAGAGGTGAGAAGAGAGGCCTTGCTGTGATTCGGAACCACCATGGGCCTTTGAAGCGTTTAGGGTTTAGATGAGGGTACCAAGGTAGCAGACAGAGGTAATGGTGATCAAGAAAATTACTGCTTTGACTGAGCAGATCCAAGAACAACACCGCTGACTTTCTGATCAAGTAGAAAAATTTCCCAGATTTTGATGCCACCAGGGAACCAGCTGGAGACATCGGCAAAAAGTTTCCAGGACTAGATTTTGAAGACAAAGGTTAAATCTCTATAAGGGTTTAATGGTAAGAAAACCATCTTGGCCTACTCCTGGACAAGACAACTGGGAAATTGACAGATCCCTTTGGGAGCCCAAGAGATGACCGTCTGGAAAGAGCAGCGAAGCCAGAGGAGCTGAGCAGGATTACAGCATCTCAATCATAAAGAGAGCATTGGAAGGTGGATCCTGAATCTAGATCCTTCCTAGTGTGGAGCCTGGATGTCATTCTGCTCTCCTTGTATTCTTCATCTCAGTTCTTACTTTAAATATGAACTTTCTTTTGGTTTTCCTCAATCCCTGATCACTTCTGGTGAGGGCCAGGGTTCTTACCATATCATATCAGAATTTAATCACCTATTGGCCCAACCTTTTGGTAGTTATGGTGCGATGCAGGTCCAGTGGAATGGATTTTTCTCCTGGAATTTCAATTTCTATTCAAGGAAATGTAGAAGAGGATGTAGCATAGAACAAGAAGGGCTTACCGGAGAATCTAACAGGCAATCTCTTCATCCTCCTGGCTGCAAGAGAGCAAGCAAGAGAGAGAGAATACCCTGATCAATTGATTGATCAACCTACAGTAAAATCATGATTAGCTAGAATTTCTGATTGAATTGTTAACAATCACGTTCAGTTCGCGATTACAATTATGATCACAGAACCCTATTTCCAGAGTCATCTATTGTAGGTGCAATATGTCCACTCCCTTAGGACAGAAGTCATTTTCAGTTATCGCCATTGGATGACAAGACCCTCCTGTAAGCTTCTTATGTTTTGCAATTGGATGACGAGACCCTTGCACTGTATCTTTGATCATCAGTGAAATTGATGGTCAAAGTTTCGAAAAATTTTTCTTTAAATTTAGTTTCCTTTTCTCATCAAGAATAACTTTGACTTTTCTTGTGTTGACAGAGTCAGAGTGGAAAAGATGAAGAGTGGCAAAAGCTGAAGGGGGATCTGGAGGCAGTGTTTGAAGTACTTCCAGAGGACACACAACAGCTTCTGCTCTCCAACCCTCATAGAGCATCTCTTCTTGCCACCAGTGTCTAATTTTTGTTCCATCTTAAGAATCGTGATGAGTATGAAAGCCGCATTCATCAATCAGTTATTTATCTGGATGAGTAAGAAAGAATGATGTGCGCATGCCTTGAAAGATGTTCGATTTCAGAACAAAGTCACTTGGCCATGCAACATGTCAGGCCACTTTTTTTAATTTCTGGGTGTTTAGATTCGGCCTAAATATGTGCATATAATCCTCAGATTTTACCAAAATATGAGCATAGAAATACTGATTAATTGAATCAAATATGGTCAAAATCACATGAGAATTTGTTGATAAAAGTACAGAAATTCATCATGAAACATTGACAAAATAGATGAAACTCTAATCTTAAGTCCTATTCTAACTGTAAATTAAAACTAATAGACCTATGTTAGATAGAAAACTGTCCAACTAACCTGAATCAATACGTTGAGATCATCTGAATTGTATCAAGTCAAGGCTTTCCATTTGATTTTTTAATGGACAGAGGTGCACCTTTTATGTGAGGATTATCCTCAAAATCGAGGCTATTTGTTGAGATTTTCATGCTCAATCTATGAAAATTGTTTATGGAGCATTCAACCAATCATCATATCCAAGGGAAATGTTTTAAAAATGAATCTATCAAGGTATTGTAGAAGAGACATGTAAATATTTCCCAAATAAATAAATTTCTGAGATTTTGTCAAAAACATCATTGGAAATGCCTTATAGTTTCAATTAAATAAGATTTCATTGGAAAAGTTTTATACCTCCAAGGAAAATAATTCTTAAAACGTAAAAAAAATCATAAAGATTCATAAACAGAGAAAATTCATAACTTTGAAAATATATTCGCTTTCCAATGAAATTTTTTAGCAATATATCATAAAATTAATTTAATAAATTATCAATGGAATTTTCAAATGGAGTTAATATAAATAAAGATAAATTTGATTTCTTTTAATGAGGTTCATTTAAGATATAAGATAAGTCAAAAATAAAAGTGTACTTCAATTCTTCTACTAATTTTCTTCAAATTATGACGCCTTTTGATGAATGTTTTTCACGCGGTTGTTTAAGCACTTATTGAGTCAAGCCTATACACATCAAAATTAAAACTGAATCCACTCTAAAGATGATTGAAAGCTAGTAAAGTGGTGAATACGGGTCAAATCCACAAGGAATTGGATTGATGATGACAAGATACAAAAAACTAATCTTACTTAGTCAAATTAGAGGATGAAATTAGATGGTAAAATAAAGATAATTAAATATTTGGAAAGAGGGGGAAGAGAGGAACCCAATGAATCAAACAGGGCGTCAATCGAAAATTAAAATGAAGGAGATATTGAAAGAAAGAGCATCACAATTATAAGAGAGAGAATCAAGGAAAATCATCAAACTTAAATTAAAAATCATACTCCCACTCCTAGTTTAATTCTTAATTCACCTCAAATACATGAGGGAGTCGATTACTAACCTAGCAGCATCACGAAGATGATCCTATAACAAGGCCTCACATGTTCAAAATGGGGGAGAGGACCCCCTGTATATAAGGGTTGGGGCTTAAAATGGCCTTAATGGGCAGTTTTAACCTCAACCGTCCGCTCTTTGTGTTTCAGATCGCGATGGTTGAGATTTTACTATGCCAAAGGCCTAAAAACCCACTAAAATGGCTTTAAAACTCATCATGCACTCTCAACCACCTGATTGTGCATTTCTGAGTTGATGGATCGCTCAAATCACTCCACATCACCCTTAGTGGGTCGTATGATGAAGATCAACCGTCAAGAGCATCTCAATCATTGGATCAAGTATATGATGGTCGGGAGCCACCAGATCTTTCCATGTGTCCCGTCATTAAGAAGAAGTAATGTCGCGATCAATGGCAGTCATCTGATTCAAATCCAATTATCACGTCTATCTTGCAAAGAGGAGAGAAAATGGCGACAAATCAGACGCGGCCACAAACCCACCCCAAGTTAGTAAATATCAATGGTCTTTATCAAGCCACATGATCCAACGCCTCTCATCGTGCTACATCATAGTCCCACATGAGAAAAATAAGTGATTTAACATCTTTAAAAGGCCAAACAACTCTCACAAGTAATATGGCCCACTAAGGGCACCCTTTAATCTAATTATCTCCTAATTGTGCTACCACGTAAGCGCGAAGACAAGTATCACAAGCATGTTCCATGGCACCGCTAGACATTACCAAGTAGCAATACTTGTTATGCATCGACACGTCAACCCAGCACGACAGCACACATTTAAGACACTTTTTTTCTACATTTAAAATTCAAATTAAATTCAAATTAAATTCAAAAAATATCTAGAAAAGTCTATAAAAATTAAAAAATTCATTACTTTCAAAATATAACCCCTTTTTAATCCTTTTTTTTTGTTTGATCAGAAATTAAATAATCTATTATTCTAGAATTTTAATTTAAAAATAATGAGATAATAAATTTTCAACTCAAAAATATACTCAAGTACACAAGAAAAATAAAACTAAGTAATCTTAGAGTTTTATTAAAAGATATTCTTCTCTTATTATTTATCATTTCTAACTCAAATAAATATTAAATATAAATGGGGATAATGTATTTAAAATTCAATTCTTGATTTATGCATGATTAACCCTTAAAATAATGCATTTGGAGATTTTTGGGGTAAATCACATAGAATAATGAATATCCACTCAAAGTATGATAATATTCATTGGAGTGATATGAATTATGCCTAAAAATGCACAAATAATCATGTAATCTTGGATATAAATTGCATGTTATCACCTTTAAAATATATAGTTTTGGCAATATATTATAAATTTAATTTTATAAATATCATTCCAATAAGCATAAACTTGTAGTTGTATCTATCCATCAAAAGTCATATTTAGCTTAATAATAGAAATACAATTTTCTTAATAATAAAATATGATCTAAACATGATTTTATTATTTAAGTCTTAACCTGAATCATGTTCGATATTTATTTATATTATTTATATTTCTCACATTTTCTTAATTTTATGTGGACATAAGGACTTGAGTACAATGTAATGAGAGCACAAATGGAAATTATCAGGAAAAAGAGGAAGAAAATGGGTCCTCCTCCTTTTTAGGAGGTTGGTTAAACCTTTTCAACTTTTTAGGAAGTGATTCAACCACATTGTAAGGGGGCACAACTCATTTCACCTTTTCAAGAGATTGTCTATTTTTCTTGGAAGTTAATAATGGTCAAAGTAATTCTTAGTGAGTCAAATGTGGTCAAAAGTTGACGAGACGAGACCGCGAGGTCATTGATTTTACACGGTCTCGTGTCAAAAATTAAGCCTAATTTACCAATTTAGGGAATTAAGAGAGAATTGAGGGGTATAATGGTAAATAAGGGTCGAATCCACAGGGAATTTAGGTATTTTCGAGATATCTTTTGGAATTTGGTCAAATTGGACGATGAATTGAGGTTATAAATTAGGGAAAATGGTGTTTTTAGAAAGAAGACTCAAAGATCTATCCGTGGAATCAAAAATCGCTCGATTTGGATTAGTAATCACGGAGAAATCAAAGATGGAAGTGGGAGGAAATTTTCGGAATCGCGAAGAACACAAATTGAAATTAAAATAAAATTAAACTTAAATTGAAATACTAATCCTAAAATTGATGATACATGATGATAGATAAGAGGATAAACTTGTTTTCTAACCCGAGATAATGATCAAATCGATCCAATTGATCACCGGATCGACAGCTATTCATTCCGCGAATTCAATCGTGAACATCGGTGTTCAAGAGACAAATTCTCCTCGCACAATCGTCGAAATCTCTCTTATAAACACTCCGTGGACACGATTTTGAGTCTAGAAGAGATTACAAGAGAGAGATTCAAGAGAGAATGGGTTTAGATGCGTCGATTAGATCAAATCCCTCAAGAATGAGTACAAACGACGAAGAACTCGTCTATTTATAGGGCGAAATAGGGAGAGCCGTCCGATCGGTGCGTTTAAGCTCGATCAACGGTCGTGATGAAACGGTTCATCAAGAATCGTTATAATTAAATCCCAGCCGTCCGATCGCGATCGGACGCGTGAGATGGGCTTGGATCGTATGCGTTTAAAAACGCATCGATTCGTAGCCGTTAGATCGTGATCCGACGGTCTTGATGAAGTTTTCAAATCAGGAGTTATAAAACGCCTTAAATCCACGCCATTGGATCTCGATCTGACGCGTCAGATGCTCCCCTCAAGATTTAATCCTGGCCGTCATAACTCCTTATTAAGAGCACGTGTCTTTGATGATCACCGGTGGTCCCGGCGTCCACGCGATCGCGGCATGTGATGCTGCCACGTCTCACTAAATCCGATCGTTATAATAACTCCTTTAAGCCACGTGCTGATTGATGGATCAGTGGTCCGCGTCCACGCGATCGATGCGTGGATCTTCCGATGCGCCGCCGATCTGACGCTCCTCGTCGCGCTACGTCACCTACACGGTAAGTAAAGTGTGGATTAGTCCCACATGGACAAAAATAAACAGAAATGTCGGGTATATAAGTCCCAACATTTTAGAGGGTTAATAACCCTTCCCATCTAGGGAAGGCTGAAGACCCATTTTATATATATAATAATAATATAAATTCTATAAATATAAAACGCACCACGTAGGCGCTGCGCGGGTCCGCGTGGCTCTGCCACGTGGCCTTGCGTGCCACGTCGCACCCGCGTGGGACCCGCACACTTTTTACCTTTTATTTATTTATTTTAAACATTTTTTAAATAGAAAATAAAATCATAAAAATCAGGAAAAATCTAGAAAAAAATCCCTAAAATTGTAAAAATCATATCTTTTAAAATACAACTCCAAATTAATCCAAATTTCTTTCATTTGATCTGAAATTTAATTATCTATCATTATAAAAATTCAAAATATTTAAATAACAAGAGATTTAATTCATATTTCAAAAATACACTCATTTCCTTAAGATTTTAAGTTTAGAAATTTAAATGAATGTTTATAAAAATAATTTCTCTTATTATTTAACTTTAAAAACACTTATAATCTCAAGTAAAGATGGGTTATAAAATCTTTAATCTTTAATTCATCATAATTAACCCTAAATTAACACATTTTGAGATTATAACATAAAATTGCATAGAATGATAGAAATGCACTCAAAGTATGATAACATGCTTATAAATGGAATGTTTTATGCCTTAAATTGCATTAATAATCATGTTTTATCATGTTAAGATTGCATGTTATCAAAAGTCATTCTAGAATGATCAAAGAGGATGAGTCACTTTTTTAGAGGCTATATGAGACAACCTATTATTTAGGAGGCTTGTTTCCTATTTGTGTGTGTGTCTGTGTCTGTGTGGGGGGGGGGGGGCAGAGAGAGAGGCCATTAAGGGGCACCACCCTATTTTTCAAAGATCTAATTTTTAAGGAAGGGGTGAGATTACGTCCCATAAAGGATGGATACCCCCGCTTCTTTAGGGAGCTTTGAACATCTTGTTGGAGATTCAATCCCACCACCCATTAGTGACACCTTTGGTTGAAAAGGTGCCCAACCCTAACAAATAAAAGGTTATTATTCTTTATTTTAAGTTTTTTTTGTTTTCTCTTACCATCAGGATACCAAAATGAAAAAGGGAACATCAGTTGCCAACTTTATGAATTTTAAGATTTTTTTTAAAATTTCTATGGAGATAAGATCAAGTGACAGATTGAGATCATGATAAATTGAGCATCACTCTACCTAAACTTTTCATTGTCATCGCAAAGAATGTTTGTGAAAGATTTGGACCAAGATCATCCTTGAAATCGCTCTTTGGTAGTGTGGAACTCCCAAAAAATACTTAGTATGGGGTGATTTTGTCCAATTTTCTCTCTTTCTCACCATCATCTTTTAATGTAATCTATTATTTACATTCAAAATCTTTTTGCTCAAATCTCTACTATTTAATTCTTCCATTCTAAATCCTAAATTAAATATTTCTATTTGTTTCTCATACACAACTACCCCCCCCCCCACACACACACACATAATAATCCCTATATACATGTTACAATCTAGTCATGCTCCATAATAACCACGAAAAATTCATAACTCAAAATTCTTATACTTTTGGCCATTTTATCTCAATACCTTGGCCCCTTGGCCATCAACCCACTCTCAACCACCATACCAAGTGAAGAAATATAAATTTTTTGCATGAATTCAGTTCATGAAAATCACTAATGATAACCCTAAATCAAGTACATCAGATGCCATTTCAAATCAAATTAAAAATAGAAATAAAGTGAAAGTGAATTTCTTTAAGTGAGGTTGATTCAAGATATCATAATAGGTCAAAAATGAAAGTTGATTTCAATTCTCTTGTTCCTAATTTTTGTTTTTCATCTTTCAAATTACCTTAGTCCTATGCTTATGAAAATAATTACATTTCTATGTGTTTGACTTGAAGAAAGGTCAAGCACATATAATCTTAAAATTAACCATAAAATGGTTCAAAAGTGAAAACTTAGATAAAATGGCATGATGCACACAAAACTAATGAATTTTAGTATATGAACTGAATTATTCATTGAATTAGGTTAAAAACCATGTAATTTAATGTATGGAATCCATGCTATCAAGAACTCGATTTGACTTTCTGGTACCAATTTGTCACAAAAATTGTTAATCTTCATTGGATGTCCACATTTTTTCTTGATTCTATTGAATGTCTAGTCTACTTCCCTTACATGTGCATAAGTGATGTCATTATTGAAGTTAGTTTTAATTTTTTTCTCTATATGTCAACCTTATTGAAAAATTTTGACTTGGTTGTTGAAATTAATAATCTCATTTAGAGTTTTTTTATTGCAATTTTTAACTCCCCCCTCAAGGTGAAAAGAATTTGATGATGTAACTAATTAATGGGTTATTTTTGCCTTCATGAGCTTAAAATGATAGTCAACTTCTCTTCAATTTACTTTAACAACTTTTTCCAAGATGAAGTTCTAGTCCACCTCAAGAAGTACAGTGCTCTCATAAATAGTCAAATTACTCACAATATAGATCTTTAGCTAGTTGTCGCCATGCATGGGCATTGTGGTAGGCACAAGAAGATTCAGCTCTAGAAAAGAGACCTAACCCACATCATCTCACAAGATATCATAGCCATCACTTGATACTCAGCCTCTAAACTAGAGAGTGTTATCACATTTTGCTCCGTACTTCACCAAGTGACAAGGGTACCCCCAATATACCTAAAGTAACCATAAGTGAATTTTTTTTATCCCCCTTGTCACCAAAATAAATAAAATCCAATTAGGTTTCCACTTGAAGATGCCAATGTTTTGTGAGTAAAAGTCCTCATCGAGGGGCCCACTTGAAATATGCTAACACAAGTAATGCTCCCCACCAATGCACCTTTTGAGGCTAACACATTAAGCAATCAATAAAAAGAAGATACCTTTTTCACATAAATGTAGTTGATGTGGAACTTCATGATTGGGTGCTGCAATCATGGAAAAGGAATCTTTGATTTATTTATCTTACCTTTTTTTTTAGTTTACTTTTGTGAGGGCACCTCCGATACAAGCTGACATGGAGTTCACCAATTAGGCACCACAATTTAAAAAGGAATCTCTTTATTAATTTAGTTATTTATTATCTCCTTACTTTTCTTCAAATTTGAAGCAATTTCACACTTTTTTATGTTTCAAAGACATGATGAGCGTTGATTTTGGGGCCAATTATCATGATTTTTAGAACTGATGAAGGTTCTGTGAGTCAATTTTGATGGCACCTACCATGGGAGAGAGGGGGCTCAATGGCTATAAATTCTCCATTCGCTAGGCTGGATACTTGAAAGAATTTTGAGCTGAAATTTTGAGGGTAGATTTATATTTTTCACCTTCTATCCATCCATACCTCCTAATCATACGAAAGGATCAATAAAGCCTCATAACATTTATGTTCTTTTGCATGCCTTTTGCACTAGCTAGCCCAAGAAAAGAAGGCATTAGCAAGTCGCCATTTGTGTTTGTTATGATCATTTTCTTCCTTTTTAATTTTAATTCTGTCTTGAATGAAAGATGCCCAATCCTGATGAAGGGTATGGGCACTCGAATAAATGATCAAAATAGGAGCATTTCTAGAGTGAGCCTTCTATCACGCCACAACAAAACATCATTTCTTTCACCAATATTTCAACTATTGTTCAAATATTTTCGTTTAATCTTCCTATCTTATTCTCTAATCACAAAACCTTTAAAACATCATTTTTTTCACCAATCTTAAATATTTTTATCTTCAGAAGGCTATTTGAATTCTCAATATCATTGGATCACATTCATCTCCCTTCTTTCATTGATTTATTCACTTTTTCCACCAAATTGGTTCCTTTTTATAAATTAAATTTTATAAATACTAACCTTCCTCTTTGTGAATTGACCCCTTAATCACTCTATACATGGCTATTTGTGATCAAGGTGAAATCTTATAAATATTATTTCATGAGTGTCATTTACCAAAATAAATTATTTAAAACCCTATAATTGGACTTATTATCAATATTTAGTGCGAAGACCCACTCAAAGCTCAAAATGTTGGCATCGATATGATGAGGCAATAGTTCCCATATGCCATGGTCTAATAAGACACAAAAGTCTAAGTCCATTGAAGCCTACCTCTCATGTACCTTATGTGCCAATGAGGACATTCCATTTTTTTTAATGGCTCTAAAATTTTGGGCGCCACCTATTGGGCACCACGTCACTAGTGGACATTATGTGGCCTATAAGCTAAATCACAGTTTCATGTCTCATTTATATTCAATGTTATTCTTGGGTGATATTTGTAAGAAAATCCATGAGCATATGCCATGATTAAGTAAATTATGATGAGATCATAATACACTGATTGTTAATCTTTAAACACTTATTTCAAACATTCCTATTTGAGGGGAGTTAAAGAAGGATATCATAATATCTAGAAAGAATATCAATATCTAATTTGACTCATATGATGAGTATAGCAGATCATGTGGCCATCGGTGTAGAGAAACCAAAGATATATGGATGATCATATTTTGACTATGACTTACGATTCTCTAACCACAATATCTCAAAAATCTCATAGATTATATATGGCATGAAGTCCTCAAAGACGATTGTGTAGTCAAGATGGGATAGTTTGCCCTCAATATTACAAGAGATTGACTCAAGGAATTGGATGCAATGAAATCCTTGTCCAAGATAGTTTAAATATTGAATAAATTGTTCTCAATGATTTTCATCTCTTTTAATGATAAAATTCTTACTCCGCATTCATCTATATGCACTCCACTTTGTAATCAAACCTCTTGCCACTCTCTCATCTTCTATTCAAAGCATCTAACCTCACTACCTAAGCTCCACGTGAGGTACTTACTTTAGCACTATACTAAGTGAGGTACTTATAAATTTTATTGCATGAAATCAATACGCAACAACTATATAAAACACGCTATAATCGAGTTCATCAACCCTAAAAATAGTCTTTCTTCTTTATTTTTGTACTTGAACTTTGGAGGACTTTTTCATAGACAAACTCATTTCTTTCACCTGATTAAGGATCATTTCACGTCTCTTCCATTTTGGTGTGAATTTATGTTGAGTGATCATTAATTGAGCTTGAAATACACAAGGAATTAATTATGAACCTCCCAATACGATGGTGATGCTAACTAAAAAGGGGGGGTGAATAAGTTAGCAGTGAAATTTATGTGTTTACTAAGTTTCTTTTAAAATGATTCATTGTTTATCACTCTCTACTTCTCTCCACAATGCACGAATGATTTTATACTAGTTGGGGAACCTAATATTCCTTAATCTAGTCCAGAGTACTATTGCCTCGGAGCCTCCAATCTTACCAAAAGGGAAACCTAATCCTCTCACCCAACAGACGGGTGAAGGACAATGTTTATACAATTTTAGGTTTCGCCCCCAATGGCAACCTTCACACTCACCTTTCCCTGATCCTACGGCACTACCCCCTAGGCCTTGACCTCCTCGACTTCTGAACACCCCGACTCCCTCGGGCTGATCTCCACACTAAATTGTGCGTCTCTAAAAGTCATGTCGTGCCTCTTCTGATTGTGTCGCTGACCTAAAGTAATATAAGACCTTGTCTTCTGATTCCTTCTGGACTTCTTGCTCTGCAAACTCTACTCCTCAATGCCTCAACCAATGTGACTCGTCCAAATATCTGAGTATATGTGTGAATGCAAATGTATGTCTATTTAGATGATACTAATTATATGAGATGCAAGCGATGAGATATTCGGCAAGATAGGATTCATAACTAAATACTTACAATTGAAAGACTTGTTTCCTAACTCACTTGAAATTTATTGATTTTGACTAAGTATGGTCAACTTTGACTAATTGGATTGACTTTGACTTACTGGGGTTGACTCTAACAATGTCTAGTTGACTTTGACTGAGTATGGTCAACTTTGACTAATTAGGTTGACTTTGACAAAGTAGGGTTGACTCTAACTATGTATGGTTGACTTTGACTGATTATGGTCAACTGACTAATCAGGTTGACTTTGACAAGTAGGGTTGACTCTAATAATGTATGGTTGACTTTGACTAAGTATGGTCAACTTTCACTAAGTGTGTTGACTTTGACTTACTAGGGTTGGCTCTGTCAATGTATGGTTGACTTTGATTGAGTATAGTCAACTTTGACTAATTGGGTTGACTTTGACTTAGTAGGGTTGACTCTCACTATGTATGATTGACTATGACTAGCTAGAGTTGACTGTGATTGTGGAGGGTTGACTTTGACTAATAGTATTGACTTTACCTTAATATCAGTTGGTCACTATCTAATTCCCACTAAAAGTAAGAGGGAACTAACCAACTGAATATATATATATATATATATATATAATGTAAATAGAGAAATAAAGAAATGGATAGAAGCTAAACTATATCAGCAGAGAATAAATATAAGCTAGAATTATATATAATGGAAACAAAGAAATAAAGATATAAATAGAAACTAAACTATTTCAATAGAGAATAAATATAAGCTTGAATTATAAATAATGGAAACAAAGAAATAAAGATATAAATAGAAACTAAACTATTTCAGCAAAGAATAAATATAAGCCTAAATTATATATAAAGCAAACAAATAAATAACAAAATTGATAGAAACTAAACTATTTCAGCATAGAATAATTATAAGCTTGAATCTACCACTTATAGGTTATTGTGAATAAATAGACCTTGAATGATATAGTGACTATGTCGCTTGGTCAAGATTAATAATCACCAACAAAAACTTTAACAATATTCAAGTCTGTAGATCAAACTTAATCGACTGTACCTCTGAAGGATTAATGTTAATTGAGAAAACTGACTGACTGAGAAAATTGTAAAATTATATGTCTGTGGAATTAACTTAATATCACTTAGATATATAAAACAACAAAATGACAATAACAGCAACAAGTGATGTGGACTAAGAGATATGTATATATTAATATATATCGAATACTTGCAGAGTAAAGTTGGAAACTATATTGACTGAGATAAATAGAATGTAAATGTGATTGGATAGATATAATGTAGAACAAATATAATGTGATTGGACAAAATGTAAATGTGATTGGACAGATTTATGTATATATTCAGATGTTTTCACTTTCTCACGATTTCAAGTTGCATAACACAAGAGCATTAAGAGAGAAAAAGAAACCTTAAGTCCTTTATAATAAGTCAGTTTTGAAAAAAAAATGGTAGTTACTATAATACCCTAAATAGTATTAACACTATATATCCTAGATCTCAGCATAAGGGTCATTAAAATATAGGTAGAGATATTAAAATATAAACCATAAATAAGCATAGGCATACTAAAAATTTACAGGGGTTATTGATGAGTCACAAATTTTAGTGATAAAACATGCTTTTGTAATGAATTTTTGATGCAATCCTTTATGTTTATTCGCATGTTTTATCTACAATCTAGCATGACATGGTGATTTTTATGAATTTCAGACCTTGCTTTAAACCTATGCGTACTTATGTATTTTTAAAAAGAATTTGAAGGCTTAGGTGGAGACATGAGCCCAAGGAGCTAGGGGAGACAGTCCAAGCAATGTTGGAGCAGCCCATGAAGATGTCAATAGAGGAATAGAGAGGCCCGTTAAGACCCAAAAAGGGGCAAGAGAAGAGGATCCAGATTGCTGAAGCCGAGAGATCCAATGGCCCATTTTTCTTCTCTCTTTCCCGATTTAAAGGCTTAGGGTTCCTGGAGAAGAAGCCGTCATTTTTTGGATTCAGACCAGCCTGAGTTGGAAGCCTGCGTGCAGCTGAATCTATGGCCCTCTTACCCGAGTAAGAGCTAGGAGGAACAAGGGCGTCCAGATCTGCTGGAGAGGAAGAGGAAGAGGAGACCCTTAGGCCTCGACGGGTGTGACAAAAGGCATTTCCCTCTCAGTCTCTTCCTCGTCCCTTTTTTTCCTTCCTTTTCTGCAGGTTATCCTCGTGGCAGGTAGCCCACGTGCAGAGCTCGCTAAGCCACCGGCATTCCCCAAGCCTCGTCCTGCAATCTAGATTTCAGGAGACTTCGAGTTGGGGTTGCCGCGTTACAGCCGCTGTCCGCCGGCAGCAACATCGTTCCTTAGGTTCAAAAAGACAAAAGAAAAAAATACTTTCTTCTCTTCACGACGCTACTCAGCATTATTTTGTTGTTCGGTTTTTTACTTTTGAGTTAAATAGGATTCCGTGTCTTGTTCTTCACTAATATAGATTATCGTAACCGCATTGAGATCGTAGGGGATATCACGATCCTCCCCAAGTCCATTTCTGAGATCGACCTTCGATTAGAAAACGAAAAAAATTCTGTTCCGTCTGAACTTGCTCCTCTCCTCGCGCTCTCGAGTTTTTTTTACCGCCTGCATTCGTGCATCCGCCCCAAACAAGTTTCGGAAGTCGATTTTGAGTCACGAAGTTTCACGAAATGAACTCCGGATTCCGTCGTTTCCGCAGCCGAGCTTTGCTCAAGAAATGTTAGCTGGAATCGGTTTGAAAAAACTTGCGTTTTCCTCAAAAAAATTACCTATCTCACCTGTTGAATCGCCCCTTGCGAGTGTCGTGTCCCACCTGTCGTTGCACGACTATCCACTGCCGACGCCATCTTCAGGTACGTTTCCTCCGTAAAACAAATCTCCGAAATCGGTTTTGAGTCAAAACCGATTTCACGTAAGTCATTTTCCGTTGTGCATCGTTGAGTTCTGTCCCCGCATCATCTCATCCTCTTTCGTTTTGATCGTCTCTAGTTCTTCTCCTTCTTATTTTCGTTTTTCCGCTCCCTTCCTATTATTCTTTTCCTTGTTTTATTCCTCACCTCTCCGTATTCTCTTCCTATCGTCTTCGTATTTCATTCTCTCCCACCGTCGTGGTTTCCGACTCTCTGCACACATTACCGTTATTCTTCCCCTCTCTAAATTCTGTTGACATATTCCGCATTTTCTGTGATCTCTCTCTTCTGTCTTACCAGTCACTTTTAGTCATGGGAGGCCTCTCCTCGTGCTAACAGTCGTATCAGCCACCTCGCAACGATCGATTTATTATTCCTATCTCAACTTTACTCCTCTTTCCTCAGTAACTCTCTTTTATCGCCTAGTTCTTTGTATTTCTAATCCATCTCATAAGTCACGTGGAATTTATCTTGCTTTCATCGAGAAAGTTTTAATTATTAAGTAAATCTCTAGCATATATATTTCTTTGCTCTCCTTAGCATTCTCAAGCTCTAGTCTTCTAAAAAATATTTCAAACACTCTCTAAATATTCTAGGAAATTCACTAGCTAATTACCTGCTCTCTGTGGATCGACCCTTGCTTGCCCTAGGCTCGTGAGGTTTATAAATGTGTTGCGTAAGCTTAAATACTCACACGACGTAACAATTATTCATATTGTTTATCACTAATTAGTACTACAATTTGAGCTTATCAGTTATATTTATAGTTATGATCATCTGATTGAGTGTATGCATGAGTGTATGATTACTAATAGAATTAATATAACAGATTGAGTGTATGCATGAGTGACGAAGCGTTTTATGCAGTTGTTAAAACACACAAACGTTGTTCAAATAAAATTTATAATTCTAAACTCACAATAAAAAAGATATAAAATCAAGTATAGTGTAAAGATCGGGTCGATCCACTGAGAACACGGTTGACTTTGATCGCAGAGTTGACTTGGTCAAACTTAGGTATAATTAAGGGTTTGAAGGAATGAAAGTGATATATAGTCAATAGAAATGATATAAATATATGGGATAGGATATTTTAAGAATTTAGAAACTGATTTGATGAAGAAATGTCAAAAGTCAAAGTCAAAGTGTTGACTTTGACCAATAGTTGACTTTCTATAAAATCAGAGAATAAAACAGGGCTCGAAGATTACGAAAATTATATATTCAGAAACTAAAGAGAAAATGGAAATTTTTTATATAAAATTCAAGATTTTTCAAGAAGAATTGGATTTATTATGAATTATTGAAAGTCAAAGATCAAAAAAATCTCGAAATGAACACTTCGGTGTAAATCTTCAAATTGACGAACCAAATGATATCCAAATCTTGCAATTAAAATACGAAGGAAAGCTAACAACCAGAGGATTTCAAAGAGACCAAAATTATCAAATTTCACCTTGTATTTTGAAAGTAATTGCGCAAGTCAACACCCAAATTCGGATTGAAAATGAACAGTAGATGGTCAAACATTAAATTGAGGGTTCAAATGATGATGAAATTTTATGATTTTTCTATCCACGAATGATGAAACAAGGAATCCAATGAAACCAGGATCAAATGATACAGACTTAAGATCAGGGAGAAATCCTTGTTTCAAAATCAGCAAAAATCTGAACCAAATTTGGGCAAAAATGAAGAACAATTCGATTTAAATCATGAAATTAACTACCTAAATATAATCTAAATTACAGAAATCTCAAGATGAATGATTGATTCACACTACTAACCTGATTGACGTGAAGATTAGGCTCCAAATCATGTCGATTGGAGTGAATTTGCTCGGTTTCTTCCTCGGCGTACGTTCGGCGTTCAAGGGGAGAATTCGATCAAATCTCGCGATGATTCATGATCAATCCTACCCCAATTGGATCACAATCGAGTCTAAACGCGGGGGGATCATGAAGAACTCAGGATTTTGCTCAAAAACCGCTTAATTTCTTCACGATTCAATCAAGAGTTAAGTTTACAAAGGGAGAGAACACCATTTTATAGAAGAAATTTCCGCGAAAATCGCGGACTATCCGATTTGGTGAAGACCAATCGACAGCCATGATCACACGATGATCGTGGGCCATGATACTACGGTCCCACGATAATCGCATGTCCAATCTTGATCAGAAGCCTCTGATGTGTCCACGTGTCGCCCACGATTGCCGAAGCGCGATAAGATCTCGAGCGTCTGATGTTCACTTACGCAATCGACGGTCATCTTTTGCGCATGTGCTTCTGATGGCGATTGGGTGGACTCGGGTCCACGCAATCGACGCACTTTATTTAGCACGATCGGATCCAACGTCCTTAACCCTTCCACGTATCCTGGGAATTTAAAATTGAAGGGAACATAGTTCCATACGGAGAAAGTTAGTGAAAAAGGAAAGTATATAACGTGGGGCGATATAACGCTATTGTGCTACCACCCCAATAAACTTACATGGGCCCACTATACCCGTGGGCCCATCACTCACCAGCCCGAAGACCCTCTTGCCACGTGGCGCCACCCGGGTGTCCACGTGGACTCGCGTGGCCCTGCCACGCGTCCGCACCACCTCCGCGCGACGCAAGCGCTCGCGTGGGTTCACATGGCATTGCCACGTGGCCTTGTGTGCCATGTTGCATTCGCGTGGGTCCCACGCCACGTCAGACCGTGATTCCTGCAGGAAAATAACCCCCTTTTTGCGTTTTTTTAAAGGAATTCAAATCAGTAAAAATCAAAATAAAATCAAAAAAACCATAAAACTCATAAATCAATATCTTTAAAAATATAACTTCTTTTTTACTCAAATTTTCTCCATTGGATCAAAAATTCATTCATCTTTAATATTATTCCATCTAAAAATATAAATTAAAAGAATCATATAAGATGAATTTAAAATAAACATAGATAATTTCTTAAGAAGTCTATTTTATATCATCCATCATTCTCTTCTTAAAATTAAATCTTCTAATCATCTACTAAAGTCAAAGTAAATTAAGGGAAGTAATTAATTTCTATTTATTTAACCTTGTAAAAGATTAAACATCCATAAAGCACATCATTAACCATAAATAATGCATAAATATGGACTTTAGTAGAATGGCATGCCAATGGAGAAAAATCATAAAAACTATGATAACATGCATCATAATTACAGAAAATAAGCATGAATACTAGTTAAATAAGATAAGAATTTAAGTTAAATATGCATGTTATCAATGAGGAGATAAATGAGGAGATTATCACTACTTTTCTTGAAATCAAACCCACTCATTAGCCTCAATGTGAGCATTAGTGGGTTAGTCCAAGATAATAATAGGAAAGATAAAATAGTAATGCTTAAAATTAATAACATATAAAATAAAATTAATGATTCAAAATGAAGTTAATTCCTCAATTATACTAGTGAAAATTCAAGAAAATTTTTATGTCAAAATTGTCTCTCTAAAAAATTACTTGAGACCTAAAATCCATCGTAGAAGAATCATAAATTTTATCTCTTGATTGAGAAAAATAGAATCATCTTTGCTTTATCTCCAAGTTAGTAGGACACCACCACCTAATTCCGCCAAGTATGCACCTCTTCCCCTCAGCACAGGTGGATACTTTGGGCTCATGTGTGTTTGGAGCAGTCCCCGGCTAGGGTCACCACTAAACTAAATAAAACACACAAAGGAAATAAAAATAAAAATTTAGTGGGAGTTTTCTCCATGTGTGATAGTGTGGATTTCATCGCTAGAACATCAATAGCCATAATCAAGGAATCATAAAAATCATTCTTCTTTCTAGATTACTTTCGTCTCCCTCTTTCTTACCTTCATCTATCATCTTTATTTTTCACCTATTTTTTAGTTGAATAAATTTGATCAATTATTTTTTTCTACCATTATTTTCAACTTGTATTTGCCTCTTTACTTAATTTTAATTATCACTAGAGCACATTCTATTTATCGTTTATAAGTAAACATGTGCTTTAGTGTGTACTTTAGTGACCATGCATTCCATGCTTATCACCTAGCGCTTTTGGCATTCTACTCAAATGTAATAGAATTAAATATGTACTACTACATTATCTATTGGATTAAAATGCATTATTCAAGATAGTTAGATTTTATTTTTAAAAGAAAATTTTTAAACTTAATCCTTTGGATAATAGTAAAATGATTATATCTAGTTAGGGATGGCTGATCATGATCGATAGAAATAGACTAGCTCATGGCTGCCAACTCAATAATTTTGTATTTGCTAATCAGGATGGATCAAAATTCATTGAAATCTATCAAGAATGGGGTTGATGTGACACCCGAAGTCAGGATGATGGCAATTGTTAGACTAGGAACTCAGAAAATGAAGGGTGGCTTATGCTGCCACTAGCGAGGAAGCCAAAAGGGAGAGAGGGAGAGAGACGAGAATTGCCAGCAGCAGAGGAAGTCGGCATTGCTTCTTTGTTGCAGGTAATGGCCCAACAAGGAGGGGAGACCAAGAGAGACAAAGAAGTTTGGAATTATCTTTGCATGCCCACAAGAGAGGGGGGGAGAGATTATTAAACTTTAATCTAGGTCAAAATGATTTTGACCTAGATTATAACTTAATTCACACCAAACAATCGATCGATTCTATGTGACAATCAATCGATCAAACAATCATTTCTGAAAGAGTAGGGCAATCTTTCAATCGGAGAACTGTTGATCTGGTGATCGATCAATAAAAATGAATATCCCTACATCTATTTGGTATATGTAATTTTTTTAATTTGTCTCTAGTAGCAGTCTTGAAATCCCAATTTATATTTTTTAATTATAAATCCTAGTAATATTTAAATAATCAAACTTTGCAATACTGATCACGGCAAATTAATTTGAATATGGACAAAACTCTAAACCAAAAAAGAATTAATTCTTGTAATATTTTTATTTTGGTAAAGACTTCGTTGCCAAGACTCGACTTTCTTCAAGCGCGTTGACTTTGACGCGTATGAGACAACTCGTGACGCGTTTGGTAGCGACTCCTCTTCTGTACGGCGAAGCAGCGCGGTATTTGCCGAACAGAGTGTGAGAGAGAGAGAGAGAAATTCTCGAATATTTTTTAGGAGCGTCGCAGATTCTCGCAGACTGATCTCTTCCGGAAGAAGCAAAAGCGGATGAAGAAGCCCGGAAGGATTCTGGGTAGCCTTGCCAAGGCCTTTCTCGGGAGATCTAGCGAAGGTACGAATCTCTCCCATCTTGACTTCCCAACTTCTTCCCGATCGAAGCCCTAAATCTTAGAAACGACTGCAGGTTCTGGAGAGGAAAATTTGCAGTCGATCGCGATCAGGGAGCAGAAGCACTTCTCCTACGAAACTCTAGCCGCAGCCACCGGCGACTTCAGCGTCAAGAACAAGCTGGGCGAGGGAGGATTCGGCGCCGTCTACAAGGCGAGACCCGTCAGATTTTGTCCCATTTTGAAAGCTGTCGTTCGTTAATTTTGAGGTGAAATACAGGGGCGACTGCAAGACGGGAGAACCATAGCGGTGAAGAAGCTCTCGCGAGGGTCTAGACAGGGAACCAATGAGTTCATGAACGAGGCTGTACTTCTCTCCGCTGTTCAGCATAAGAACGTTGTTAGACTTTACGGGTACTGCGCCGACGATCACAATGAGAAGTTGCTCGTCTACGAGTACGTCCCCAATGAGAGCCTCGACAAGATCCTCTTTCGTGAGTCTTCAGACCTGAAAACTCTGATTCTAGAGAGAGAAAGTCTCCTTTGTCAGCGTGCCTTGTTTCCGATGCAGATGCGGAGAAGAGGAGAGCACTGGACTGGAGAAAACGACATGAGATAATTGTTGGAGTGGCCAGGGGACTGCTCTACCTGCACGACCACGCTCATACTACGATCATCCACAGGGACATCAAGGCGAGCAATGTTCTTCTTGATGAGAGATGGTCCTCCAAGATAGCTGATTTTGGTATGGCGAAGCTCTTTCCCGAGGATCAGACCCATGTTAGTACTCGAATTGCTGGAACAAGGTGAGCTCATTCCCCTTATTCTTCTCGTTATTTCCTTCTTTAATTTCTTTATCAATGTTTTTATCATAATAATCTTCTCTTAAAGTATTCCTTATCCCTATCTTTTAAGGATTCATCATCATCATTATCGTCGTCGTCGTCATCCTCGTTATTTCTGTCTCTGCAGTCATCATCACCAAGATCATAATCATCATGATCTTCCCCCCCTTTAAGCACCATCATCGATGGCATTATCATCATCGTCATCATCATCATCTTCCTCATTTTCTCGGTCACCGTTGTCATCATTAGCATCATCGTCGACTTCGTCGTCGTCATCACGATCATCATCATCTTCTTCTTCACCATCACATCACCATCAGCATGATTCTTCTCATCTTGTCACTGTCACGATCTTCATCAACTGTCATCCTTATCTTCGTCTTAATAACTCATCATCATCTGAATTCGAGGTTATAGCGGATACATGGCGCCCGAGTACATGATGCACGGGCAGCTCTCCACAAAGGCCGACGTCTTCAGCTTCGGCGTTCTCCTCCTCGAACTCATCACCGGCCGCAAGAACTCCTCCTTCATCCCTCGAACGGACTGCCAAAACCTCCTCGAATGGGTAACCTAATAAATTTCTCTCCAGAATACCCTAATTCCTCTCCTTTCTTAAGAACTCTGTCCTGAACTCCTAATCCGCCTGCAGGCCTGGAAGTCACACCGGAAAAACGAAGCCTGGAAATCGTGGACGCAACTCTAATTCCCATCTCGGCAGAGGACCAAGTAGAGACTTGCATTCATCTAGGGCTTCTCTGCGCGCAGGCGGATCCCAAGCTCCGCCCTGACATGCGCCGCGTGGTCTTGATTTTGTCAAAGAGCTCCAACTCATTGGAAGAGCCCGAGATGCCTGGATTCCACGGCACCAAGTATAGGAAATCTTCAGACAAGTTAAAGAGCCAAACTTCGCCTTGCCCTCTCTCTTCTTCCTCCGCTTCTCGCTCTACATTTCACATTTCATCTCGCAACAAGACAACCACCAGCGCCTCCAGCTCAACGGTGGTGCACCGCACGGGGAAAGCTCCTTTAGTAGAAGAGTAGGTTTTGATTTGCATTACTTTTGGCCGCCGCCTTGGCGGCTATAAATACCTGCCCATGCTCGTGGTCCGTTTGTACATAAAAAAATTAGGAAGAGAGTAATAACCAAAATGACTCTAAGGGCCATATTCACTCATACTCCCCTTGCATAGAGATCGAAAAAACTCAGCTTGCAAGAAACGAAATCGTATGAAGTCAAGCGTTGACTTTTGGTAAAAATGTCAACAAGTTGTCTAGAGGTGCTAACATGAAGAGTGTTGACTTTGCGAGCAAGGACTTTATTGTGAACAAAATGACAATCTCAAAGTGCTTGGTACACTTGTGGAAGGAGGGATTGTTCATGATGAAGATGGTGACTTGATTATTGCAGTACATTGGCAAGGCCTCTTGTATGAGAAAACCAAGCAGATAGCATCAAGAGCATGCTCATAGTATCTCAAAGGAAGCATTGGCCACAACCCGATACTCAACTTCAACACTAGAGAGAGAGACGACTCTCTGTTTCTAGCTCCTCCAAGTGATCAATTCCTCCCAACATAGGTGCCTTTTGGTCATCACGATTGCCTAGTAGCTAGAGTTGGAGTATGCTTCAATGTGAAAGTGACTAGGCACTAAAATAGTCGGTCATGTCTAGGAGCATGCTTGAGATAAGCAAGCATGCATAGAGCAACATGCCAATAACTATCCTAGCGAGCATGCATAAATTAGTTGAGAAGACCCACCATATTGGAGATATCTGAATGAGTGACCATTAAAGAAATAAGCTTTCTAACAAGGCAATGATAAACATTCACATCTATAAACAAGGGAGAAGGAGAATCCCAAAAAATAGGCCCATTGTCGGTAGGGGATGATTGGGGTTTACAGCCAAGCAGTCAAATCTCCTCAAGTATACCAAGCACGTATTTATATTGGTTACGAACCAACTTCCTTGCTTGATCAGCAAACTCGATGCCCAAAAGATACTTCAGAGTGCCCAAATTGCAAGTAGTGAGGTGCTCGTGCAAGTCTTATTTTGAGAAATCCCAATGTTGTCACTAGTGACTCCAATATCATGAATGTAGAAGGGTAGCATAAGACTGCCAATTGACGTATTTTTATGAAACACCATAGGTTCTACCATGTACACAGCCAACTTGTGAGAAAGAATTAGTTGGCTTTACTTAGAAAACCCAGCTTATGGTCTATAGTTTAGATCGTAAATTACACATCTAGATTAGTATGGCATACTTGGGCACCTAGGGGGTTGCTCCATGAACACCTGCTCAGTGAGGTCTCCATAAAGAAATGTGTTAGAGATTTCCAGCTTGTGGAGAGACCAACAATGATTCATTACCAAACAAAGAAAAATGCAAAGAGAATTAAAGCAAATTTTGAGGGAGAAGGTTTCCTTGTAATCAACATTATATGTTTGAGTGAACCCATGGGCCACTAGTCATTCTTTCTGCAACAAATTATGTCATTCAAGTTGTACTTGAAAGAAAACACCATATGCAGGTAATGATGTTTACTTGGGTAAGCTGAGGAACCAACATCGATGTATCGTGCTTGACAAGCGCCTCGTATTCTAAGTCCATAACTATTTTCCAAGGAGGCAACGATATGGTCTCCACATGTGACTTAAGTATTGACTCGGTGGCAAGAGAAAGAGAAAATGATTGATAGGTGGGATGTAAATGATCATTATTGAAAAAAGTGAGAAATGGGGTTGACAGTGAATGAACACTTACCTTTACAAAGAGCAATGGATAAATGAAGATTGTCAAGAAGAAATACAAAGGGCATTGGACTTGGGCAAACGGTTGAGATTGGAGCAGAAGCAAGCATGTAAGGATTTGGAAAATGCAAGAGGAGGAGGTGGCAGTTGTAGTGGAGGGGTCAAATAAGGAGAAGGGTTGGAGAGCAACTCCTCCAATAACAAAGTAGGATGTAGAGAAGTGTGAGGTAGCAGACTAGCAGATGGAGGATCCCCCTTACTAGGTGTAGGAAGTGATGTCACAATAGGAGGTGGTCAAGGAAGAAGAGGTGTAGCAAGTAGACGAAAGATGAGGGAGAAGGGGAGGAATAGAGAGAGGATTTAAAGAAGGTAACATCGGCAGAGAAAATAACCTTTTTTGATGTGTAAGTAACCAACAAAACGCCCTTTGACAAACCAAGGCACTATTTTGGATATGTTGGGAGTGTTATTGTGGGTCATATTAGAATCATTTTATATCCATATTTTCTATACTTCCAAACCCAAAAATCATTTTTCCCCCATCAACCAAGGGTTTTCATTCTTTGAAAGGAGTTTGGAAGAGTTTGATCGGTTTACTTCATTTCCTACGTACATCTTCTTCCTTTCATCGATCATTTTCACTTTCTAAATCTAAAAAATACCCAAAATATCTCTTGATTTTAATCTTTTAACTTTCCTCTTTGTGTACTCGACCTCAACTCTCCATTATTCTAAATTTTAAAACCAAATTTGAAGAGTTCAGTATAATTTTTGTTTACACGTAAAGTTGCACATTTAAGGTCCGTAGTTTTAGGCATATCAATATTTCACTCATAATTTTTATCGATAAATTTGTCTCTCCATCGTCTATCCATCCAAAACCTCTCATTAGAAAATTTTTCTCATAAAAATTATGATTTGAGGATTTTACTATTTTTTTAAACCTTATTTGAATTTTGAAGGTTGGCCCACTTCCTAAGGATGTGAGAGTTTGACTTCCTTCAAGGAGTTTTCTTAACCTCCTATGTGACCTACTCTCTAATTTTTAGAAGGTTTTTGAGGAGTAAGAAAGGGATGGATGCATATTCACCCGTAGACTAAAGATACATCTCCACCATTGATGAATCAACCACCAAAATCTCTAACCTACAATTACTTGAATCATTTCTTTATTTCTTGAATTTTGGCTCTCTCTTAGCTTCAAGCCACTAGAAGGAAACAGAGAGGCTTAGGCTCAAGCTTATCACTTTTTGGTGTGACATGGAGTCATATCAAGCACATAAACAAAATTGTAACAAATCTAGCATCATCTGACCAAGGACAGACATCAAAAATAGGCTTTGTGTGAGGATTCAAATCCATTTTTTATATGTAATCCCTTCATGGATAATATAAACCTTATTCTCTTTGTATATTTTTATATTATTTTTCTCTTCTCTTCAAACAAGTCTTGATCATTAAAAAACTTCCCAATTACCAGATTTATCTACTTCTCATCATTCTTCCATCATCTTCTATTTCCATCTCTCTCATTTGTCATTCCCATACTTCCATTCTCAATATTATTCTAACCATTTCTAAAAACATATAAATATATAATTATCTATTTATATT
The DNA here is from genome assembly GCA_024174645.1 of Lemna minuta. Lineage (NCBI taxonomy): Eukaryota > Viridiplantae > Streptophyta > Magnoliopsida > Alismatales > Araceae > Lemna > Lemna minuta. The sequence continues at coordinate 9,219,984 of CM044104.1, read as the reverse complement.
ACTTTCATACCATTTGAATTTTTTGTCCTTCCATATTTCTCCAAAATTCCTTTCACTATTATTTTCATTGTAATGATATCTTCTCCCTAAGAGCACAAATCTCATTACCTATGCTTTTTGAGGATTTGACCCTTACTTGACGTTGTATTAACTAAGGAAAATATAAATATTACTCCATGAAGTCTATCCACTGTAATGACTAAAAATGTCTCAAAATTGAGTTCATCAACCTCATCATCCCCAAGAAAAATGGGCAACTTGAAATGACCAACTGAGAAGTCAAAAAAAAAAAATTGAAGAAGATAATTTGACCAGATGGTAAAGACTAGGCAACGAAACTTGTCGATGCATTATAGGCCTATTGGACTACATATAAGATACGCAATGGGATGTCACCTTTTTGGCTCATCAATCGAAAAGCATGTCATATTATTGTCAAACTTAAGCAGAAATAATATTGGTATATCAAAAAGCTAAATTTATTTTTGGATGAAGCAGGGAAACATAAACTTCTGGGGATCCAAGAATTACAAGCGTTAAGAAAAAATACATAAGAAAATGTAAAAATCTATGAGGAAAAGAATAAGGCCTTTCATGACAAGGAGAAAATTTAAATTCAATGATAAGGTATGTATATATAACTCTTGCATTGAGCTCTTTCGTAGAAAGCTTCTCTCACAATGGGATGGTCTATATGTGGTTATGGAACTATTTCAAAATGTATCAATATTGGTATTCGATATTAAATTTTACAAATAGTTCACGACTAATATCCATCACCTCAAACCTTAATTGACATCAAAACCACATGCACCAGCATATAAGGTCAATCTACATCTTCCCCACGCCCCTAAGCAGTTGACATTGGCGTAACCCTCACCACACTGGTCATCATGAGTTTACCTCAATTTCATATGGCTAAAGATATAAAACTTAGGACTTCTTAGAAAGCAAAGCAAGGTTATCTTTGTTTTATTTATTTTATATTTTTATTTTTATTTTTCCTAGTAAGGAAGCTGCAAAAGAAGACAATACACTATGGGGAGGAGAAGGCAAGCAAGAAAATTCCTTGAAATGAACATCAAATGGCTAAATGAGTCATCTAAGATCTTTTAAAGTAAAGAGGTAGAAGTTAGTCTCTTTGTAGCTTCGTGATCAAATTTTAGTGGAATAACAACCATGAGATCTAGAATAACCATAGGATGATTTTTTATGGATGTCCTCTACGGGGTTGGTTATCTAACGAGCACCAAGGAGAAATGAGAAATTGAAGAGTTGAAATGTTATGGGTTTGAATTTGAGAGATTTTGATTAAAGTTTGAAGCACATTCCCATCTCCTACCTTACATTGATTGAACCTACTTCTACTTGGTATGGGGATTGAGCTATAAAGTTTGAAGCACTTCCAGATTTTCCCAAAAAGAGTGCATTGAGCTATAATCATTCAGTTACCTATTGTTTCCCCTTATGCATTATATCTCATTCCACCTTTATAGTCATTTTAGTTTATATTCACTTTTAGCTTCAGTCATGATAATCAGATCTGCCAAATGACTTCATCCATCATAAATATCACATCATTTCTCTTCCACATATCCACTTGACGAATAAATTCTCTTCATGTTCCCCTCATATGTAAATTCTCCTTCATATCCTCTTCTAATGTAAATCCTCTTTCATATTCTTTGTGTAAATTCTCCATCAAGACTCAATGTCCAAAGTCTTGGAGTAAGTATGAATTAGACTTCTTTCAACAACAAAAAAAAGAAGAAGAAAAATAGAAGAAGAGTGCCTTTCTATTCTTGTACTTATTCCATCATGCTTCCACCACTCTTCCATCGTGCTTCAACCATTATGCTATCAATCTTCCATCACTTTTGTTAGTTAGACATGATTTTGATGATTTATCTCTTAGCTTTATTGATATAATGAAATATGTTTAAGTTGAGTCAAACTGGTTTGAGGAAGGTATTTTTCTATGATTTCAGGAATCGACGGCTCAAGCAACCACCCGTATCAGCACTAGAACTCAGAAACCTTGAAGAATAAGCTTTAAAGCTCTATTGTTAATTTTATTTCTATTTTATTATCTCTCTTTACCAATTTTTCAATTGATAAATAATTTTAGTTAACTCTATCTTCTAATTCATTAACTAATCAGCTAATCAATGTCCATTTATTATCCTTAATTTCAATTTTGATTTAGACTTACTCTTTTCTATTTTTATTTTATTTTGAATATTATTGTTAAAATTCTTTTGAAACTAACCTCTATCTTCATTTTTAGTTTATTGAATAATTCTAATGATATTCTTCTTTTTTGTTTTATTTTTAGTTCCAAAATAAAATTTTAAAAATATATAACCAAAAAAAACAAAAAACCGCACAAAAATACCCTAAACCCTCCCTGACGCAAATGCTCTTCATTTTCTTCATGTGATGAAGAATCCTCCTATTTGGCTTTCACCATGCAAAAACAGCTCTTTGACTGGGTGGCAAAAAAATTTCCTCATGGCGATTGATCAACAAGCTCTCACTTGCAAATGAGATTCCCACATCTTCAGTGATATACATTTTTTTCTTCACACGTATTTCCTTGACAAAGGAAACTAGGGAGTTCTCCTCTTACCTCGCATTCTTATGCGAACATTCTTCTTGTGAAACCTTTTCATCAATCTCTCTACCTCCATTGATTTGCTTCAATTGATTTAAAAATATTTCATCAATCTGTCTATCTCTATTGACTTTCATAAATCTCTCTATCTCCGACAATTTTTGTCAATCTATCTTCAGAAATTTCTCTTCAATTTCTATGTCTCTATTGGTCTTTATAAATATCTATATTTCCATTGCTTTTCATCTGTCTCTGTCTGACGATTCTCTTCAATCTTTTTTCTCCAGAAAGTTTTCTTTTAGATCCTTCTCCTTCTAGTCATCTCTAGCAAGCCCTATTTTCTAGAAATTTGCCTCCAACGATCTCTCATTCTCTACTGTCATCTCCAGCAAGCCCTCTATTTAGACAATTGTCTCCCGTGATCACTCCCTCTCTAGAAATCATCTTCAGCAAGCTTTCTCCCTCGAAATTGATATCAAGAAGAGAGGGAGAAAGCAATTTATATTTTCTAAACAGTGATAAAATCACCCAGCTCTCTTTCTTTTCTTGCGAGTAAGGGTTTCCAATGATTTCATTTTCACACGTATGGGTTAAATTTGTATATGCATTCCTTCACTTCTATTTTTAGTTAGATTCAATCATATATCACTTGGCTTGTTTTAAAATTTCAACCTGATTTCATATTTGATTTTGAGTTATATTATTTAGAATAGAATCATCTTTAATTTTTCCTCACATTTTGACTACATTACATAATTCATTGGATATTCTATTAGGGTCAGAATAATGATTGTTCATGTTTGATTTTAGTTTTTTTTGGGAAAGTTTCGTGCAAATTTCTTGCTTTGTTCTTAATTGATTCAGTTATCCTAGCAAGTTGACTGGTTAGCTTTGGGCATATATTGATTAAGCTCTAAGATCTACAACAAGGGAGAATTTTGATTTATCTATTGGGCACTTAATTGTTCGATTATCATATAATTTTTTTAAGACAAATCTAAATTACATTGCAACAATTTTCTTTGAATTTCATTTTTGTTATATTCTGGAAGTATCCTTGTCTAGTATTTTGTGTTTAAGGAAATTCTAGGTGATCAGAGGATCGTTTACTCTAGTTCTCAAGATCATTTTTGCATAATTGATACTTTCAAAGGGGAAAACGTTGATTATCAAAGTCAAAGGCATACGTCAAAGCAATATTTCAAGCAGTTTTAATTATTTATTTGTTTATTATTATTATTTGGGCAATTTACTACTTATAGTTCTTATCTTTAAAATTTTTAATTATTTTATTTTTTATCATCTGTTTCTCGTTAACTAAGTTAGAATTCCCTTTTATATTAACACCTCATGTAAGTTTTCCTTAAGAATCAGTGATAAGTAGGGACACTTCCACACAGTGGTGACTCCAAGCGAGTCGTACTTACCTATGAGGGTAAGGGGGAGATTCCTAAGGAATCATAGCTAAACGAGACAAGTCACATTTGTTCTTCACCTTGAAGGATTAAGTGGATTCAAGGACAAGTGACCTACTTGGAGTGTGTGTGGATCAAAGATAAGACTCGAAAATTTCATAGAGGCAAGCTAGACCGAAGGAAACTATGGAGGGGCAGACAGAGCTCAGGGAGACAGCTCGTGGGAGATGGGACGAGCAGAAATGTACCAAAGGACGACGACGAAGTGAGGTCACTAAATGAGAGGTTGAGCGGGATAGATCAAAAGTTTGTGTTTGAAATTTGATCAGACTATCACGAGCAGTTAGTAATTGCTATTGGGGGATTAAAAAGGTGAGGAGTGACTCTATGGAAACTGACTTCTCTTGGGACTCGCGCAGGGGGGTTTGGATACCCTATCCAGAATAAAAAAATCTAGTATACAATTGACGTGAGGAATTGAGTGGATAATCAATGAATTCATAAAAGAATTAGAAAAACATAAATATTCAAAAGAAACTTATTCAAAACGAGTAAATTCACCATCCAATTAGGGACTTTCAACTTTCTCGTCATCTGTTCATCCACCTCTATCACTCACTACCACTCATATCATTTGGGTGTATAATTATTATAGGTGGAATCCATATTTGTTTTGTAATCCAATTTGTTAACACAACATTAAGGCATAAACTACATAATCCCATTTAGTTTTAATAGCATCCATTTTACTCTTTCAGCCGCCTCACTACGCTTACACCCAAAAGTAGGAAATCCTTTTGCAATGCACTCTATATAGTGGAAGACGAGTTGATGAGAATTCTAATACATCAAGTAGCCTCTAAATGAGCGAAGGAGTGATGTACCCATTTAGGGGGTAAGGGCTTACATTAACTCATGAGAGTATGAGCATCCTTTCATGTCTAAAGCATCAAACCCAAGCACATGCTCACCTTGATGACAATTGAGGATAAACCTCTAGCATTAGCTAATGAGCAATGCCATACTATCCGCTAAGAGGTCTACCAAGAGGATAGAATCTAGACCACCATGATCAACGTTATGGGGAAGTGTAATCATTATTCCATACTCTTCACATCATTGGTTGCAAGATTGAAATGTAAAAGGACTATCTAAAGATATTTTTTAGAACATTACGAAGGGACCAAATAATTTAAGTTGGGACTTATAATTACATCACTATTGTTGCACTTAAATGCACAATTTATTCATTTTTTATGCATGTTATCATAGTTTGAGTACATTTTCATCATTCTCTGTAATTATCTCAAAAATATAAAAATCAAGTTGTAAAGGCTAATTTTGTATAATTCATGAGTTTGAATTTTTAAACTTTAAAATTCTCTTGGAAAGCTACATTTTATTTGATATTTTAAATTTTACATGAAAATAGTATGAGAAAAACATGTTTAAATAAACTTTCAAATTATCTACTTTTAGTTTTTCAGTCAGTTTAGTAAATTTTAGAGTTAAATATGTTAATATTTTGAGATTTCTAAAATTGAATTGCTCATGATGATAGATTATTTAATTTTTTATTTAATGAAAAAAATGATTAAAAAGGAGTTATCTTTTGGAATATTTGAATTTTCGAATTTTAACAAATTTTTTCTATTTTTTAATTTTATTTAAAAAAAATTGACTTTGTTAAATTTTTTGATAGTTAAATTTCTAAAAAAGGTTTAATTTTCTCATGTTGACATGACAGAGTGTGCTTGTGTGGCGATATGCGGCAATGCCTATTCACACCATGTGGCATCATTGTGTTATGGGATTAACGTTATGATTAGTTACGCTAATGGGCCAAACTAATTTTAATCCATTGTTAGATTTTTTATAGTCTGGAATATTTCCTAGTTTTTTCAATGTGGGACTGAAGTTCTTTTTCCTATTACACTAGTGATGTGGCACGCCGAAAACCATTGGATCCAATTATTAGTTGAGTCTGAGTTTGATAATTTCTATTATTGCTTTATTGATGTTCGTGAAATATTATATCAATTAAATTGATAACTTATTTAAAATTTTAGCCAAAATGATGCAAGAAAGGTATGTCTTTGCAGGAGTAGACCTGCAATGACATCAAAATTCTAGTATCTTTAAAGAATAAGCTTCACATTTAATTTTTAATTTGTTTATTCATTGTATCAATCATCATCAATTTTGCTTATTTAATGCATTAACCATTTATTCTTTTCATTTTTCTGTTATTTATAACATCAATATCATCATCAACATGATTAATTTATGGTTGTGAGTCTGTTATTTATCTATTTATTTTTTATTTGATTTCTATCTTTAATCTTATTTGTATTTATTTTATAAAAGAGTATATTGTTATTTTGTTTCTTCTATTTTCCTTATTATTCTTAATATACCTAACGGTCATTCTTTTTGACACGTTCTTTTGGGGCACCATTCTCTCCGAAAAAACGACGGCTCTCTCACTCTCTCTCTCTCTCTCTCTCCAACGCAAACGATAGCACCAAGCTCTCGACAATCTCCTTTTCCTCTCTTCGGCGATTCTCTCAATCACTTTCACTCTCGAGCGATCAACAAACTCTCTCTCTCATCAGCGACAATCTCTTGCTCTCTTTAAGCCACCATCGGAACACACACTCATCATTTTCAAGATCAATGATCTCACTCTCTCTCGGCGGCAATTGCATTTTAAGCTTTCTCTGATGATCGTGCACCTAACATCGAGTCAGGTTTTTTGATTTCCTTGTTTCTTGAAAAGATGGATTAAAAAAAGCGGTTTTCTATCAACCGATACTTATTCTGATTTTCTAATTGTCCGATCTAAATTTCCAGGTTTCGTTTTTCTGACCTTTTTTCTCTAATCTGAATTGTGTTTTAGTTTTCGGTTTTATTTTCTTTTCATTCTTCAATTGTTTAATCTTTTTTCGGAGTTTTAATTTATATTTTTTATTTTGAACTTCCGATTTTATTTCAATCTTTATATTTCTGATTTCTGATTCTAATTCGAGGTATTTCAATTTTTCTTAAATTTTTCTGATTTTCTGAATTTTTGAATTTGATTTTTCTGGCTTTTATTTCTAGTCTGATAACTTATGTCAATTTTTTTACTTTGATTTTCTTTTCTAAATCTGATTTTCCAATCTGTCCTTTCTATTTCAGTTTTTTTCTTATTTAAAAAAATTGATTTTGTATACTTAGATTTTCCCAATCTTGTTGTTTATTTTTATTCTCTAATTTCTTATTTTCTAAATCTGAATTTTGTATTTTGACTTTCTGAGTTTTCAGTTTTCTAATTTTATTTTTTTATTTCAATTTTATTTTAGTTCGAAAGTTTTCAAAGGTCAACGTATGACATTTTTAAATCTAGTTTTGAATCTATTCATAAATCTATACTCTTCCAAATCAGTCTTTTTGAGGAATTTTAAAAGGCTGTTTTGTTATGTTTCTTAGAAGAAATCTAACAGGTTTTAAACTAGATTTCCGGTGATTAATATGAGTAAGTTAGGGTCAAAAATTAGGTGATTTATTTTAGGATTTGTATTGAGTTATCCGGTCTAACAATATTGTGTTTTAGGCTTGACATTAAGATTTCAAGCTGAACTTAGGTTGAGAAATAGGTAAATATAAAGGTTGATTCGAGATTATTTTTGTCACGTTTGTTCACAGATCACCCACATCCTATCATCAAGTTTTCTAATGGATCAACAACATCCTATCTTGTGATATATTGAGATATCATTCATTCATCGCTTTAGGCCCATCATTCATCATCATGGAAATACCAGGATCATCATTTCGAGTCATATGAGGATAGTTCTTAGACATACTCGATTATTTACGATTTCATCAAGACATTCAAAGGTAATTATGCAAGAAGTCAAAGTCAAAGCAATTATTTAGGAAGTTTTCATTTTAACAATTTGTCCTTCATAGTTTCCTTGCTTTAAAGTCAAATTATTTGGCATTCTTTGTTTCTCGTTGATTTGGTTCAAAATTTCTTTTTATCTTTATATGTAGGATTAGTTTATTCTAAAAATTAAGGATAGTTAGGTCTTGCACACGCTAGGTCGACTCTAATCAAGTCATACTTATCTGTGAGGGTAAGGTAGAGATTCTTATGGGATGAGTCTAGGGAATTGAACAAAAAAATTTAACTTAAGGCATAATTGTACTTTACCTTGTAGGATCGTAGGAGATCAGTGATGAGTGACATACTTGTAATGTGAATGGATCAATGAAGAAGGCTTGAGGACTTCAAAGAGGTAAGCTAGCCCGAAGTGGATCATAGAATGACGCATGGAGCCCTAGGAGTCAACTAACGAGAGATAGATCGAGTGGCAACATACCAAAGGACATTCGCAAAGTGAGATCATTAATCAAGAGCATGAGGAGGTCAGATAAAAAGTGCATGTTTCGACTTTGATCTAGCTAACTGAACCACTTGATAATTATTACGTAGAGACTAACAAGGTGAGAAGAGACTCCAGGAAGATTGTCCCCTCGCGGGATTGGCATGGACGTTTGGATATAACAGATCTTATGTACGAGTGACATGATCCTTTGATTGAATAATTAAAAATTTTATAAAAAGAATTAGAAAACATATATGCACAATAGAAAAAAAATTTACCCCACCCCCTTTTGTAGTTATGTTACCATCTAGTTAGCGATTTACACCAAAAAAATCATTAACATTTAATTTGGGCCCTCCATTTTCACTTGAGGGGTACATGGTCGCAACTTATTGGATGTCATTTCATTTTAATAAACAACAATGAATTTGGACTGTCCATTTGAGGAGCTATAATGACCTAGATGAAAAGGACTCAAGGATTTCTCTTTGATGCATGGTGTAATTTGAGGCCTCAGTGAAGATTTGACGGACGTAATTAAATGGCAACTCATCTTTATGCAACAAGGTGACAAAATTTGAGAACTCCATTTTAAGATCTAATAGCTACTATTTGATGACATCAATTTTCCTCCTTACATTCAATTGCAATCATTGATCACATCAAAGAGAAGATCCGATGGACATGCCCAATTCAACATCTATTTAAATTCTCTCTTTGACTTTTGTATGCATTCTTGGAAACTCTGATCAATCAAACCCTTTGGACAACCCTTTCATTGAATCTCTTGATTGAATCATTTAGTCGACCCATTTTCACATCCATAGAGCATTTACAACCAAGATTTTGATGAAAACTTGGGGGAGAAAACCTTGCTAAACCTCTGAAATTACATTTTCAAGTTGTGAAATAAAAAGCCCTTGATCCGATTACAAAATAGATCAATTTTCATGTAGTTTTGGGTTAGTTATTTCTTATTCTCCTTAGTCTATCAATGTTTAGCATTAGATTTTCATTTTGAATTATAATTTTATAAATTTCTTAAATTTTTGTCACTTCTCTCTTTTTGAGAATGATTTTCTCTCTATAACTTCTCTCTTTCATTTTTTGTAGATTTAGATCTAATTTTTTATGATTTTTTATCCTTTGGAATTTTCCTTAATTTCTCATCCCGAGTTACTATCCAATTTGATCAAATTCTAAACTACTCATAAGTCTCTATGCAACTGACCTTTTCTCGCCATTTTTTTAAATTAATCATGATTAACTTAATTATAGGTGAGTTTACATTTATTTTTTACATGTGGATGTGTGTTTTCAAAAACCTCATGATGACGCTTTGTCATACACCTTTTCTAATATTTCCACTACCTTGGCCTAGGATTTAAGCACATCCTTGAGTCAATCTTGAGTCAATATCTTCTTATACCAAGGGTGGATGATTCCATCTTCACAACACAAGCACCTTTGAGGACTTTATGTTATTTTAAAGATCACGTGGCTAGGGTTCTGTAAATCATGGTCAGAATATGATTATCCATCTTCAAGATGCCTTTGGTGCCTTAAGTCTAAGAATCACTTATATATTTGTAACATGAAGCAACCTTAATAGAATTTAGATATAATACCATTAGAATTTTATATGGATGCATTCAGTGAACTCTTTCTCTAAAGAACACCCACTATCTATCTTTTGTATCTTCGTACCAATGACCATATGATAACATGCAATCTTAACATGATAAAACACGATTATTAATACAATTTAAGGCATAAAATATTCTATTTATGTGCATGTTATCATACTTTGAGTGCATTTCTATCATTCTATGCAATTTTATGTTATAATCTCAAAATGCGTTAATTTAGGGTTAATTATGATGAATTAAAGATTAAAGATTTTATAACCTATCTTTACTTGAGATTATAAATGGTTTTTAAAGCTAAATAATAAGAGAAATTATTTTTATGAACATTCATTTCATTTTCTAAAGTTAAAATCTTAAAGAAATGAATGTATTTTTGAAATAAGAATTAAATCTCTTGTTATTTAAATAATTTGACATTTTAGAATGATAGATAATTAAATTTCAGATCAAATGAAAGAAATTTGGATTAATTTGGAGTTGGATTTTGAAAGTTATGATTTTTACGATTTTTAGGGATTTTTCTAGATTTTTTCCGATTTAATTTCGATTTAAATCAATTTAAATGAATAAAAAAAAGAGAAAAAAGGGGACTAATAATCGCGCGGGTCCCACGTGGGTGCGACGTGGCACGCAAGGCCACGTGGCAGAGCCACGCAGGCCCGCGCAGCGCTTACGTGGCGCATGTACATATTTATTTATTCATACTATATATAATAAGAGGTATTCAGCCTCCCGTATATCGTGAGGGTATTCGAATCCTCTTATTCGTCGGGCTTTATAAACCCGACGGGTTTGTTTAATCTTTTCCGTGTGGGACTAAAGTCCCACACATTTGTTTTAATCGCAGGACACGTGGCGTCATTCAGAGCTTTGGATCGCGATCGGAGAGCGCCGATTGAGTGGACGCGTGGACCACCGGACTTGATCAAGCATGTGCATTAATTCAAGAGTTATAACGGCTACGATTGAAGGCGACGTGGCGGCATCACACGCGCCGATCGGGTGGACGCGCGGACCACCGATAGAGATCAAACGCACGTGCCTTAATTAAGGCGTTATAACGGACGAGATTTAATCTTCCGGGAAGCATCACGATCGTCCGATAGCGATCCAAGGGGCGCAAATCAAAGCGTTTTTAAACGCATATCAAGCGGAGAGATCCGGAGCATCCATCTGTGATCTGATGGCCACGATATAATCTTACCGTTTTGTATTGATGCATTTAATCCCGACCGTTGATGCGGATTAAACGCATCAATCAGACGGTTTCGCCCATTTCGCCCTATAAAACAAAGAGTTCTTCGTCGTTTGAAAGCATTCTCGAGGGATTTCACTTAATCGACCCATCTAAACCCCTTATCTCTTGAATCTCTCTCTTGTAATTGCTTCTAGACTCGAAATCGCGTCCACGAAGTGTTTATAAGAGAGATTTCGACGATCGTGCGAGGAGAATTTGTCTCTTGAACACCGATGTTCACGATTGAATTCACGGAATGAATAGATGTCGATCCAGCGATCAATTGGATTGATTTGATCATTATCTCGGGTTAGAAAAAAAGTTATTCCTCTTATCTATCATCATGTATCATCAATTTTAGGTTTAGGATTTCAATTTAGTTCAATTTTGTTTTCAATTTCAATTTGTGTTCTTCGCGATTCTGAAAATTTCCTCCCACTTCCATCTTTGATTTCTCCGTGATTACTAATCCAAATCGAGCGATTTTTGATTCCACGGATAGATCTTTGAGTTATCTTTCTAAATATACCATTTTCCCTAATTTCTCACCTTAATTCATCATCCAATTTGACCAAATTCCAAAAGATCTCTTGAAAATACCTTAATTTCCTGTGGATTCGACCCTTATTTACCATTATGTCACTCAATTCGTTATAAATTCCCAAAATTGGTAAGTTAGGTTTAATTTTTGACACGAGACCGTGTGAAATCGACGACCTCGCGGTCTCGTCTCGTCACCATATGATCAATTATAATCATCACCAACGTAAATATTAGATATTGCTATTATTTCTTAATAGTTTGATGTCTTTCTCAAGTATCCCACAAATAGGAATATCTAGAACATATGTTTAAAAGGTAGTGAAGTTGGGTGACAAGCAATTACAGGCTAGACTCACTCACCTTCCCAAGTAAATTTTGATCTCATCATAATTTACTTAATTATAACATATGCTCATGGAGTTCATTACAATCATCATACAAGAATGAAAACAAATAAAATTTAATTATGTAAATGAGAGATAGTAGTGTGATTGGCTTGCAAGCCACATAATATCCATCATCCCTTTGTTGTTGATAGAAATGGGGACAAGAATCACTCTACCCCCGCTTACCCTTGCTCCTTGATGTTGATGAAAATGGGGAAGGGAAAATTGCCCCATTCCAAAACCTAATGAGGTCGTCTCCTCACATAATGCGATTGTTAGAGGCTTGTTGTTGTTACTTGCCTATAGCTAGCCTAGCCCACTACCAATCCTTATTGTCGATTGTCAATGGCCCCCTATTGCTAGCATGTTTTTCGGCCCACTCATTAGCCTATTGTTTGCCTATCATTGGCCTAGCATGCTTCTAGCCCCTACTACCATTGCATGTCCTGCTTGTCGACCATATGCCTATGCGTGTCTTGTGCTTTCTCTACAACATGCAACTCCTTCTTGCAAAAGCAATGTCCTTCACACTAACCCAACCCCCACCCCCAGCTCAAGTGCTAGTGCCCCTCAATGCACCAAATAGAGCCTTCATGTGCCCTTGTTAATACCTCTATGTGCCTTTGCTAGTGCCTCCATGGGAACTTCTTAGTGCTTTTGTGTGTGATCTTGATAGAGCTTTCGTGCACCCTTGTTGGTGCCTCTTGTTGGGTTCTGGCGTTGATAAGTCTTAAAAAACTTTGATCAAAACATTTAGTGCAGCAGAATACATTAAATCGAATATTCAAAATATTGAGGCACCAAGAACAGATAATCTATTCATCTAGTATGTATGAGAAAAAATACTTGCATGGTTCCCTTGAGGGAGTTCTTTAAAGGTATTCAAGTGTCTAGCCTCTAGTGGTATCGACAAGGTCTCTAGATAGTTGGATTTCCTCTTCAAAACTCTTCACCAAGAGAGAAATAGAATAAATGAGAGAATTTTCACAAGGCTTGCATGGACACCTTGAGTTGTGGTCGTTCTCCCCTTATATATAGACATTTGGTATAATTATGTCGATATCTACTAACATCCATAAACCTTATATATGTGACCTTCCATGTCCATATTCCTCACTAGTTAACAACTCTATAGTCTCAATAACATCTTATTGGTCAACTTGAATAATTATGTACATCAACATATAGATTAATTAATTAAGGATCAATTTAACCCAATCAACAACTTGAGTAGTCAGCTCGTTGGGTGCCAAGCTACACCATGTACTCTGAGATATAAGGAGTATATAAGAACTCTCTCATAGAACCTTTATGTCATCAATTACCATATATATATAATCCTTTGTCCACACGAGACACATGAATGACTTAGGGTATGGTTAATTTTTGAACCCTAATCGAGTCACTCAAGTTAGTACTAATGCATGGAGGAAATCGTTGGGAACTCTTATAATATTTCCACTACCTTGGCTAAGGATTTCATCGTATCTCAGTCTTTGAGTTAATCTCCTCAAATATCAAGGACAGATGATCCCAGTTTGACTACACAATCATCTTCAAGAACTTCATATCGTGTCCAATATATGACATTTTTTAGATCCCGTAGCTAGGGATTCATAAGTCATAATCAAAACATGGTCACCCATCCACAATATGTCTTTGTTAGCTCAAGTCAAAGGACCACATACATAATCGTGACATGAATCAACTTGATTGACAGTTAGGTATAATACTGATGGAGAATTATTTTGAAACATGAACACAAGGGTTCTAAGTGAATCTATCCTCCTCCTCCTCCTTATTCACTCATGAGCTTGAAAAATTATCCATTTATTAAATGGATGAAGAAGACCTCTCTAAATAATTGAAAGAGAGTGTAGATCATAAGGGAATGATCTTCCCTCCTCCTTTCCTTATTTTATACTGATCTAAAGATTGACTTGGTCAAAGAATTTAATCTTTATCTTTAGAAACCTAGAATTCCTTGAATAGACCAAGTCAACCATCTTTTATCTTTGATATAGGTCCCTACTTCCCAAACCACCTCCACTACATGTTAGGTGCCTTGTGTGAATATATGATCTCAAAAGAAAATAATAGAAACATCTTTATTGTTATGAACCCTTTTATTTGAAAACCACCTTTAGTTAGAACTTATAGGAGAGATCTATTTATTATCAATTGTGAAAGGATGGTATTCGACATCTACTTCAAGATGAAGCCCTTGCATGAGTAAACCAATGCAGTTATGAAGTTATTGGGTATAATGGCAATCAACATGAAGACACCTTATGAGAATAACAGCAAGAAGAAAAGAAAAGCTATCTTTTACTCTAATTCAAGACAAAACTTAGTGTTGATAATCAGCAGGGAAGACAATTACCTCAAAGATCTCCACGGTTTCTAAATTTTAAGAAGATCTAAAACTAACATATGAGGAGAACATGTCAAAGCCAACCAAGGAGAATTGTCTTTCCGCTTCAAAACTTCCACATGGCAGTACAAATTCAAGAAGATGGAATACCAACAGTCCCGATTTATCTCAGCTGATTGTGAGGTCACTTTCCGTCAACAGGTCTTCACGACCTCCACGGATACGAAGACCCCGAGAAAGGAATTTATGTGGAGATGAATTGTGGAAGTATCGTCTTCCCGCCAAATCAGAACTCTACACCCTTTTCTTAAGAATGAATGTCGTTTGTGGAGATAATAGAAGCACATCGACGAAATCAGCATACGTTCCTGGCTCTTTCCGACACAGATTCCTTCAAGGAAGCCGTCAAGATCAACACAGACCGACGGACATCCACAACACCTACGAACTACCCTCAGACGAGATTAATTCCGAAGGATTATCATCTGCTCGTCAACTCACCCATTGATTGCTAAAGGACGACAAGATCGATCAACAAAATATCAGCAACGACCCATGGCGACGTCATCAAGCACTATCAAGACAAGATCGCGAAACGAAGCTGCATCTTCCTCCGCAATATTTGGATGCACTACCGGCACCGTCGCAATGCTAATATACTCCCGCACGGCGGATCTTCTCGGGGAGCCCAAGTCCTACGTTAGAGAGGAAATCGGAACGAACGCCAGTTCCCTCGAATGGGAATTCTTCCGTGAAAGCTACTCCTGCTAACGTCTCAGTATCCTCTCTCGGCTTCTCCGCACGATCGTCAGCGATGACTTCACGTTCGGGAAATCTGTATCACCTAGTCGACTTCACCCACGCTGGATCCACGTCATCAGGGGAATATCGACACAACCGACTAGCAGGGAAGGCATATGAACAAGCTGGGAAATCATATAATTACGTTCCTTCGCATTACGAAGCAGAACCACCCTTCCTTGCCGACGTGGAGTAAGGAGTACCGTAACACCTTCAAGAAGAGTCACCGCGACTCTTCAGACGCGTAACTTCTCTTTTTGACGCAATCCTTCACGTCCGATCGTTTCTTTCTCTCATCTCTTCTATAAAAGAGACGATTGTAAACAAGGAAAGACAGAAGTTATTGTTTATGAAAACTTGGTTACCTTTGGGTTCGTTTTACCCTTTTGTGTTCGTGTTCCTTCCCCGTATCTCCATCACCCCTCCCGCACCTTCTCTCCTCTCCGAGTTCTACCTCCCTTCCTCTTCTCCCCCATTTCTGTCCCTTTCAATCACTTTATGTCAGAGATACGCCAAGGATATTCTCTATCGTGAGGAGCAAAATTCCGAGCATCATCTTCACCGTCCTGATCAGGTAATGATCCTCAGTTATTTAACGGTGAATAGAAGTTCGCATTCCTCAATCTTTAAGTCCAACGATAGATTCCCTTGATATCCCGTTCATCCCCTATCCTACCCACCATTCTCCCATCACCATCTCTCTATTTTCGTCTCTTTCGCTCTCCTTTCTCTCCTCCCACATCCGTTATCTTATATTATACAATATAATAATCTCACCTCGTCCTTCTACGTATTTTCTCTCTTATTATCTCTTCTATCATCTCTCTATCTTCTATTATTTCTACTTTAACCGCTATTTACTTCATTAATATATATTCCTTATTCTCTATCTCTTATCTCCTATACATGCTCATTATCATCATCATTATTCTCATTCCTAAAATTCTAATACCTCTCTATTCAATACCCCTACATTACATACATTCATTCCTACTTGATATCATTCATAGATCCTCCCCATATTGTAGGATTTAGATGCCTCTCCTGAAATATCCTACATCAAATACCATTCAAGGATTCATATAGATCAATTCAATAAAATCTTTCTCCAAATTGCCCTTAATGGCTAGTATTTTAAATAAATAAAATTTTAATGTTTCTAATGTGGCACTAATGGGCTTTCTTTTTTCACAGGAACACGTGGCAACATCGGAACGCTTCGATTGGTCGTGCCAATCAAAGCCGTCTGATTCTATGGACTGATTTCACTAGATTGAGCTCTTTATTAGCATAGAGCATGAGGACTCCCAGAGAGTCAAATCAATGGATCACATGATTGAGGCCTCAAATGCATCCTGATTTTCTCACTATTCACGATGATCATGTGGTGCAACTTGGAGTGTCTCCACCTTGATAGCAAAGATATAACAATTGCTGCTTATTTTTCACTCTTCATGGCAAATAGAAAAGTGACACGTGGCACAATCTTAACTCTCCTAGTCTTGATCAAGATCAATCAGATGGCTAGTGATCAATCCAATGATTTTTAAGAAAAAATCAACAATTAGAAATGTTTCAAATTAAAATTATGATATTACACGATCTCATTGGAGTTTGTAGCTAAATGTTTGTGGGCATGATCTTCATTTCATCTTATTCATCCTCACACTCGCCGATTTAAATTTCTTCGTAGAAAAATTAAACTAAATGTTTCTTTGATTGCTTCTAGTATTGGCTAGCAAGAGGAAAGCAAGTACTTATCGATCGTTTGTCTTATATCAAATATCATTTTAATGAGTTTCTTCTCTTTCCTAATTAAATTTATGATTTAACAAAGAAAATTTGAGTTAAAAAGACTTTTAAGAATTTTGAAGATATGGATTTTTTAAGTTTTATGATTTTTTTCTAAATTTTAAAGCCCTTCAAATGAATTTCTTTTACAGATTTATATGTGCCAATAGATGTGGCATCATTTCCATGTGGTGTCTTCCTACTCGTCGATGCTCACAAGGGGTGCTGGCATGGTGGACTGATGTGGAACTATGGGTTGGGATCGACGACCGTTCCGGATCAATGAATACGATATTCTAACCAGGGTGTGAAATGCGTGTGATGCAGGGTACGAAGAACAACAAGAATAATAAACACCACGACAGCGAGCGTGAACGCCCGATGAACGATAGTAAGGGGGGATAAAGGGAAGTGTTGGACTTTCGACAACCCGAGCCTCGGGAGAAATGGATACGGTGATGGCACGGTTATGACCGCAACGTGCATGCACCTATGACTCGCCTGGCTGGCACCAAAACCGAACATAAATCCTAAATACACCCCAAGACCTGGAATTCCCACTATCCTAGCCCCAACGATGAGAGCGTTTGGAAAAGCACTAAAAGAAGTAAATAATCACTCGAGAGGGATGACTGCGAGTGTACCTGCGGAGCCGGAGCCCGGTCAGTCGTGACGTACAACGACGGATAGTCCAGTGGCGACGGCAAACGGTTGTTGGGTTGCAGTAGACAGACACGAGTGTCACCACGACTGAGAGTGCGCGCCGGTGGTCAGTATGTGGGGATCAATCACTCTCCGGATATCTGCTGGCGCGGATGGAGAGACCGAGAGGCCAGCTGTGGGCGTGCCAAGAAGGTTGTCTAGTTACATCCCGATCGCACATGTGTGACGATCTCCGTGCGCGACAGTTCCTTGTAAGTTTGAAAATGCACCGATCGGCGACCCAGAATTTTCGTGTGTGTGGCAAATCCCAGCGCATCCAAAGTGCACGCGAAGGTGATGGGAGGGATTGACCACGGGCGACGAGACCCTTGGGGGTCCGGCCGAAGCACGGGCTCAAGGTAATTCGTGTGCGGGGGTAGTTGCCCAACGGAGGGCGGAAGTGCGAGCAGGGGGGAAGAATCGCCAATATGTGTCCTATTGACACACGCGGACGGCTCGAACGCGGTGAGGGCGGTAGAGAGGCTGAGACAACGGTGTGCACTCGACTCTTAGGCTTCCTCAAGGAAGGGAGCATGCTGACGACAGCAAAGGAGGAGCGTTGACGAGGCGAATATAGCCCGGGTTTTGACGAGACGAAATCGCGAGGTCGTCGATTTCACATGGTCTCGTGTCAAAAATAATTTCAAACTTACCAATTGAAATCCTAATCTAAGTTTAAATTAAACATGATTGGATGATAGATGATAACATGCAATCTTAACATGATAAAACATGATTATTAATGCAATTTAAGGCATTAAACATTACATTTATATGCATGTTATCATACTTTGAGTGCATTTTCATCATTCTATGCATATTTATGTCATAATCTCAAAATACACTAAATTAGGGTTAATTATGATGAATTAAGGATAAATAATTTTATAACCCATCTTTACTTGAGATTATGAATGGTTTTTAAAGTTAAATAATAAGAGAAATAATTTTTATGAACATTCATTTAATTTTCTAAAGTTAAAAATCTTTTAAAAAAATGAATGTATTTTTGAAATATAAATTAAATCTCTTGTTATTTAAATATTTTGAATTTTTAGAATGATAGATAATTAAATTTCAGATCCAATGAAAGAAATTTGGATTAATTTGGAGTTGTATTTTAAAAGATATGATTTTTACAATTTTTAGGGATTTTTCTGGATTTTTCTTGATTTTTCCGATTTAATTTTGATTTAAAATAGATTAAAATAAATATAATGTATATAAAAAAAAATTCAAAAAGTGCGCGGGGCCCGCGCGGGTGCGACGTGGCACGCAAGGCCACGTGGCAGAGCCACGCGGACCCGCGTCATACCCGTATAGGTCGTCGGGTCTTATAAACCCGACGATCCCTTCTCTTTTTCTCCGTGTGGGACTAATTCCCACACTCTACTTACCTTGCAGGTGACGTGGAAGCGCGCTGGACGTTGGATCGACGGCGCGCGTCAATCTCGAGCGTTGATCGCGTGGAGCGAGGACACCAGATCAACATCAGACGCACGTGTTGTTAAACCGTTATTATAACGGTTGGATTATATGCGACGTGGCAGCATCTCGCGCGTCAATCGCGTGGAGGCGGGGTGCACCGGAGATCAATCAAGCACGTGTCTTAATTGAGGCGTTATAACGGCCACGATTTCACGCGATCAAACGCATCTGGAGCGTTCGATCGCGATCCAACGGGCGCCGTTCCATGCGTTTTATAACGCATCTCGGGAGATCACATCCAGATCGTCCATCCACGATCTGACGGCCACGATTTAAGCTTACCGTTTCGAATTGATGCGTTTAATCTCGGCCGTTAATGCGGATTAAACGCATCAATCGGACGGTTATGCTTTTTCGCCCTATAAAAAGACGAGTTCGTCGTCGTTCTATGTATTCGAGGAAGATTTTCACTTAATCGACCTATCTACACCCTTCTTTTCTCGAATCTCTCATGTGTAATCACTTCTAGACTCGATTCCGCGTCCATGGAGTGTTTATATGTGAGATTTCGTCGATCGTGCGAGGAGAATTTGTCTCTTGAACTCCGATTATCACGTTTGAATTTGCGGAACAAATAGCCGTCGATCCGGCGATTAATTGGATCGATTCAAGCGTTATTTCGGGTTAGAAATCATCTTTTCCCTCTTATCTATCGTCATGTAGCATCAATTTGTAATTTAGGATCTTAATTTAGCTTAATTTAGATTTTAATTTCAAGTGTGTTCTTCGCGAGTTCCGAAAATTTCTCTCCACTTCCATCTTTGATTTCTCCGTGATTACTCATCCAAATCGAGCGATTTTTGATTCCACGGATAGATCTTTGAGTCTTCTTTCCAAAAACACCATTTTCCCTAATTTCTCACCTCAATTCATCGTCCAATTTGACCAAATTCTAAAAGATATCTCGAAAATACCTAAATTCCCTGTGGATTCGACCCGTATTTACCATTATACCCCTCAATTCTCTCTTAATTCCCCAAATTGGTAAGTTCGGTATTATTTTTGACACGAGACCGTGTGAAAACGACGACCTCGCGGTCTCGTCTCGTCAATAGAGTATGAAAAACCGCTTCTACTAATCCCAAATAGCGATCAAAATGACGCGATTAAACCTCTTAATTGTCGAAAACGTGAAGAACGCGATGTGGAGATTCAAGCGTCGATTTCTCCTTCTCTACTCAATCAAATCTCGGGTTCTTGCCCTCCGTGGATGCGGAAATGAGTGTAGAAGAAGCTAGAATCGAGAGATTCGAGAAGGGAGGTGTCTAAACAGATCAATTGGATTGATTTCTAACTCGAATGCTTACAAATCGGAAGAACACCTTGTTTTTATAGGGCACTTGGGCATAACCGTCCGATCAAAATGATCGATGGTTACGATGGAACGGTCCATCGTGGACCGTTTCAAAAATATCTCGGCCGTTGGATCTGGATGGACGGCCCCGATGAAGTCGTGTGATGAGCGTTATAAAAACGCTTGAGATTTGCCTCGTTGAATCACGATCGGACGATCCAGATGCTCCCTTGTGAGATTAAATCTCGGCCGTTATAACGCTTAATTTAAACCACGTGCTTTTGATCGTGATCGGTGGTCCGCGCGTCCATGCGATCCACGCCTATTGTGTGGTCCGTCATTCGATCCGACGATCCACCTTCAGCCACGTCACCTGCACATTTAAAAACTCCATGGAACTTAGTCTCACACGGATTAAATTCATGAAATCAAGCGGGTTTATAAGATGCGGCGCTTTGATAGGTTAGCTTAAATCCAAACTATTGGATGCTTATATGTACTATAACCAATATATATGATAAATATAAATAGCTGTCACATCGCGCCGCGTAGGCGCTGCGTGGGCCCGTGTGGCACTGCCACGTGGCCTAGAGTGCCACGTCGCATCCACGTGGGTCCTGCACAATAATAAACCTGATTTTTGCTTTTATTTTAATTATTTTAATCGTTTAAAAATCGAAAAATAATTCAGAAAAAATCCCTAAAAATTAGAAAATTCATAAAATTTAAAATATAACTCCAAATTAATCCAAATTTCTTTTCATTTGATCTGAAATTTAATTATCTATCAATCTAAAGAGTCAAAATTAATAAATAATGAGAGTTTTAATTTCCATTTCAAACATACATTTATTTTTTAAGGATTTTAACTTAAGAAAATATAAATAAATATTTATAAAACGTTTTCTCTCATTATTTTCACTCTAAAAACATCTATAAGCTCAAGTAAAGATGGGTTATTAAATTATTCATCTTTAAATCATCATATTTAACCCTAATTTAAAGTATTTTTGAGATTATAATGATTTTTTCATGGAATGATAGAAAAATACATATAAATATGATAACATGCATGGAAATGAAATTATTTATGTCTTAATATGCATCAATAATCATATTTTATCATGTTAATTTAGCACGTTATCAGGTTCTCGCGCGGAGTGGAGGGGAATGGCCACGGGAAATACGACGCTCGATCAACCTGTTGGAGGAGCTTTGCGGCGCGCGCGGGCAGGCGACCAGGGTTATTTTGCTGTGTGCGAATACTCTTTCGTGCGGTAATCCTTCGCATGGTGGTTGGCTGGTAGGCGAGGAGCGATCGCGCAGGAGGCTTGCTGCTACAGGTGTGCCAATGTGCGCGGGGTGTCCTTTGGGCGAGTGGATGTGCATAGGTGAGCGGCGATGATAGGCGGGCCCATCTTGATCCTCAGAAGGATACTTGGCGGATGCTCGATCTGGTAATGGGTGAATTCGGCACTATCTGCAGTGACGGGCGAGAGTTGCAGGGAATTTTCGTGGGGCGGTGAGGCGGGGAACCCACGGGATATCGGGGGGAGGATGGAAGAGATCCTAGAGGCCACCTAGGATGAGGGTCAAGGGGATCGAGGTGAGGGAAGGCCCTTCCGAGGAGGTTTCACGGAAGCGGTGAGGGGAAGAGTGGCGTCAAAGTGAAGAGGAGACGGGAGCACGACAACGGCTGCATGCTGGGTTCACATCAAGTGTGCTTCATGAAATCATTATAATAATCAGTTAAAGATCGACGACCACCCCCCCCCCCCTCCCTGCCTTATATAAGGTAGGGTTAGGGGGGGGGGGCAAATCGATGGGCCCAAATGGGCCTAAAGGGGCTACCAATGGGCCCAGACACCAAACTTGGGCTATACGGTGGCCCATTTGGAGTGCAAGAAGGGAGAATTAAGGGAGAATACTTTCCCCTTAATTCCTTATATCGCTTTAAAGCCTCCTTACAATAGGCCGCTAGGGGAAAAGAAATAAAACAAGTCAAGGCCACTAATAAATTCCAAAGGAGATAAAACCAACCTTTCAGAAGTCGTGTTAGTTACGGCGTGTACCGGAAACCCGGAGTCTTGACATCGGCTCGAGCTTGTCAGGCAGGTCTGCTCCTGGCTTTAGGTGTATGATGGTCCCCATCATGGACATAAATGACTAGATTATAAAGTTTGGACTTATGTATCTATTTTGTTTATTTTATGTGATGGGTCACCGTCGCAAGTCTCACATCAAAATGGGCCTATTGGTGACCGATGATCCACGCCGGCAAGTCCATCGACGCGCGTCCGGCCCATTCGACGTGTCGCACGAGGGCCGCTTACAGGGGCTCTCGATTGTGCTTTCGGCATCTGACGGAGCCGATTGCGCCACGTAAGAATCCAAGTTTCTATAAGTATCCGCACTAATAACCAAGAGAGTGAACTTACCTTCGGCAAACGAGTTCGAAGAGCTTAACTACAAGAGAAGGCGGGGAGCTTTCGGGAGTGCCCGCGAGGCCTGGAAAATGGCGAAGCCTCGTAAGCAGAAAGCAGGGGAGCAACCGAGCAAGCCTGCTGGCAGTTCTGTTGCGACGGGAACTGTTCGCCGCCAGAAAATCTGTCTCTCTCTTGATCTCGAAAAGCGCGTAATATGCGGGTTAGCTGAAACGGATCTCTTTTTTGCTCGCTTTGTCTAGAAAATTTGTAGTTGTATGATTCCCTGATTCTACGTTTGGGTTAGGAGTTTTGTTTTTTGCTATTTCATCTGTTATCATGAAATTAGGGAACTAAACGGCTCTTTGTTACCGACGAGAGAGAAGGAGAAAGAAGAATTAACCGTGTTGTCACTATTACGCGGGTTCTAAGAATGGTTTTTATTGATCACCATTTGCAGCGATTTTGTCTATGGACTTGCTGGTGATCTCCAAGGGAGAATCTAGGTTTTTGTCTGGAGTTTTAGTTTTTTGGTTATTCGTCCGTTATCCTGAAATTAGGGAATTATACGGGTCTTTGTTTACAGAGTGGAGATAGAAGAAATAAGTATTGCTGTTGTTCGGCGATTTAGAAATGCTCTTTCGTTGGGCGTTTTGGCGAAAGAATTAACTGTGGATCAAAAGGACTAGAATGCTTCCTCTCATTGAATGTCATATTCACCGGAGTATAATAACTTTTTGATGTTGGACCATATATTTGGGGTATTGGGGATCAAGTTTTTCTCTTGTATTATATAGACAAACGCCACGGGTTTTTCTCTTGTATTATAAGCTTTATTGGGGTTAATTTAGTCTTCGACTTGATCTGTGGATATTTCTGAGATAATAGATCCAGCAGGTGGGTTGATGATCCGAAACATAGAGGCTTAAGCATATATGTATCGGTTTGGACAATTTTTGGCCGGAAATTTTTGGCAACTTGATAATGAAATAAACGTACTCTTGTTGTCTTTGTGAGATGTCCAATCTTCCTATCAACAGCTTCATTTTTTGAGGTATAGTGGCAAACAATTACTATAGATAATCACATGCTGTCTTAAGTGACATTGAAATAATCCCCAATGCTATCTGATCTGAACGTTTAGCAATTTCACCAAAATGTTTCTTGATCAATATCGCTTACATTACCGATTTATGTTTGATGAGATATATCTGTGTATTGAGTAAAGTGAACCACAGATATGATAAACCGTTAAGAACTGAACAGAGTTCAATTTTCACGGTTCCCTGTAAAACATTATGAATGTCATAAACAGGAGTTTTATAACTGAACTTTCTGTTTATCTGTATGCTTCTCAAACTCTGGGTCTTTGACTGTGAGATTGTGGATATCTCTCTCCATATAATCCTTTAGATTTCAAGAGAACTCTGAGGCTAATTCACCCTAGTAGTGTCATTGTCATTATCTCAAAGATTGCAGATTCTCCAATCTTTGGGCCATTTGGAACTCACTTTTTATGGACTTCATTACATAGCTTCGTGGTTGTCCTCATAGGAAGACGTTTTAACTGACTGATTTCATATTTCTTACAAATTATGTATGGACGATTGATTTTTCTGTCCTCCATGCATTGTACTTTCTCTTGAATTGATACATCCGGAGGAATGAGACTGAGGCAGCTGGGGGGAAAACCCCGCCTCCCTGGACATTAGGGCAAAAATTCCCTATGTTTATTTGAGGCCATGCCTTAAATAAACTTATTAGAGGTTTAAAAATTACAAAGAAGTTCTCAGTTAAACTCATTTTCTATGAACTAATCTTTCTAACACTCTCCTTCAAGCTGAAGGGTGAAGATTACACTTTCAGCTTGACATGAAGAAAATCTTCTTTTTGATGCTCACAAACCTTCTAAGGATGTGGGTGCTGGAAGAGCAACTCCTCTCCTTTCTCAGGCTCCCTCACCTTTGAAAGAGCCCAGTACCAAAGAATGGCTCGTCTCCTTTCTCATGCTCCCTCACCTTTGAAAGAGGCTGGTAGGACCCCCATAATCACCTACCATCGACGGAAGCATAAAAGGCCGTTTAAAGATACGGAGGGTAGTTTTAATTCACTTATCTTGATCGATTATCACATGGGAAGGCAAATCTGATCCAAAGGTCCACCGTAAGAGGTCGTCGAGGACAGCGTTCAGTCGTGATAAGGACCACTGTCAGTAACGCCGACTATAAAGGGGAGAACGACTTCAGCGGGAAAGGCAGTTAGGAATCGGGAGAGACTTTCAAGAGGTGAGGAGGACTTGAGCAAGGGGCCTCGAATTCCCGTGCTCCTTGGATCGGCTTCTGTGATCCAGGTGATTTGACTTCGTACTGACGGATTCTTCCACAGATCTGGAAGCAATAGCCACGGCCCGGCATTGTATGCGACACGGACCGAGACGACGAGACCTCTTCTTCTTCGCCGGATATCACTTCCTTCTCGTACGGAGGAGATGTCACAGGCAAGGCCACGAAAGTTCTAGTGGCTACCGAACTCTAGCACTACAGCAGGCCTCGAGCTCCTACTACCGACATCTCTGATCTAACTTTTGGATTCTCGAACTTTTCATTTGGAATATTCGCATTAAACTCCAATAAATATTAGAGTCTTTCCAGACGCCAGTACCAGAGAATGACACGTCTCGTTTCTCATGCTTTCTCACTTTTAAAGAGGTTGGTGTTGAAGGACTGCTGACTCATCACAGAAGAGCGTGGATGGAGTGTCTACCTCAATCCTGAGGTCTTTGATCCATACTAATTCTGTAAGCCCGTGAACCAAGGCCATAAATTTGGGCTCAATACAAGATCATGAGGCTACTTCTTGCTTCTTACTTCTCCAAGCAATCAAGTATCCGGCCAGGAACATACAATATCTGGTGGTTGGCCTGCAATCAACCAAAGACCCAGCAAAGTCAGTGTGTACATCAAGAGAAAGATTACCTTGAAATATGAAGAGGAGTGCCCATCCAGTTATTACTTGTAAGTACCAACGTACTATATGTGCTGCCTGAAAATGTGAGATTCTTGGACTTTGCATGAATTGACTAAGTATATTAACAGCTTAAGAAATATCCAGATGAGTGTGCACAAGATAAATCAACCTCCCCATTAATATCTGATAACATCCTACGTTTACCTGCTGTTCAGTATCATTGAGAAATAATGCGTGCTTTATAGGGTTCGCCTACCGTCATCTGGTACCGGTATCTGCCGATACCGTCGTCCTATTACCGGTATCCAGTACCCGATACCCGTCATCCAGTTCTGGATGACGGGTATCGGATTAAAGGGGAGGACGGGTGCGGTACTGGATGCTTCCAGTACCGATCCGACCGATGACGGTACTGGATGACGGTATTGGGAGATACCGGTACCGGATGACGGTATTCTCCCGTGATGGCGAGATGGATCTTCAGCTGCCTGTGCGCCGCAGCCTTGTTCGGCCTCCGAATCGCCCCAAGAAACATCGTGGCGGGCGACCTCCTCTCTCTGGGGCCGCTGCAGCAGAGGACAAGAAGAGAACGAAAACTTGCACAAACGAAACCCTAAAAGGAAGGGAAGCCAGAGATCCAAACCGGGGAATCAGAGGGGGTTTTATACTTTAATGAACGGGGACCGGGCAATTTTATTTCTTGAGACCAGCGGGAGTGCGGGACGCAGCCCCAAAATATGGCTGAAAATTTACCGACATACCCTTATGGGCTGAGGGAGAAGCACCTCAGGACGATGGGCCTCACCAGGATGAAGGGGAGATCTCCTCTTTCACCCGAAATGCTTTCACCTCCCTTATAAAAATGGGCAACAATCGACTATGGCGATTGTCTTGTAGCGATAAACCTTGGCGCTTGCACATTCCTTCCCTCCTCTCTCTTTTTTCCTGACGTTTGCTCGTGCAACACCAGACCACCGAGAAGGCCAGAGCGCATGCTGTTGGAAGACTACTCAGCTCGCTTGGAAGGGAAGTGAAGACACGAGAAAGAAATAAGGTGACTTGGCACCTGTTAAGAAGTATCCCTTTAAATGGGGTAGCAGACCCTCGTACGTGTGCTTCGTGTTCACAAAATTGGCTCAAGACCCACACAGGTATCGGTATCGGTATCGGTTCTGATATCGATATCCGGTATCGACATCCAACGCTAGCCGTTAGCGGATGTCGGTATCGGATGTCGATACTGACATCGAGTAACCGATACCGACATCTGGATGTCGGTATCCGGGTACCGTTTAGGACCTGAACGGTACCCGATACCGTTACCGCAACAGATACCGGTATTTCGATACCGGTATCTGAACGGGCGAAGCCTAGTGCTTTACCTCAATTGGAGTTTTAGCAGGTTGACACTCATGGGACCCGGTTTCAGTAAGAAGATCTATGACATAATTTTGCTGGGATAGGAGAGTTCCTTGTGAAGAGTGGGCTAATTCAATTCCTAGGAAGTATTTCATTTATCCTGGATTCTTTGTGTCAATTCACTCATTAATTCCTTTTCTAGTCTTTCTTTCATCTTCATCACTACCTGTGATGATAATATCATCTATGTAGACCACTAAAATAGTGAGTTTTCTAACTTAGAATGGTTGTGTAGAACATTGTATGGTCCGCCAGGACAAGGCTTAGTATCGTTCTAGCTATTGTGCCCTCCAAATAGGGTTTTGGCTTGTGGAGACTACCTTGAGTGCAGATGTTCAAGAAGGCAAAGCATAAGGATCTGTTTTTGTTGCCAGTGACAGTTGTGATGAAACCGACTACCATAAACTTCTTGCCATGTTGCATTCCCTTTTCCACATGGACCTCGATCTCCTGCATGACTGTATCCATTGCCGCTATCCTTTCTGGGGTACATGTACTTGTCGCTGATGGTCTCCCCAGTGCCCCTGCAGTCATTGCATGTCTGATGCATTTTCTACAGAGCCCTGGCAGACATCACATATTCCCGAAGCCCTGATTTCATGGCACAAATCCCCCATAAACGCATCTCCCCCATAAGGGGGATAAACACATCTCCTGGACAAGTAGGGACTATATCCGGGTTGTGGAGTGAGAGCCTCCAACATTGTCCACCTTTACATTTGAATATGACAGTTAGTTGCACCCAGAGAGTGGGCTTGGTGACTGGGCAGCTTCACCAGAGGTTAAATTTGATGCTAAGAAGCTGGCACTTCTAGGATCCCCTTTTCCACTTCAAATCAATCTAGCAATTGCTCTGCTCCTCTGGTCACTGGAGCAGACTTCCTTGGGGTCTACTCATGCTTCTCAGTAATTTCAGGGTTCCTCTGTATGTAGAGCGGGCTGCCTACGCCTTACTCAATTTTCTCATTTCTGCTCCAATAGTCATGGACAGTTTTCCAGACCAATTCTCTTGCCTCAATTGCCCCAACATTTATATCACACTTTCCACTCCAATTCATGATCTCCGATACCTTGTTGCATTTGATACACCCGAAGAAACAAGAGTGACGCAAGGGCGAAGCAGGGAAAAATTCATAATGCGCAAAATGAGGGTAAAAGTTCACTACATTCATTTAAGACCATGCTTTAAATAGTTTTACTAGATTCTTTAGAAATTACAAATAAGTCCTCTGCTAAACACATTATATGAATCCCCCCTTATAACATTTTGTAATGCTACTCTAACGGATCTAATGGTGCTTCATAAATGTGATCAGTCATTCCTTTTCCATGCAAGATCTGACTCCAGTTGCGTAAGTTTCTGTTAAGGGTACAATTAAGAATTCCTTCTAATAAGTGACACAGTACAAAAATCAAAAATTAAATGTTCAATAATCTAGTATAAAATTCAAGGACAGGAGTCTACATGCAATGATTCAGAGAATCCATTGCAGTTTTTTTCTGTTAAAGTTTGTATCTGGTGAGAGACTGATACTCACCTATAAGAGAAGGGCTAACAGGGGTACTAAACAACCAACTAATGACTTAAATACCCCTGCAACAGCCTTTTATTGGAGAGCTGGCAACCCGTAACCGCATCGCACCTACGTTTTAGATAAGGAGTTGGATCATTGGGGGGCGGCAATCAAGAATCAGCAATCTTGAAGTGTTCCCCTTTTGCTCACTGCTACTATAGGAATCGCTTATGCTAAGGTCCAGCCACTCTCAAACTTATTTTCCTCAGGAGGTTGGCATTGTGCTGCAGACGTCTTGTATTTTCTTTCAATCTTCTCCGCATCTCAATTTCATCTCCTCCGATTCCTATCCAACATCAATAAGGTCTTTTACCTCTTATCAATGGGATCCTTCCAGTATCACATGAGTTGAATGTTATCAGAATAAAACAACATGCTTATTGAAGGAAAGATGCATTCAATTGGCTAAAGTTCTGTGGGCCATACCATTATTTTTTGTTTCTCGTTTTTTATGTTCACTCTGCTCATTTCATTTTGTTCATATTGAATTGATGATCCCTTTCTTTATAATCACACATGGTTTGAATATTCTCAAATCTTCATCTTCTTTAACCAGGCACACAGATATCGAAATCATTTCTCCAGAGAGTGAAGTTATTGGTCTGAATGCATCAAATCTAACCATTGGCAGTGTCTTTATGAATGGCGAACCAACAGATTTTGAATACTTTGAACCTTATCCCCAAATTAAGGATGATGAGAGATGCCATCCTGTTTCTTCCTACACCATGGCCGCTGATGATGCATGCACAGTTTACTTGTCCTCTCTTGATAAGGAAATCATGCCTAATCTATTCATTTCGTGCTGTAAGTCAGCGAGTACACAGAGTGATCACGACAGCCAGGCAAACGAAGGGGGTAAATCACAAAACACCGAGACGCAGGATACAATTCCTAATGGTCATCTTGATCATGATGTCAGCCAGGTGGTCGAAGAAATTGAAGGACACTTATTTCTTTTATTCAACTTACTTTTATTTGGTTTCTCATGTAGGCTGATATTGGGTGCAGAATGTCAAATTAGTACGCATAAGTTATCAAGTTGATGCGGTAGAGAGTTGCATTTTCTTTGGAAGCAATCTGATGTGCACTGACAATCAGATTAGGCGAGCTCGCTGCTGGTTTCCTTGTGTGGATACTAGTTCTCAGTGCTCTTGGTATATTTATTACCTTATTTACCTTTTATGTCTATTTCCTTTTTATTAAAACTTATCGCTCTTGTAATTTTGATTCAGTTATGATCTAGAGTTTACTGTTGACTCAAACCTTGTGGTTGTCAGCAATGGGGACCTACTCTATCAGGTCTGAGTCAAATTTTTAAGTTTTCATTTTGAACGTAACCATGGATTATGATCTTAAACTTAACATTCTAGCATCATCCTAACTTATGATAGAAGGAACTTTAATCCTCGCTTAAAGAAGCCCCAATGAAATCAGGTTGAAACGAGACTTTTGGATTGATCAATTATAGGAAGAAGGGGTAAGTTGTTTGAAAGGATCTACCTGAAAATCACGGGAGAATATCCCGAATGTTTGGAATGAAAGCAAGAGTTACATGCCCTACCTGATGCTTCCTTTCCTAAATGCCATTTCACTTACAGATGGTTGTGGATTTGAGGTGTTTATTTAATCCTTCTATGCTTCAATCTCTGGTGGGTCCACTAACAGAGGGTTCATGATCATGCTCCTCTTATGCATATCTTCTCAACCTTTCAGCTGATTACAGAAAATTTGATCTGAAGAAATAATTTATCCAATGTTAATGCTATCATCTAAGTGTTCCTTATTAAAAATTTCTATCCCGAGTATATCTTAATAGATTGCATCATTTTCAGGTTTTAAGCAAAGACGAGCCTTTGAGGAAAACATATGTTTATAAGTTGGACACTCCCGTCAGTGCTGGCTGGATATCTTTAGCTGTTGCTCCCTTTGAAATACTTGCAGACTCTCACAATGGCCTTCTATCCTACATGTCGATGGCCATAGACTTTCCAAAACTTAGAAATACTGTTGGTTTCTTCCACACTGCATTCAGGTGAATACTGCACGTATTCTATGTTTTATGTGAAGTGAGTTTGTGAAACGGCTTTTGTTTCCCACAGCTACTTCGAAGACTATCTTTCCACGTCTTTCCCATTCAAATCTTACAAGCAAGTTTTCATCCCACCTGAGTGTACATTCTCCCCAGAAAACCTCGGTGCTTCCATGTGCGTATTCGGCTCTGATCTCTTATTTGATGAGAAGGTTATAGATGAGGTTGGAATTTCTTATTTCTTTTCATTCCTACTACTATCCAGTTTCAAAAGCACTATAATGTGATTATTGGATTGAGTTATTTCTTTTCTTTTCTTGTTGACTGGCGATCTTTGTCTCTTTTTGAAAGCCACTTCTATTTTTTCAGAAGAAATTAGTCAACTGATTTTTTATCTTCTCAATGAAGTTATTTGGTTAACACATCTTTGTCTGCAGACAATCAAAACCCGAGTAAAGCTTGCCTATGCTCTTGCAAAGCAGTGGTTTGGCGTTTATATTATTCCAGAAACTCAAAATGATGGTAATTTTATTTTACTTCAGTGTAGAAGTTTTATCAATTATAAATTTTATCAGTGTATACATGATGGTGCTGTCTGCAGAATGGCTTGTAGATGGAATTGCTGGGTTTCTCACTGATTCATTTGTCAAGAGGTTTCTTGGAAATAATGAGGCCCGTCATTGTCGCTACAAGGTGTCTAATGGACATTCCTATGTTTCATATCTGAATTTTTTTGCTTATCTGTTTTTACTTAACTTGCCATTAAGTGAGTCAAAGTCAGTTTTTATTGATCCACTTAAACCAGCTAAAGACTCATGCATCCTGTGCTTAAATGGAATAAATGGTTAATGAAGTATAAAAGTTCCATAGAGAGATGTCTGCTAATTTCTCTATAAACTTACTGCAATCTGTGTTTTGCTGTAAAACCCTAACTCTTGGATCTAATCCCTTAAAACCATAAACCAAAAAACCATTTAGACATCTCAAACGTGATGCTTGGACTCTTATAAGCACTTTACCTTCAATTTGAATTGGTACTGTGTACAGGCAAACTGTGCTGTTTGTAAAGCAGATGTCAGCGGCGCAACTGCATTAAGCTCTTCAACAGCAACAAAAGATTTATATGGGACTCATCATCTTGGATTTTTTGGGAAAGTTCATAAGTGGAAATCTGTAAGTTGGTTTTTTTTTTCTTTCAGGCCATGTGTTTTAATGTTTTCTGATAAATTTCGTTCCATATTTCTTGGTAGATAGCAGTTCTTCAAATGCTGGAGAAGCAAATGGGCCTTGAATCCTTCCGCAAGGCAATTATTTTGTTTACAATTTTCATGTATTGCCATTGAAATTGTTCTCATTACCAGAATACTCAGTTTCAAATCTGATTAACTTTTTCACTATGAAAAAAAAAATCAGATTTTGCAATCGGTCGTATCCAGGACTCAGGATCTTGCTCGCCCTACTGAGGACACTCAGTACGAAAGGAGGTGAAAAATTGCCTATTTATAATTTCACAGATTGATTTCAGCTCTTTGGATTACCAAATATTTTCCGTATGTATTTCGCTGTTGGAAGTTTTTTGATAGAGTGAAGAGAGAAAGGAGAGAGATCAGTGTAATATGAAGCTCCTTAATTCCTTGTTTTGTAATGGAGGATTCCATGGGTTTATATGGGGAGAAGAGGGTAGGTGTAGAGACGGAGGGATAGGAAGAGACAAAGAGATAGGGAGATGAGGAAACGGAAAAGATAGATGGCCCCACACAGTCCCGGAAGGTAGGAAAATGTTCAATGTTTGGAGTGTCTAAGACATAGCTTTTCCCTTTCAAGTCTAACATGTCAGAGCCTTGGATCTCATCTTCATGTTGAGAGGAATAAAAGGTGCTTGATCTTTGCAACTCTTCTATATATATATTTTTTTGGCATTCTCTTATAGCTTAAATCCTTTATCTTGTTTAGTTTCTTTCATTTTAGATTTCCTAACTGCTGATTTAGGTCACATTCTGATATACAGTTCAGACATTTTGCAAACAAGATTGGGTAATCTCGAGAGGCCATTTTTGAAGGAATTTTTTCCTCGGTGGGTAGAATCATGTGGATGCCCCGTCTTGTGGTATGTTATTCAGTTCAAATGCCTCTTTATGGTGACTACCCAACAGATACGTTTGATGCAACTTTTATGAATTCAGGATGGGATTTTCTTATAATAAGCGGCGTAATTTGATTGAAATGGCCGCTGTGAGGGATTCTACTGCCCCGGTTGGTGGATCTAACTTAGCTGAAAACCCAGGTGCTCGAAAATCGAGAGGGTTTTTGCAGGATGGCCTGGAATGATGAGCATCAGAGTTCATGAACTTCGATGGTGTGTACGATCATCCAAGTCTTTCCTTAACCGGAGAAAATTGCCAGCTGCTAGAAATTCAATGCCACTCGAAACTCGCTGTGAAACGCGTTCTAAAGCCAAAGAAAGGGGCAAAACATGAGGGTGCTGAAGAGAATGTGGATGCTGTTGTTACAGCTGATCTCCGTGGCTGGTGAGTGCACTCTTCATTTCCACTTATGGTATTTTTCTTATGGGGATGTAGACCAGGGATATTATATGCATTATCTGTGCAGCATGGATTCTCCATTGTTGTGGCTCAGAGTGGATCCTGAAATAGAATATCTCGCTGAAATCAGATTCCATCAGCCTGCGCAGATGTGGGTAAGTAGATGTTTCTACTTCACAAGGACTTTTTACGATGCCACCTATCATTGTAATGATCTTGCCCAGCGTGTTTCTTTATCAGAGTTCTAATGCGATCTCTATAGCGTACATAACTGTTGCCGCGTGAAAGATCTCGTCTTTTTCTTTTTCCTGGGCAGCTAGAAAGAATTCGTTTTTGGATTGTAATCTTGAATCATCTGACTAACTGACAATTGAAATGATTGTTTCTAATCATGCTTTTTGTTCTTTGCTTGGATTTATTTACTCCTAGGTTAATCAAATGGAGAAAGATAAGGACGTGGTTGCTCAATCTCAAGCTATTGCAATGCTGCAAGCTGTGTCACAGCATCCATTTTCTGTCATTAATGCCCTCAACAACCTGCTCAATGATTCAAAGGTTTGTGGTTTTTTCTGTGTTGAATTTGTAGCATTCTCAGGAATACAAAAGTGGCATTGCTTGCACCTTTGCAGGCTTTCTGGAGGGTCAGAATTGAGGCAGCTATTGCACTTGCACAGACGGCTTCTGAGGTTTCTCCTTTTTTTTACTATGCTCCTAGCATTTTTTCAAGATAACGAACCTGTTCCATTTTTTATAACGAAAAGAAGTTAGTTCAGGCTTCTCTCTAGCTATTCCCGTCAGCTCTCTCTCTCTCTCTCTCTCTCTCTCTCTGTGATGCAATGCTTTTCAGGTAATTACCTGAATCTTTCCATCTGCTGCTGCTAATCTCTGTCGCAGACCTAGGTCATAAATAGGATGTAACTGTATCTGTGACTGGCCAATCATGGTTGATCCCAATCATGATTAGCGACTTGCTTTTGTAAAGGGGCCTAATTCCCACTGACTATCATCAATCGAGTGAGCCTGAGGCACTCCATTCGGACTTCCACAGAAAAAGAAAGAGACAGGTGTGAATGAAACCCGACTTTGAAGAATGAGGTAGATGAGGAGGCAGGCCATCATGAGCTATCAGTTCAGTGCACCCTGAGGCTCATAATGATCCCTTTCATCATGTGAGTTAGTTGAATTTCTAATCACTTGATCAATGATCTGGAACTCTAATCAAGCCCAATCAAGCATCCCTGTAATAAATCTGAGGTCATCCACTTTCAGAGAGTTTCATATCTACTCTTCGGTGAAACAATTTTCTAGATTCCCCAGCAAATACCGTCTGTTTACAATTTTCTTGTTTTCATATAGATTATTAGCTTATTAGAAAAAAATATCTTTCTAGCTTTACTCTGTTGAGAACTACAGTAGACATATTGGATCCTCTGAACTCCATTCTTTGTCGGCATATGAACTGCCCCAAACTCCATTTATCTCATTTCTTTAAGGTATTATTCAATCGTGTTTGCTCATTCTGCTCCCAGGATAGTGATTGGGCCGGTTTGCACTATTTGATTAAGTTCTACAAGAGCCGGAGATTTGATCCCTGAGATTTGGTTTCCAATGTAATTGAATACCTCTTGTGATCGCAAAATGTTCTTCTTTCTGTAGTTTGGCTTTCAAGTGACACGCAGAGTTCTTGTCTTTTGGTTTTTTTGCAGGTCTAATGACTTCCGCGATGTTTCAGAGTACTTTGTTCTTAAAGGTGACAGCCCTTCTTGTCGTTTTCTCCTCTGTAATCTCTTCTTGATGTTCCTCTTTACTTTTAAATTTAATGCAGGCCATCCCCAATGCGATAGCATTGGTCAGAGCATCTGATGGGACAAGTCCCAGGGAAGCTATCGAGTTTATCCTGCAGCTTCTCAAAGTAGTCATTTGATTTATCCCTATCCATGACAGTCTCGATCATGCTCATCCATCTCATGTTCCTCTTGCAGTATAACGACAACAGTGGGAACCCTTATTCTGATGCCCACTGGCTTGCGGCATTGGTTCAGTCCATTAGCGACCTCAAATTCGGGTCTCAGGTTCAACTCATGTATCTTCTCTTTCGTCTCTTTCTTCCTCTCTGACCATCTTTCTTTGCTCGCGAGAAGAACATCTCACTGTTACATCCGCTTCTCAAGCGCATGGACCGACTCCTTCTGTTTGACAGGTTAGTGAGTAATAGATATTTTCTAGCTATCTGGCTTGCTTTGTTGCTGACACTCTACTCTTCTGACAGCCTAATGCCAAGCCACAACAGCATCCTGACCATCAGCTGCATCCGCACCTTGGCTCAGATAGCCTTCAAGTTATCTTCTTATGTCCCCCCTGTGAGCCTTCTCTCTTCCCTTTTCCCTTACCCCTCAGACCTCTAAGTTCTAAACCAATATATCCCAGACAGACAGTTTTTCTCACCTTCTTGACTCTCAGGACCGGGTTTTCATCCTGATGAGATCGTTCAAGGACAACCAGAGAGTGCCTTGGAAAGTGAAGCTTGAAGCTAGCAAGGCCCTGCTCAGCCTTGAGTTCCATTGGAACGGCCTCAGCAATGCACTCTCTCTGTTCCTGCAGTTTCTCAGCCAAGAAGCTTCCCCACGAGGTTTAGGATCTTTCCCTTTTGGGATCTTCTGCAACTGTCTGTTATAGAGCTTTTTGTGTAGGCTATCTTCCTTCTAAAAATATAAGGTTCAAGCAGGCCAGAATAAGCTAGCTGCGCACACTGTGCGTATATGCGAGGCTAATGAAGAGGTTGAAGGGCAGCAGACCGTTAGCGCCACAACTCTGGCAGCACTCCTCCACCTTCTGGGGAGCAGAAAAGCCTACAATAACATCCATCTCCGCCACCATTTGTTCTGCATGCTCCAGACACTAGCAGGGAGGTAAGTACAAAATAAATCATGGCCCTTGTGTTTCCTTTCTTCAGAATGTTTTCATCTTGTTGGCTTGACTTCTCAGGTCGCCAACACTTTATGGTGTGCCACGTGGCAGGCCCCAGACTCTACAAGAACAACTGCTTGTCGGTGTTGAAGAGGAGAGCAAGCACAAGATGATCTCCTCCTTCCTAAATATCAGGTCGGAAAAACCCGAGGAAGCAGCTCCAGTGGATGAGCAGCCAGCTCCAGTCGAAGAGAAGCAACAGAGGCAGGAAGCGCCTGTTGCTTCTTCATCGGAAGCTATACCTCCTTCCAGCGAGAGAAAGTACCCAGTGGTCAAGATCAAGGTCAGGCAGCCCACAGTATCTAAGGGTCCGGCCCAGAATGAACCTGAATTGGGCCCAACAAGTTCAGTGTCTGTGGATGCCCCGCCACGTGGCCTGCCGCCAAAACGTAGAGGAGATTAACTCTGCTCAGGACAGGGGTTCTGGGATGGGCAACGAGGAAGTGGCTGAATTGCGGTGTACGGCTGCTTCTAGAATGAGTTTAATGACCCAGGATGATAAATACAGGGAAGAAAAGTAAGAAAGAGGAGAAGAAGGATGGAAAGAAAAGGAAAGGAGGTGAAGCCGATGCAGAGTATCTAGAGAGAAAACGTCTGAAGAAGGAGAAGAAACGGAAAGAGAAGGAGCTTGCTAAGGCGCAGAAGAAAGAAGCCCAAGAGAAAAACTTGCCTCCCCAGGAAGAACAAGTACTGCCCTCGGCTGATGTAAAGAGTCAGGAAGGAATTGTGGAACCGAACCCTATTCAGGCCTAGTAGTATAGGAACCAAGGTTAGGATTAAGCTCAAGAGGCCCACAGGCACTTGAAATGATATGAAAACTTTCGTTTCCTAGGAAGGTTGCACAGATCTCTGCGAAATGGAGGAGAGAAAAAACTGCAAGTGAAATATACCTCGGGTCAACCAAAGCAGTAAGGCGACACGCTGAACGAGTTCTTCCTTCTTCCCGCCTACTTTAGCTCTCTTCGCAGAGAGGAAAGATTTGAGCTCAGCGACGGTCAGAGAGCCTAGCTTTCCCTTTGAATGACATTCCATCACCTGATCGCGATTCAACGAGCATCAGACGAGTTGATATATCACAAAGGAACACTTTTCTTCATGATACTGTCTACCTTCGACGATACGTCCCAACTGATCGGATGGCGCGCTTTGATTCTTCTTCGCGCTGTTCTCTTTTTTGTCCATTTTCCTGAAAAAAAATAATGTTTTTCCATCATGAAATGGGCTTTACAATGGATGCTATTAGCTGATGAAGCGCTGAACGAGTTACCTCTTGGCTGGACCATTGCAAGGGGGCTCTGTGATTATGCGACAAGACGAGTATTACGGCATATTTCCAAATAAAAATTTTTGTTCTTGACGCTAGTAAAAACCGCTGACCTTTAATGGCGCTTGCCGATTGATCCTTTGAGGGAAGTTTCGTCAGCTGGGCATCTTGCCTTCTTATGTGACACGCTGTTGGTTTTTCCTCCAGTGATTTTTCCCGGCTGCTCAGCTATCTCATCAGCCGTTTTCTCCTGCGTAACCAAAATATTTAACGCATTTAAAGGCCTTCATTGCTATATATGATTGTATTGAACGCGTTCCTCATCGACTTTCGCTTACTTTTCTCGCTTCTTCGTCAGCAAGAGCACTTGTCGCTTTCAGTCTGGGTAGCTTCGGAGCAAGTATCGGTGATTTTCCGCGGTCTTTTTGACTTTAAAGGAATATTATCTACCCTTTTTTCTGAAAATTATGATACAAATCAAGATCTCATTGAGGACGATCAGCCAAAGAATCGTAAAACAATCTCGATGTTCTTCTAAAGAGTCGGCCCTTAAAAAGTTACTGATTCAAAGTAAATTACCTTTAGATGTGGTTAGACCCGAAGAAGTATTTTCCTTGGAAAATTTTCTCAGTTGAAATCGAAGCTTGATCTTATCATTTGATACAGCAGGCACGCTTTCACCATGACTGACGTCCTCTTTCTGCGGTATTTTTTTACTGGAAGGAATGCAATGGATATATTTTGCATTCCTAGAATCTAGAGGTCCATATCGAAGTATTGCCAGAAAGAGAGAAAAAACAAGTTCTCAGAAGAGCTGTTGTTATCCTCGTAAAATTCAAGTAAAATTAAATCTGCGAAACTAAACAGATCATTACAGCTCATTTTCTCTTAAAATAGTAGTTTTTTTTTTTCGCTTTTAAGGGCTCCTAGCATCTCATTGCATATTTACTGTAACGTGTAGTACTGGGACTCCATGAATCTCAAAAATGCCCATCTCCATAAGACTCTAATGAGACTGGAAAGAAACTCTAGCAGTAAAAAGATTGCCTACATTGATCTAAATTCTGTCTTTTGCCCGCCTACTGTGACAGTGACCACTGGCATCACTCAGATTGAGACGCCATCAATTTTGTTACTACAAGGATAGATGCTATCCGTAGAACCTACTCATTTCATCAATTCCAGAAATCGACAAAAATGACCCGTCGATTTCCGTGAATGGATTGGCACCACCAGATAGAAAAATGGAGAAATAAGGCCTTGCAGTTATTGGTACTGAATTTAAATAAAGTACCTTCATGAGAACTTTTCACAAGACTTGAAGATATTGTTTCCCTGGGAATTGTTCTCGGTAGAAATTGCGGCTTTTGCTTATTAACTGAGACAGCCAGAGCACTTTTACTGTGACAAGCCTCATCTTTCTGTAGAACCTTTTTGCCCTCCGGAATGAAATGACGGGGTTTTGGAGTTCTAAAATCTGGGGATCCAAATCAAATCAAAGGTTAGAAAAAGAAAAACGCATGGTAAACGTTTAGTCGTTTCAGTACCGTTAACTGAAAAGAGAGATGCGAGAGAAGATGTATCGTTGCAAGTATTTTTCTTAAAAGAAGGATCAATGCTATCCCTGGAAACGCAATTTGTAACTGCATTCGCAGCTTTGGTCCAGGAGAAAGGCTCTGAATCAATATCAAAGGAAGAAGCAACCTGAGATACCATGAAAATATTCTATTTATTTGATCGAAACAGATATTTGATCTTCTTTCCTCAACTTTCAAAATACCAAGCAGGACATACAAAGGCCAGTACCTTAACACTAGGTAACCCCTGACCGAAGAAATTCCAACCTACAAAGTTGACAAAAAGATATTTCGTCACAATTCACTAAGATGACCCTCCAAAGAAAAAAAACCCTAACTCTATGGTTATTTTTTATGAATGCGAGGTGTAAATGATTTTTAGGTTAAAATGCATATCTGCTTTGGATAAGATGAAAATGGAGCACATAAAGCCTGCTAGATCGATAAAAGCGGAGTAAAATATCAAAGTTGACCTTTCCTTATAAAACAGTAAAGCCTGACCTTCTACTATTTTCATGAAGGAAGCAAGCCCAGATGGAGTCTTTATCATTCTGGCCGTTTTAGGGGCCGGAAATAGGCCTGACCCACGAAGAATAACAGCAGATGGAAACCTAGTACAAGATGGAAACTGTGCAAGTGATATGGATTTTATAGATAATCCGTGAAATAAAAACTATCTCAATGTAAACCATTTTTTGCTAGCACAGTCTCCAGAGCCAAAGTGGATCATCATGAATTGATCATTTACCCTTTCAAGACCGTGCTTCAAGATACAAATAAGTCAGAGGAAATTAAACTTTATTCAAACGATGGAGGTTTAGCTGAAGTTAATGGAGTTCTCACAAATTACATACCTTTATGGACGAAAAGTTCTAAAATTTGCTCCATATCATCGGTCAAAGAACGGCCTTTTTGCACTCCTGTCACAAAAAATGTGTGCAGAGATATGTAACATATGCCAATTGATTGATTCAAAAAAAAAAAAAACATATGCCAATTGATGCCTAGTGAGTAGGTAATATAATACATTACCCGTTACATAACCTTCACAGAGAGATGGAAGAACGTGACAGTACACCGAATCAAGCTCATCCAGAATGACTTCGTCCCCAACATAGAATTTTGTTGCCATATTTGAATCAAGAAGGTCTGAGATCTGGTATGGAATAAAGTTACAGTCTCTAGCAAAATCAACGAATGACGGTTTTGAAGGAAAATAAATGATCGCAGAACCTTGAATCTTGAGAAAAAAACAACGTCAGCTGAAACAAGGAGGGTGAATCTATCATCCACATCCAACTGAACTCCCTGCATTAATCCTTAAAACTAAAATGAAATATTGAAGGATATCACAGAAGGATCAATGTCCTAATACGCAGACAATGTTTTATAGATTGTCATCTGGGACAGTATTGAATAAAGAACACGATTAAAATATATTACAAAGGTACACATGTAATACAGTTAATTCTGTTTCTATCATGCATATCCAGGATTATCAACAAGTGGAATAAATAAAAGGACTTTCACATCAAGTAACCGGTTTACCTTAAGATTCTCACTCTTGAGAAAATCTAGGTAGGAAGTTTATCATCTTACTATTATTTGACTCCCTTCGGATCCAAAAATTATTGAATAGATAAATAGGAAAAGAAATTTCGAAAAAATGGAAGAAGAAACTGAAAATCCTCTTCGGAGTAAAGAAATTTCCTATCTTGCTGGTGATAGCAATTGGATTAACTCTTCTTCTATTGTTGTTAACAAGGATAAAGACAACGTCATGGAATTACCACGTTGACCGCAAAGAGGTGTTTTCTTTCATCATCGAGAGAAAATCCAGAGTGAATGAACAAGCCCTTTCCCAGACAAGTCCAATTTTTGCCGAGAAATGCACATCTAAGGCTACACTCCAGTGCTTGTGCAACCACAGATCCTGATGTGGCCTCTTCCTCGACCCCAACCTTTCCTTGACAACAACCAAATCTCCATAATCAGCTCAATATCCATTTCTCAGTTAATTCGAAATATATAACCGAGATAAATAATCAAAAAGAAATTCTCCCAATTAGATTGTGTAGAAAAATAAATGCTGGTATTAGAACCGAAATAAATTATCCAAAAGAAATTTCCCCCAAATGTAGTGTATCAAAATAAATGTTGGAAGTAGAACCGAAATCAATAATCCAGAAGAAAGTCTCACAAAAATTGTGCTATCAAAAAGATTGAAGGCTAAGAATCCTCACATAACCAACTCGAAGTCTTCTGCATATTTCCTGCACTACCTGATCCACAGATTCAGACTGACATCTCTGTATATAGAAGCAGTGATAAGAGGATAAATATAAATACAAGCGTCTGAGAAAAAAAAAATAGAAACCACATCACATCTTCCGTGAAGACAACGATGATTTCGATTGATCATTTGAAGGTATTCTATATCTTTTTAGACTTTGTGAAGTTTCCATTTTTCCTCTTTTGGTCGTGGAAGGTAAATACACAATTAAAAGATTTCAAGGACTAGAACAGTTTGAATTATTTCCCGCATAAACTGAGCAGGTAGAATCGGAAAAAAGAGAAATCTAATCAGTGATACCTTGTAGAACGATGATTTCAATAGATCATTTTACGCTACATTCGCGATTAAAAAGGTATTATGGGCAACAGTTTGAATTATTATCCACTAAACGAAGCTTAATGAAGAAAAAATCTAGTGACAAACATACCTTGTACACAACAAGGATTTCGAGCGAGAGAGTGAAGAACAAGCAAGCGACGTTATACACACGCGAGAGCTTCCAGCAGAGCGATTCAGCGACAATCGTATCGAGATCCGACGGTCCAGAAGATGGATCGATGGATAGCTGGACTTGGAAGAAGCGCGAAACGTCCGAGGAAGAGGGAGGATCCACCCGCACCGCTATCTTCTTCTTAAACATTCTCTCCATTTGAGTTCGCTTCGTGCTTTCGCTGATGGATCTCGTCTCTCATTTGTGGCGGGAAACAACTTAAACGATGTGTGCCCACGATATCTTTTAAATTATGTATATACCCTTCAAAGACCTAAAGGAGTGGAATAGGTTGAAACCACACCAAGGCAAATTGAAACTGATCATGTGATCTAAACAATGCTAATTTGATCGCCGATGGTGATCAAGGATCCTTTTGTGAATCATGATTGATGATTCAATCCGATCAGATTTTATCAAATCAAAATTCAATCGAGATTGCCGATCCCTATAGGCAACGTTGATGGATGATAAAGGGTGGCTTAAAATGCTCAATTGAATTTGTCTTAAGCTCTAAGTTCACCATCAAGCTTAGAGATGTGTAGAAAATGAGTAATATTTACGATGATGGGGTTCGTACTAGGCCATTAGTTTAAGAAAAATTAAGGAGATCCACACCTGGTACGTGCGGGATTAGAATCATGTTGATAACTTCAAAAGTTATCACATTACTTATATTATTAGCATGTTTATTTAGCATATTTTAAACTCATTGAGTTCCTTTAAATCTCAATTTAATTGAAAATCAATGCTTCTTGATATCTGTAGGTGAACTTATAAATTGTGTTAATTGAGGTTTTTAAAAGTTTTAAACCCTCTTGGCTTTATTGCCCAAGGGGAAAGTATCTAGTGGGTTTTTGTTTAGCCATTTTAGTATGGATTCACTCACTTAGATCAGGGAAATTAAGGATATCATCTTGATTTGGGCCAAGAGCAAGTTGGGAGGTCCAACCCATTAAGAAGAATCCAGAAGAGGAAAGATAAAAAGAGAGGGAAAAAAAGGAGGGAAATTAAAGTTTTCCTCGATATGTCTGCAGAAAGAAGCTGATTGGAGGAGGATTGAACTTCCTGAATCCAGC
This sequence comes from Lemna minuta, assembly GCA_024174645.1. Lineage (NCBI taxonomy): Eukaryota > Viridiplantae > Streptophyta > Magnoliopsida > Alismatales > Araceae > Lemna > Lemna minuta. The sequence continues at coordinate 9,176,686 of CM044104.1, read as the reverse complement.
GGAGAGCTCAAATCAAGTCCTCAATTGGCCTTCCCCCACCCCCCTAGATCAAACGGTTGACAAAGCTTCAAACCCCTTTTAAAAACCCTACATTCTTCATTTGTGAAGCCATTCCGGATTGGGGAGAAAACCCGTGGAACTCTTCTCATCCGATTCGGTATCCTGAGAGAGGAAACAAGGAGGTGGCGATCCCAGCTTGATACCCTGCAGGAGAGAAGGGAGAACCTACTGTCCAAGCCAGTAAACCCTATCAAGGTCGACTTCGGTAAGTAAGAAAGAAATTCCCTTCTTCTCCTCTTGCATTTTTCTCCTTTCTTTTCTCTTCAGACCGACTAGGTGGAGCTCTAGGCAGCTGCGCCTTCGTCTTCCATTTCCACAAGCCTGAGTTTGCCTCGCGACTACCGCTTGCCGGTGGTGAGATCAGATCAGGAATGCGCAACTTTTGCACTCCAACCGCATAACGCTCGCCTTGTCAGCTGCTGCCTATGCCTGGAGCATAATCTGTGCTCTCTCTATTTTAATGTTTACCTCACTTTATTAAGAACGCGAAGAAAATATCTTTTCTCCTTTCCTACCGATTTGCTTGTTTCTCTATCCTTATTTCTGACCTATTAGCTGCTTTCCTTGATTAAGAAAACATTCAAAAAGAGTTCTTAATCTCCAGATTTCTTAGAATCGCTACCTGCTCTCTAAGGACAATCCCTTTACTCACTTCTATATTTGTTTGTAGATCTGTCAAAAGGTGTTTATAAATTAATTGCATAACCTGAATCACCAACGACTCTTTATCACCAAATTCGGCTTATCAATTGGCGCCACTGCCGGGGAGCACAGCTAGTGATAAGTGAAATTTTTTTAAGTGTTATTCAATCTTATCTTTCTCTGCTTGTATCACTAACATTTCCTTGAAGATTTATGGTCTTTACTAGGGCAGGAAGATTTATGGTCATAACGCGTATGTGCGCAAGGGTGATTAATAGGTTAAAGCATCCATTAATGATTTACGCTAACCCATTAACATTGTGTATCTTATATACACGTCAAATCTCATAAATGTATGTCATGTGGGACTGTTTATGTTTATTTTTAGTTACAAGTGATGTGGCGCAACGAGACAAGTCCGATCGCACGATTTAATCGTGATCGTCAGATTTCACTTACTCGAGGGGGTACGTGGTTGCATCTGATTAGGCAACATTCATGTTAAAGACGATTTAATCTCAGCCGCTCATCTTGGAAGTTATAATGGTCGAGATTAAATGCATCCCAATAGACATATGGAGTCATCTCAATTGCTCGATGAAGATCAAACGGTGAACATCAAACGACGCATCTTCTTCACGTGCGGCGTGCCAAGATTTGCATGCTTCATCGTTGATCAAACGAACGGGATTTAAAGACAACGATTTGCGAATCGACGTTTAATCTCAGCCGTTAATCCAAGACAAAGAGGCATATCCAACGGTCGCACCCAAGTTCTCTATAAATTAAAGTGTTCTTCGACGGAAAAACTCATTCTTGGATGTTTTGAGAAAATTTAATTTTTTACACAACTCAATCCTTGAATCTCTTGATCTCTTCTTCTTCCAGAGTCATTTCCGATGAGTGTTTGAAATCAAGATTTGGTGGAGTGAATTGGAAGAAATCATCTATTGAACGCCAAACTTCATTTTCGAAATCGCGAAATGAAAAGCCTTGAATAAAATGATTAATTAGATCATTTTGAGCGCAATTTTGGGCTAGATTAAATGTTTTTCTCCTAATCTATCTTCATGTAGTATTAAATTTTAATTCTAAATCGTAGATAAGTTTAATTTTAGATTTAATTTCGGTTTTCATCTATTTTCGCGATCAATTTCTTTCTCTCTTTCAAATCTCAATTTCTCCACGAATTCTAATCCAAATTCAATGATTCTTGATTTTGTGGATTCATATTCAAGCTATGTTTCCTAATATACTAAAATCCCTAATTTTGTACCTCAATTCACTGCATGATTTGATCAAATTTCAAAGACATCTCAAAATATCTCTTAGTTTTCAGTGGATTCGACCCTTATTCACCACTATACTATTTAATTAGTTATTTAATCTTTAAATTGGTGAGTTTAGAACTTGTTTTGAAATGAGGTTGTGTGTATTCAACAACTTCACGAAGTTGTTTCTTTAAGCTTGACGAGCCGCTCCCTTCTCTCTTTTGTGCTGGCATGCCTCTCTAAAGTCATCAAGCCTCAGCACTATGTAAGTCGCTCGTCCCCGAGTCCGAGTATTCCTACAAGGCGAAGAACAAATGTATTTCGAGTTAACTTTCTAGTCAACTCCATATATTCGTCCAAACTCGTTACAATTCCCTGGGAATCTCTCCCTTACCCTCATGGGTAAATACAACTCGCTCAGAGTCAACACAAAGTATGATGGTATAACTTTTTTTTAGTTCCTAAATGAAGTTCACAATATATGTAAAGAATATTAGAAACTAAACTAATCATGAAAGCTAACAACAAAAAATTGAAATATGATATGCGTAACTTATATAAAGAAATTTATTAAAATGAACCAAATTAAAATGACACCTTGATGCACTGATTTGTATTGCCTTTGACTTTGCCTTTGCTGTTGACTTTAACTTATGCCTTGACTTTGATTTCTGCAGTTGACTTTGACTTGCACAGTTGACATTGAGTTATATCTCAACTTTGACTTATGCAGTTGACTTTGACTTCTATCTTGACTTTGACTTATGCAATTGATTTTGACTTTTGTAAGTAACTTTGACTTCTACTTACTTTGACTTATGTAGTTTACTTTTGACTTTTGTTGACTTTGACTTCTACTGACTTTGATTTCGAAGTCTTCTCCCTTGAATAAAAAAACAACACAAGCAACCCTTCCCTTGAAATAAAAATACCTTTAATCTCACCTTGATGAGGTCTCACTAAACTTGAAAGATTATAATCATATAGAAATATGTAAAAACAGACATGAATATATATATATATATATATATATATATATATATATTTGTAAATATTGCTAAATAAGATCTCAGATTATATTTGTAATTAGAGATTCTTAACTCAGAAAATCCGTAACCTAAAATTTATAATAAATATAACTTAAACAAAAACTTTGATAATAAAAATGAGTATAGCCTAAACAGATTAGGTCTACTGCAAATTTTACACGAAATCTAACAAGGATCCTTTTGTTTAATCATGAAAATAAAAATAGAAGATAGACAAGAACGAATATGAGAATTTAAGATATTGAGATCAGAAATAGATAAAAAAACAGCGATTTAAAACAACTATTAAGCGATTGTGATTCAAATAAAATGAGGCCGAATAATTTTGAAATCACGAAAACAAAAATTTGGAGACAGAGAATCAGTTTAGACAGAGGAGAACAATAATCACTCGATCGACTTGAAAGCGAGATTAAATAAAAACGATAAAACGATACAAGAAAAACTTTGGAATCAAGAGAATAAAATTACCGATTAGTTTAGTCAAACTAGAATCAAAATCTGAAAGCACTTAAACCGAGTTTGAAATCGAGAACAAGGTCTTCAGGAACACACAAACCAAAAAAAACAAACTCCAGAATTAGGTTTTTAGAAAGACAAGAAATTGTTAAAGAGAGAGCTTCCATTGGGAAGATAATTCGTCACCTCTTTTTCAAGCTCGTTGAAGAACACGATCTCTTCAAAAGATTGCCTTGTAATCACATGCGAGAGAGAGTGTTGGATCGCTTTTCCCTTTTCTCTTTTTAGCTAGAGCAAAACCCTAGTTTCTGTGGGAGATGAATTTCTTCCCCCCCCCCACTTCACGTGCGCGTAGCACGTCAATCGGGGGGGTCCCGCGTGAATAGTGTGCACGCATGAAAATCGCCGATTTTCATGCCCCACAGTGCGCACTCGGCAGAAAAATGGGGCAGAAAAATAGGAGCTTATTTTTCGGTTTTTCTCATCTTTCTAGCCTATAAATAGGGATCTTAGCATCCCTAAATGTATCTCTGTACTTCCTTTCTTCCTCCATTGTGTTAGTGAGTGGTTTAGTGCTTTTTAGTGGAATTTCTCTCCTCTCATTCTTCTTCTTCTTTTGAGTGGTTGAGTGCAATTGTGAGTGTGCTCATCATCTTGAGAGGGTGCTTCTTGAGGTGATCAGCAGCCAACAAGTGGTATCAGAGCGTTTTTTATCCTAGGCTTGTGAGAATGTCCAAGAGGGGAAGGACTTCTACCATGGCCGATGATGTACATGCACCTACACCAACCTTGCATCCACCGAGGAGTGAAACTGGTATGTCTATTTCTATTTTGATGTTAACAAGCACAAACTATCGTCTTTGGGCTATGAAGATGAAAGTTTCTTTGGAGGCTCATGACTTGTGGGGAGTTATTGATGGAAGTGAGGTAAATCGGAAGAAGGATCGCCTTGCATTGTCGATGATCCTCAATTCCATCTCCGAGTCACAAAGCAACCAAATCGACATCAAGAAGAGTGCAAAGGAGAATTGGGAAGTTCTTCGCACATTCCATGTGGGAATGGACAAAGTGGTGCAAGCAAAGGTGCAAGCATTGAAGAGGGAATTTGAAACAATTTCCATGAAGAGGAATGAGAAGATTGATGACTACTCAAATCGTTTTGCCCGAATTGTTACTAATTTGAGAGACTTGGGGGAAAGTCTTGATGAGTATGGCGCTGTTTCAAGGCTTCTCAGGTCAGTCCCTAAAGATTTTGATTCTCTAATTCTTCTACTTGAGCAGACAAGTGATTTAAAGACCATGAGACTTGAGGAAGCTTTGGGCAACTCAAAGTTCATGAGTTGAGACTCCAAGAGAGGAACTCAAGAGATGAGGAGCAAGCACTCCTATCTAGGGCATTTAATATGTCTAAGAAGGATCAAAAGTGGTCATCTTCAAGCGGAAGGGGAAGAGGAAAGAAAGGAAAAGGCAAAGATCGTGGTGATGATGCCAATGGAGAGAAGAAAAAGAAGCAATTTGACAAATCCAAGGTAAAATGCTACAATTGTCAAAAGCTTGGGCATTTTTGCAGATGAGTGTGAACTTCCTAAGAAGGAGAAGTCAAAGGGAAAAAGAAAAAGATGCATATAGCCCAAGAAGATGAAGAGGAAGAATCATCGTTGCTAATGGTGCTAGCCGATGAACATGCGGACGTGTTACTTCAAGGTATGAATAGCTCTCCAATAGATGATATGTGGTATCTAGATACGGAGCTAGCAGCCATATGACTGGTATGAAGACCTTCTATCAGTCCCTTGATGAGTCTCACCAAGGAGTGGTGAGATTCGGTGATGGTTCTTCAATTAGGTATGAAGGCAAAGGTGAAGTACATGTGGAGTGTACAAATGGTGAACGGATGATATTTGAGAAATGTTCTTTATATACCTAAATTGAAGACTAACATCTTAAGTTTGGGAAAAACTTGATTCACAAGGTTGTGATATACGTTTGAGGGATGGTTTTCTCACCCCTTTATGATGGCCAAGGAAGGTTGCTCACCAAGACTCCCAAGACGAGGGGGAATATGTACCTTTGAAGCTCAACATTGTCGAGCATTGTCTTCTTGTGGAGAAAAAAAATGATGAAGAGGCATGGCTGTGGCATAGAAGGATGTGTCATCAAAGTGCTCACACTCTCCATGGTATGGTGAAAGGTAATCATGCTATTGGATTACCTAGTTCTTCAAAAATTTGAGCACAAGTGCAGCTTGTTGTGTGGCCGGGAAGCATGCGAGAGCCCCATTTCCCAAAGCAACTGAATTTAGAGCTTCAAAGCCCCTTGGAATTGGTCTATGCCGACATTTGTGGACTCAATCACACCATCAACAATTAGTGGAGGGAAGTATTTTTTGCTAATTGTTGATGATTTTTCTAGATTGATGTGGGTGGCGATTTTGAAGAACAAGTCGGAAGCGTTTGGAGCCTTTCAAAAATTCAAGACTCTAGCGGAGAGTGAATCCAATGGAGCATTGATCAAGTGCTTGAGGACTGATCGTGGTGGAGAATTCACTTCTGAAGAATTCTCAAAGTGGTGTGAAGAGAAAGGCATTCGAAGGCAGCTCACTACTCCATATACGCCCCAACAAAATGGAGTAGTTGAGAGGAAGAATAGGACCGTTGTGGGTCTTATAAGAAGCATGCTCAAAGACAAGAGTTTACCTCTTGAATTATGGGGTGAGGCTATCAATACTTGTGTGTATGTGTTGAATAGGTCCTCAACAAAGAGCTTGCAAGGGAAGACGTCGTATGAGATGTGGAGCGAGAAGAAGCCTAAACTGAGTCATCTTAGGATCTTCGGCTCAATTGTGCATGTGAAGACTCCTGGAGCTTTGGGGAAACTTGAAGATAGGAGTAAGGAGATGGTGTTTGTGGGGTACGAGAGAGGTACCAAGGGTTATCGGTGTTTTAATCCTACCACACACAAGGTTCATTTGAGCCGAGATGTCATCTTCGATGAAGGGCACAAGTGGAACTTCATGGAACAACAACCGAGTGAAGGTATGGAGTTGTGTGTTTCAGGTGTAAATCTTGGATTTGACAATCCAAGTATGAGGATGGAGGAAGATGGAGACAATCTTGAAGGTGTGCTTCGAGATATGCCTTCAAATGAAGAAGCGGGTCAAAGTGAAGGGTCGACATCGACGAGCAATGAAGTGATGCCAAGATTTCGATCCATCCAAGCTCTCTATGAAGCTACTGATCCGATTGAGGAGGAGTGCCTCATCTCATTTGAAGAACCCACCACTTATTCCAAGGCATCTGAAGATGAAGCATGGAGGAAAGCTATGGAGGAGGAGATCACCTCCATTGAGAAGAATGATACATGGAAGCTAGTGAAGGCTCCTAAGTCATGCAAGCCCATTGGTGTGAAATGGGTATACAAGCTAAAGAAGAATCCGCTTGGTGAAATTGTGAAGCACAAAGCGAGATTAGTGGTGAAAGGGTATCGCCAAAGATACGGGATTGATTATGATGAGGTATTTGCTCCTGTTGCTCGTTTTGAATCAATCCGTATCTTGATTGCATTGGCAGCCCAAGAGTGTTGGAGTTTGCATCATCTAGATGTGAAATCCGCCTTCTTGAATGGTGAAATCAAGGAGGAGATCTATGTGAGTCAACCGGAGGGCTATGTGAAAGAAGGAAAGGAGGAGTGGGTCCTCAAATTAAATAAAGCACTCTACGGCCTCAAGCAAGCACCAAGAGCATGGAATGCAAAGCTTGATGATACTTTGAAGAGCATTGGCTTTGTGAAAAGCAAAAATGACCAAGGTGTGTATTATTTGAACTCAAATCAAGATAAAGTGATTGTTGGAGTATATGTAGATGACTTGATCATCACGGGGGCAAGTGAAGCCAAAGTGAAGGAGTTCAAGAAAAAAATATGATGAAGATTTTTTTGAGATGACAGATTTGGGATTGCTAAGTTCTTATTTGGGCATTGAAGTGCATCAAGGTAAGTCCCAAATAACCTTGTCTCAAAGACCATATGCAGCACATATCTTGGAGAGTTTTTCAAATGGTTGAATGCAATCCAACCAAACACTCCAATGGAAGCTCAGCTGAAGCTAAAGAAAGAAGGAGGTGGAAGAAGCGTGGATGCGACTTTTATATAGGAGCTTAATTGAAGCCTAAGGTATCTACTTCATACGCGACCCGACATGACTTACTCGGTGAGCATATTAAGTAGATATATGGTGAATCCTACCTCTGACCATTGGATAGCAGCAAAGAGGGTGTTGAGGTATCTCAAAGGTACCATTGATTTTGGTCTTGTGTATGTGAAAGGCGTGAAGAATCTCAATGTAATTGGCTATAGCGATAGTGACTTCGCCGGTGATGTGGAAGATAGAAAGAGCACTTCGGGACAGGTTTTCTTTCTAGGTGGTCTACCAATCACTTGGAATAGCTTGAAGCAAAAGGTGGTGGCCTTATCTTCGTGTGAAGCTGAATATATAGCAATTACATCAGCCGTATGTCAAGGCGTGTGGATTGCAAGGTTAGTGATGGAATTAATGGCAGTAAAGATGGAAGCGGTGAAGATTATGGTTGATAATCAATCAGCCATTATGTTAAGCAAGACATCAGCTCATCATAATAGAACCAAGCACATCGACACACGATATCATTTCATTCGAGATTGCGTCGAAGACGGGAGAGTCGTCATCGAGCATGTGAAGACTGAAGATCAATTGGCTGACATTCTCACAAAATCATTGGGGAGAGTGAAGTTTATGGAGCTAAGTGCTAGAATTGGAGTGAAGAAGGCATGGGACATGAAGAAACTCAAGGAGGAGAATGTGGGAGATGAATTTCTTCCCCCCACTTCACGTGCGCGTAGCACGTCAATCGGGGGGGTCCCGCGTGAATAGTGTGCACGCATGAAAATCGCCGATTTTCATGCCCCACAGTGCGCACTCGGCAGAAAAATGGGGCAGAAAAATAGGAGCTTATTTTTCGGTTTTTCTCATCTTTCTAGCCTATAAATAGGGATCTTAGCATCCCTAAATGTATCTCTGTACTTCCTTTCTTCCTCCATTGTGTTAGTGAGTGGTTTAGTGCTTTTTAGTGGAATTTCTCTCCTCTCATTCTTCTTCTTCTTTTGAGTGGTTGAGTGCAATTGTGAGTGTGCTCATCATCTTGAGAGGGTGCTTCTTGAGGTGATCAGCAGCCAACAGTTTCTTGGTATTTTTGTACGCGAGAGAGAGGGAGTCTTTTTTATTTTCCTTGGTGGCTTTTATCGGGTTTTTTTGGGTATACTCACAATCTTAAAAATACCTGAAAATGAAAACACAATTAGATATTATTTAGTTAAGAAGTAACAAAAATACGAAATGCCATTCGTTGGTTATTAGCAGCGTCCCGAAAACGTCCGGGTCGAAATATGGCTTTCAAATTAAGTTCCGAATTAGTAGATGCTGCCAAAGGAAGTGGCGATGCCATACGCAAAAAGGAAGAGACTTTCCTTAGAACCGTACATGAGATTTTCACCTCATACGGCTCAGCTATCAGTTATTTTTGGAGTATAAATGAAAGGAGTGGAACGAAGTGTCGTCGCTTCGGGAAACATGGGGATTGAAAATCTGCTTATGGACCCGAACCTGGGTGATCTATCCATGACCAGGATGAAGCTTGGGTGAAACTAAGTGGAGGTCTGAACCGACTGATGTTGAAGAATCAGCGGATGAGCGCCCCGAAACCATGACTTCCTAACAAAGTGACCTTGCGTGCAAGAGACTTCTATGCCGGCCGTTAGACTTTGGTTATTCACGATGTACGATGATCCCTGTTAAGCATCCATGGCTGAATGGTTAAAGCGCCCAACTCATAATTGGCTCATGTCGAGATATTGATTCCTCGGCACAACAAATTGCTTCTCGTATCGACGAATTAGAAGAGATGTCAACCGGCAACCGTATCTGGAAGCAACGATTAGTGGGTATTGGTACTGTCACTGCACAGCAAGCTTTTTCAAAAACCTTCGATTGGTACGCCCAAGAAATAGGCTAATTCTGCAGCCTTTTGTTCCATTTCGCGTGGCGTTAAATTCTCATCAGTACGAGTCAAAGGATATATAAGAAAAAATATGTTAGTGATAATAGAAGAAAACAATAGCATGTTTTATCAATGAATATTAACATTGATGGTCTAAAATGACGGTGATGTAAAATTAAGCATAGAAACTAAAAATAATAATATTAAGGATAATTAATAGCTTTATGAGGATGGATCCTAATATTGGTTTGTGTCATTAATACCTATCTTTAGAATGTCTTATTCAAATATTTTAATAACATATTTGGAAATAGGTAATCTAGAGCTTATTTTTAGCGACGTTTGTGTTCCGAGGTCGAAGTGGGTCAGTCAGTCAAGCTGTTGGTACCTGAACTAACGAGGACATACCCTTCTCAAATCATTTTATCGAAAAACAATTAATCCAAATCTAAAAGCTACTTGGTATAATATTTCATAAACATTAAGAGCACACCAATGTAAAGTATCAAACTTAGATTAAACTAACATTTATTTATAAGTCTAATCTTTCATTGCAAGCCTTTGGTGATAAAAATTGGGCTGGATGTGACCTCAATTGAAAATCTTCTTGTGGATTTCTCATCTATTTGGGGTCAAAACTTTATCTCTTGGAGCTCCAGAAAGTAATCCGATGCGGCTCATTCCAGTACGGAGGCTGAATACAAGGCAGTTGGGAACGCCATGGCTGAACTTCTATGGATTCAATCGCTTCTCCGTGAACTTCAAGTGCCTTTCACTAGACCTCTGACACTCCAGTTTGACAACATTAGTGACACTTATTTGGTGGCTAATCCCGTCTTTCATACTTGTAATAAAACATGTTGAAATTGACTATCACTTTGATTGAGAATAGATTGTGGCACGACGACTTCAAATGACATTTGTCAGCATCGTTGATCAACTCGCCTGTGCCTTGACTAAGCCTCATTCCAAACTCAAATTTATCTCTTTAAAATTCAATCTCGACATCTATGTCAACTTCACCAATATGAAGTTGTTATCTTTCTATAGGGATATAATTATCTAACAAGTCCCATGTATGTATCATCTAGATCAGGATCACACATTGATAGGCTCATATTTAGATAGGATTTCACATAGTAAGGATCACCGATCCGACGGCTAGGATATCACATAGATAGGTTCTCACTAATCCAACGGTGTATCTATATCGTATCACCTCCACCTACGGATGTATATTTAGTATAAATATAAAGATGTTCTAAGGAAGTGGATGAGAGTTTTTGAAATACACCGATCTTGATTTCCTCGGCTTTTCGCCTGCTTTTTTTCTCTTCTATTTCCCGTATTCTCTCTCCTCTGAATCTCTCATTTCTTTAGAGAATCATCATTATTTGGTTATCCATTGTGAAATAAAGTGGATTATTTCAAAGCATGCGTGTTTGAATCGGGTTGAGGATAGTGAGTTTAACCGAGCTCCATGCTTGACGGAGATAGACGCAAGTTCCGCAACTTCCTCTACTATTTCCTCCATCTATTCTTACAGGGCTCCGATTACCCTGGGCTTGCTTACAGGTCACTGTTAGTGTGACGGAGTCAAACCCTAGATTTTGCATGACTGTAAAGCGCGCCTCGATTTTGCCCCGTAAACGCGTTTTGTTGACTTAAAGTAGAACCTCGAAGATGCTCAAAAGGTTAGAGAGGGAAGCTAAAAGGTGCGCTCTAGAAGGAATTGTCATAGCTCGATGTAGCTAACTGGTGTGTTAGGAAGTGCCGAGACAGCGAGCCGCAGAAGCTCCCCTTCCTATTCTTTCGCCCATCGTCATCATCCTTTTTTTCTGGAAAAAGCCGAGACCCGCATCTCGCGCCGGCTGGGAAGTCACCGTCTTGTCAAAGCTCACTTCGTTGCCTGCGCCGCCTGCGGATAAGGGATTGGTAAGACTACTCCCTGCTCTATCGAGCTATGAACGGCGCCGGCAAATAGATAGATCATCGTCGTATATTGTCCGCTGCCGCAAAGCTTACAAAGCTCGGCGATTCCCATCACCAAGCTTCTTGCATGGTGGCAGGCCTGAGCATGGAGATCTACGGCCAGTAATTTCGAACGAATCGTTGAGATCTCATGGTATCATGCCAGCAGCCATGGGAGATATCCAAAATTTCTAATAACATTGAGTATTTTACATTGGTATTAAAAGGACAAGGCTGCTGAGTGCTGACATTAAACAGAGATCCGCAAGAGCCTTAACGCGGACAGCCGGACAGTGTACCCTCCCCGACTGCACTTCCCAAGAACATTACCGTTCTAAATAACTAAAAAATTGATACTGTTGACCGAGGTCTCTTTCCTTTTCAAGCATGACATTGTTGACCGCGATCTTCGAAAGAATGGTGATGGGAACGTCCACACTCGTAGGTCCTGAAATCTCTCGGATTTGATTGCTTAGAAGCGACTAAGGGTCTACGATTCTCGCCGGTACTTGCTGAGATGACAATGTCTCCGAAGCAGCTGAGATGACAATGTTCAACGCCAAGTTGAGAGAAATCCAACACGTGTCGACGAATCTGTAGAAGTTCTCGGATGCCTAAGGTTCATCAAGAACTGGACCTTCAGCTATGAAACTGACGCTCCTAGAATCACGTAAATTCCGATTTCGAAGCAATGAAACTGACGTTGAGAGCGTGTATCAGTTAGGCACACTGCACTATTCCTACAGATTTCACCGTCAACAAGCAGATGCGATGAAGAAATTACTGCGGATGATGAATGAAGATGCGATGAAGAAAAGCAGACGAGACGAGTAGAAAACACGGGTATTATACTGTCAAATGGAAGGATTACTGAAGGGATCCCAGAACCATGGCATGAGCTGAGCGTCAGGGAAAAGAACACGTTGTTCCTCAGCTTTTCCAGTCGAATGCAAGCTCCAGTTCTCATGAACAAAGCCACTGGCTTCGCCAACGATATTCCCGTCGTAGTCGAAACCCGGAATGTGGTCTGAAGCATCAGAAATCACGAAGTGTGAGGAATCGCCGGAGTTTTTACTTGGCAGCTGACCATCCCCTTCTTCCGTCAACTCCAACGAAGATCTTCCCTCCGCGAGAGACTTTCTCTGCCCTATCTTCTCTATAGTTCTCGCTCTCGCTCTCGCCCTCGCCAAAATCCTAGACTCCTTCGAAGGCGCAGACTGGGTGGTACCTCTCTGGACGCCCTTAACTGGTCTGATTGCGTCGGTGGAGATAACTTCGCATTCAGAAGCAGACGATTCGCTCTTCCCGGCAGCGAGAGGGACGGGCGACGAGCAGCTGGCAAGTTCCTTGATAGAGCTAGTGGCGTTGGTGAGGAGCCAGTCGACTGTCTTGCTGGCCTTGTCGAAACCTAGCATGTCCTGAAGATCGAAGAACTTTCGCGCTACGTCGAGGGGACAACCGCATTCGGCGGTCTCTTGGCCCTCGCGCAGTGAAGATCTTGCTGTGGCGATCCTTCCGCTGAGGTCTCCTACGGTTGATTCCAACGTTCTTCATTGGCCCTTTTAGCGCTCCTTTCCTGCTACTGGAATATTTGGTAGAGGTTGCAGTGAGGGTGTTGTGAGGCGGAGTTTCCGATGGCGGCCTTGCTCGGACAGCGGGCACCATCACGGCATTTCCGGTGAGGTCATTTGGAGGATGGTGAGGAATGCTATGAGATAAGGATGACGAAGGTCAGGGGAATGTTTCAGCTTGGGAAACCACGGTTTTTAGGGAAGAAGGATCAGGCAATGAGGAAATTAGATAAGGCTGGAGAAAGTAAGTTGGAAAAATCCCCGTGGACTTGGAATGTGAGCAGTCACCGCACTCCAGCGGCAGTTCTTCGCGCCGTAAGACGGAGAGAGCACTGAAATAGAAATGGCGGAATCGAGAAATACACTTCGGAGCTTGCACTAATGGACGGAGGTTCGACTCGTGTTTCTAAGGAGCTGGAGCGAGAAAGAAGAGAGAGAAAGAAAGAGAGGGAGAAGTTTTAGTATCCGAGTATCCAATTATGTGGCTGTTACAGACGTACACGGACCGGCAGGCGGATTCCTGTCTGTCACGTCTTCGGTCTTTTTCTTACTCTATCCTCAGCTGAAAAAGCACGTCTCTTTCCAATTAATTCTAACAGTATCATATTTGCTCTTTATTTTTGCGGCTTCGCCTGTCTGGTCTGGTTGAATTTTGAACATTTCATTTACTCTAAAACAGGCCTAGGAGCCGAGGGAAAAATGCGGCGCAGAGGCTAGAGAGAGAGAGAAGGGGGAAGGGAGGCGCGCCGCCATGCAAAGGTTGAACCATCATTTTAAGTGGGTTTAAACGTCATTTTCTCTGGTGTCTGATATTAAGGATCTGCGGTGAAAGAATCTGTTTGGTTCGTACACACACAGTCACAGTCCTCTTCTGTGCACCACATTCACGAGTCCTCTCTCTCTCTTCCCCTCCCTTCATAGTTCATACCTGCATATCTCTGCTCTCGCTTTACATCTCTACTCAGCTGACTGCCCTTCTGCATCTTGGCGAAAGCCCCCAGCCATAACCAGCTGACGAAAGCTTCAGTGAGCTCCACTTGAAAAGTGAGTGTCGTCTTCCTATTGACTGGAAAGCCGGACGATTCTTTTTCTTCCCGCTCTTTAACCTCAACCTTTCCATTTCTGCATGCCGCTATCTCCAAGCATTCGTCTAGCTTCCCTTCCCACCACTTCCTACCCGACAGTTTGATCAACTTTCATTAACTGATAAATATTCGGTGCCTAGAAAACTATCTCTCCGTGTACCAGCCTGATTTTTAGGAGAAGCAGGTCTAGGATTATCTTTTAGAGATGTATGCTGCATGACATGTCTATCCGCAGCCAGACAGAGAGATACACGTCGTCAGTCTAATCGTCGGATAATGTCGACGTTGTTCTTGGAAATTGACGATGATCACATTAAAAAACCGAATGATTTCATGAAAATGTTTGACCGCACATTCAAGCATCCATCTCCTTGGTATTTTCTCCTAATCTGTCTGGGTCAATCCTCGCGACGTAGCTGTACTCACTAACGATGGGATGATCTTGATCATTGACCTACCTTATTCATCTCCATGCGAACATCGATGATCTTGATCAGTCTCGTACTGGATCATTGATGCCCTAGAATTTAACAAGGAAATTTTTTTTGGCTGGCCTATTGACGATTGAGTAAACAGATCATTTTCTTGCCCAAGACTTGAGGAGACACAATTCGAATGCATTAAAGTCTTTATATTTTATTTCAAATGTGTCGTAAAAGCTTCCTTTTGATGGTTCAAACATCGCAGAATGTCGACATTGCCGAGCAATTAACCCTTTTTCGATCTGAATTTTGCAAGACTTACTTCAAACTGATTTTTGACATTCTACTTCGTTGATCTCCGTTAAATTGACTCGCGTATTATCTCCCTGTTCTTTGAATTTTCATGATATTTTTTTAGCTTCTTCCGAATGAACAATCATTTTCTTAAATAACGAGATCTGAAGGCCAAAAAATTTTGGGACAAGTTGGAGGAATAACTTTTCTTCAGTTTTCTTGGCACATATCCATCTCATGAATTCGAATAGTTGATAATTCGATAAACTAAACAGCAGATACTAAATGAATAAAGAATATGAGATTTACTTATTTAAATTGATATTCTTGTCTTAAACCGTACTTGAAACTAATATTCAGCTTGAAATTATTGCACTTTATTGTCCTTGGAATTATTCACTAAATACTTGGAAAAAAATACTCGATTGAAACTCCATTGAAAACATACTCTTTCCAATGCCCTACATTCAGTGTCATGTGTGTTCATGTGTTCTGTTGAGACGATTATATTATTTAATTAATTTTCAGATAAACTACTTCATGCCTAGGTTTTCTTCGCGCAGCCAATAATCGGCATCGCTAGATTTTGTTTTAACTTCCAAGTGTACTCGGTATGATTGATTTCATAGAATGTGCAATGAGTTTCAGCGTTTTGAGAAAACTATACAACATAAATGATCATCTTGTTTCGTTCAAGAGTAGAAAAGGTAATTCCCCAGTATATTTCCAGAGCCGGAAATTTCTTACTATTAACCGAAGACTTATTCATGGTTTAATTGAACTTATGAATGTGAAAAATTCAAGCTATTATAGATAGAAAATCGAACACGACGAGCTACTTTGCGCCTAGAAATGGCTATATTTTTGTAATTGAAACATATAGAATATTGCTAATTATTGAACCATGGTGATGAGATACGTTTGTTTATCATCATTGTTGAAGTGTTCGATTGATTTGCTGGAATCTCCAAGAGTATCATAAAAATTCAATCAGCGGAATAATGTGCTGGAATGGGCACCAAGCTATCTGATCTATTTTTATCAAGCTATGAAGATACGCGTGAACTCTGCCTAAAATGTCAGGAAATAATAAATCCATTTTCACAATTATAAAAAAAGGTGTTTATTTTATAAAATAACTATTTTATAAAATAATTATTCTTAGAGTTACATAAAAAAAATACGCGTGCATGGTCAAATAAATCATGCATCTGATCAAAAGAAATCGATGTAAATAAGTATTATTGGAAATTTTATGATCTTTCTCTCAAAAAACATATTGCCGGTAAACCATGAAAATTACTCTACAAGGAGATGGTGCACACGACAATGAGGAAACAATTTCATCTGTAACAATTCCTGTAGAAAACAATGCTACCCGCTAGTAAATTGGTGTAAATGTAGAAGTATACGCCGGACTAGATTCCAGATCACATGCTACATTGAACTCTCCCCGCCATCACTGTCCATCGGTGAAGCTCTGAGCGCCTACAGATCTCAAGCTGGCCGATTGCCATAGTCTGTAGATCAACCAA
Source organism: Lemna minuta (assembly GCA_024174645.1). Taxonomy (NCBI): domain Eukaryota; kingdom Viridiplantae; phylum Streptophyta; class Magnoliopsida; order Alismatales; family Araceae; genus Lemna; species Lemna minuta. Next base: position 9,160,298 of record CM044104.1, on the reverse strand, counting down.
TATAGATCATGATCGGATGGCCTATCGATGGTAGAACCTTGATCAATAATTTTATCATTTAGGTTTTCTTTAATTTCTGACGGGATCGCCACCATCCATGCATTATCAGTGTTCGGATTGCCTCTTTCTTCGACCAGGTCCCGTGACTCTGATGGCCCATCTCTCTCCCTCGCTCTCCCTCTCCCTCTCCAAACTCTCATTGCAGTAGTAAAAAACTTAATTCCGAGACGACTGTGCACATTTATGAGAGGCAGACTAGACCTGCACTGACTGGATCTCTCAGAGCGCGTAGTGTCTGTAGCCTCCATCTCTCTCTCTCCGGGAGTCTAATTCCATGAGTTTCCAAGTAATGTCTCGGTCATTTGAGGAGTTTACTTGTCCCGAAAAACCGGCTCGATTGGAGCGAGGCAAGCGGACACTGGCCCGCCAGCGATCGCAGGCGATTGGATAATGCCTTTCCAGTGGCATTTTATCAACTGCGTCAGCCGTCTGTCAAATCTCGCATGCCCGAGCACAACTAGACGACAAACAGCGGCTACAATCTGCACTGCGTTGCCGCTGGATACGACGCCGACCTGTCTCCCCTCTCTCGCACGCGAGGAGACTGCGCCAACCCGTGACCCAGAAAGACACCAAGAAGAACTACAGTAAAGTCGCGGAAAAAGACAACCTCTACAGGCTTCTCTCGCAGCCGTTACGAGAGAAGCCGAGCCGCGCGCCATCCCGATCGAACACGAAAAGAAACCCCTGCTGCATCATGGTGCCGATGACGCCGAAGCCGTCAGGAGAATACACTGGAAGCAGCGCTAAGCCACCAAACACCGGGCTCCGTCTCCAGGAAGTAATTCTTCGGCGGCGGCGCCAGCATTCCCCGCCGGCAAGCTTCAGCCCCAGTCGCGGCAATCGCCGAGAAGGCTCCTCTGCTGACCCATTGACGCAGAGATCGAATCCGAGCCGGGCACGCGCGGTAACCTCACCCGACTTTCCATGGCTGCCAGCACCTGCCTGTAGGCTGGGTCGGGAAGGAAGGTGATAGTCGTGCCGGAATCGACAACCATGCCGCCAGCGCCGGTCGAATGGTCCATCGCCCACACGGTAGACTCGATAGGCAGCTCCACGCCGTCAACCGAAGCTCCTTCAATTCCCACGTAATACAAAGTCGGGCAGAGCGGGTTCGTCAGCAGGGGCGTGTACCTCAGCGTTAGATTCTCCTTACTGTCGCCGAAGAGGAGGAAGCTGGAGGAATTCCTGAGGCAGTAGGAGAACGTGTTGCCGTACCGACGACTGACCTGGGAGGGGAAAGATAACGGGCCGCGGCCCAGGCCCATTATTCCATGCTCGGCAGTAGCCCGTGAAACGTTGAACACGCACCCGAACGAGAGTCGCCGGAGGTAAGTCTCGTCGCCGGAGGCGCTATTCACGGCGGCTGTATCTCGAGAGAGGAACCCCTCCGCGACGGCTTGGTACCGGCAGGGGCTGTGCAAGTGGTCGCTAGGGCAAGATTGCTGGGAGAGGGAGCGGGGAACGAGACGGCATTGGCGGTCGTAGCAGTGATATGGGGCGAAGGAGGAGGAGCGGCGGACGAAGAAGGCGGCGCCGGGAACATGGCGACTGCAGTCGCGGCAGGCGGAGCAGCGGACCCACACGAGATCACTGCCGGTGTCCACCGCGAGAAGGAGGCGCTGAGGAGGAGTGCCCGCAAGAATATCGACTAAGTACTGGTCAGCGCCGGTGGTCGCACTGGAAACGACCGGCCCGGCGGTGGAGATTGGAAGTTCCGGCGTTTCCCCCGCTGAGTCGAGAACAGACAGTCGCAGAACGTCGAGCGAAAGGGATTGCTGTGGGGTTGGAAGAACGGAAGGGCGGATGAGCGGAAGCTTGAGGGTGTCGCCGGCGACTGCGGTCGAAAAACAGTATGCTGCGATGATGCTGCAGAGAAAAGTGTATGTGACCATGGTGGTGGTGATACTGTCAGGCTGGGGATGCGACCAGGGATTAGCAGGAAAGACGTTACCTCAGCAAAGTCGGGAAAAGAAAGGCTTTTTAATTGCCTGTCGCCATCATCATCGGAGATTTCCACTGCCCGCAAGCCGAGCCGATAACAGGATGGTGGGGGCCATGGCATGTGCTAGGAAGGAAGCAGGAGTAGGGAAATGCGATAACTGATTCGCGTGCGAACTGAGCCATTTTCGCGTGCGCATCGAACTCGCAAAATCTTGATTCGAACTCGAAATCCGGACTTTTCACATCTTCGTTCGGATATTTATTAAAGCGAACCAAAGAGAAAGATTCAAACATAAATCTCTAAGTGCATGATTTGGAACACTTCAAAAACATGAGAAAAAGGACAAGGAGATCAGGAAAAGAATTCAGAACTGCCATTAAATAACCACGCACATGCCGGGGTTCTCCTGTATCATCAACCACACGACAAATCGAGGGAGGATGGCGCCAGATCCTTCACCAGGGCAACTCTCTCTCTCTCTCTCTCTCTCTCTCTCTCTCTACATGAAAAGCTGTGCTTCGATGCTGGAAAGGTGTCCCGGTATCCTGGAGTACAAAGCTGTGGATTCTGAGGAATAGTGGAGAGTAACGAAGTCTATTGATTTAAACAAAAGTGGACGCAGTTGCTTTTTCTAGAAAAAAAAAAGATTGTGGAACATTAATAGAAAAAAAAAAGTTCAATTTTCAACCTTTTCGAATTTCATTCATAATCATATAAAAGGCATGAGCAAAAGGGTTGCCAAAGAGTTTTCCATCCAAGATTGCAACGTAATGCATGTTATTTTCTTGGCATGATTCTTTGACTTGAATTGATAATAGCATTTACAGAAGATCTCAAAACCATTTCTCAAAAACTATAGTTTTGAAAACATTCATGTACGTATGAATTTTTATTACTTTATTGATTCTTTTTAAATATGTGGGTGAAAATTCTGGGTCTCATTCTTTGAACAAAAAACCATTTTGTAATGGGCCAATAATCATTAGACCAACAAGAACGCACAAAAAGTTCATTTAAGGAAACATAATTCTTTGTGCAAAATATCGAGTAATTCTCCAAGATACGAAGTGTAAAATTAGATTTTAAATTCAATCAAGACCTATAGATAGTTCGATAAAAATCTGCTAGAATATGTTTTGTGCTATCATCAAAGTTCATGTTAGTAATAATGAAAATGACATTCTAATTTCATAGGACATCTCCATGGTGTATGAATTAGAAAGTCAAATCCACTGAGAAAAGATCGTAGAAATATTAATCCATAAGTCCTTTGAGCTATCATTATGTTCTCTATCACTAGACACCTAAGTGTGTGTGTGTGAGAGAGAGAGAGAGAGAGGGGGGAGGGGTGGTGTAGGTGGTGTGTTCGTCTTCGCATCGAAGTGTTTTCAAACTTGAGTTTGAAAACATGACTTATGTTTCAGAAGTCGTTTGAGCTAGGACTCTCAGTGCACTTGTCTAATGAATATGCACACTACTTTGACAATCTAAAACTTGCGTGCAAATCAGCTAACAATCTAAAAATATATGCAATATTTGGACAAGCATTCCTCAAATAGATGAAATTTCCTATTAATTTTAAAATACTAGTTAAATTTGTTCTAGAATCCCAAAACATAAGGCTACAATTAGTTGACATGATCAGTTAGTGAGTCTTATGATTCATATTGTGATAGTCTAGTTACTTGTGTAAATAAAGGTGGCATAGAATCCCCAAACCTTTGTCTAGATTAGTTAACATGATTATCTAGTGGTGCTTATCATCATCGTCATCGTCATCTTAATATTATAGCTTTTTTAAGTGCTTGTAAATATATTTATGTTATGACAACCCATAATTTCATGTAGTAAAATTTGTTCAAAAAATACTTTGGCCTACCCATGCCATAGGTGATAAACTAAGTCAACAAGTGTCTCATATGCCAAGAGATTTTCACTATAGTTGTTCTCTAATAGGAAAATATCATCAGCATAAATTAAGAACGATAAAGGATTAATCTCAATGAAAACTAAAATAATCGATAATCATAGGCAAGTTCATGAACCATAAAATATGCCCAATCACAATTTACCGTGTTCTCATCATTTAGGTGTGATATGCCAATCAGAAAAGGTGTGTTCATAGAAGCATAAAAGTGTATATGAGTATCTATGAGATAATGGCAATTCCGTAGTCAAACAAGTTCCAACAATGGCTATTAACGACAGTTAGTTGTATTTTGGAAAATTAGATGATGAAGTGGGGTTAGACTGTTATGATGAAGTTATGTGCACAAAGTATAAAAATTGAGCTTTCAAGTGCTTCAAATCACATGCAAAGAATGCACGAGAAATAGGAGATAATGTAGGGATGATCTAGATAGAGAAATATTGGACTTGAGGGGAGAGAATGTGACAATTTTTTTCACAAGTATCTATATTTGTTCTAATATAATACCTAGCTAGCCTGTCTATGACATATTATACCCTTCCTCTTACCTAAAGACACCAAGAAATACAACCACTTTGATGTTAGATTAAGGCTATTCATCCAAGATCTCATCGGGATCTGAGTGGTGTTTTCTTTGTTTTCATGGCTAAATATGAATTGTTGAATTAAATAAATATCTAGTCATGACTAATATCTAGTTTGACTTTGGAAGTCAAGCTGACGAGGATTAAATCTAGTGAATTCTCCAAGTCATGGGGTACTTCAAGAGTCCCCTACTTCAAACATAGAGCCAACAATGCTTAGAAGATCTCTAAGAATGTTGGTTCTTTGATAACATGCAATCTTAACATGATAAAACATGATTATTAATGCAATTTAAGGCATAAAACATTACATTTATGTGCATGTTATCATACTTTGAGTGCATTTCTATCATTCTATGCATATTTATGTCATAATCTCAAAATGCACTAAATTAGGGTTAATTATGATAAATTAAGGATAAATGATTTTATAACCCATCTTTACTTGAGATTATGAATGGTTTTTAAAGTTAAATAATGAGAGAAATCATATTTATGAACATTCATTTAATTTTCTAAAGTTAAAATCTTAAAGAAATGAATGTATTTTTGAAATATAAATTAAATCTCTTGTTATTTAAATATTTTGAATTTTTGGAATGATAGATAATTAAATTTCAGATCAAATGAAAGAAATTTGGATTAATTTGGAGTTGTATTTTAAAAGATATGATTTTTACAATTTTTTGGGATTTTTCTGGATTTTTTCCTTATTTTTCTGATTTAATTTCTATTTAAAAAACATTAAAAATAAATATTAAAAAATGTAAAAAGCGCGCGGGGCCCACGCGGGTGCGACATGGCACGCAAGGCCACGTGGCAAAGCCACGTGGACCCGCGCAGCGCGCCTACGTGGCGCGGTTTTACATATAGTATATATATTTATTACTTATATAAAAGGGGTCTTTGTCCTTCCCTATATGGGAAGGGTCATACCCTTACTGATCGTCGGGTCTTATAAACCCGACGATCTTTTTCTCTTTTTCCAGTGTGGGACTAATCCACACTCTTCTTACCTTTCAGGTGACGTGGCGCGAGGAGGAGCGTCGGATTGACGGCGCGCGTCGATCTCCCGCGTCGATCGCGTGAGTGCGGTCCATGATCAAAGATCAAGACCACGTGTTTTAAATCCACGGATTATAACGGTTATGATCTACGCGACGTGGCGGCATCACGCGCGCCGATCGGGTGGACACGCAGCCCACGGATCAAGGATCAAACACGTGCCTATTTTGAAGCGTTATAACGGTCCAGATTAAATCTCGCGGGAGACATCCGGACCGTCGGATCAAGAATGAAGGGGCGCGATCGAAGCGTTTCTTATAAAGCGTTTCCTTGGATTAAATCGTGGCCGTCCATCACGATCCGACGGCCACGACTTAATCGAAATGGTCCACGATGGACCGTTTCATCGTAACCGTCGATCGAAACGATCGGACGGTTACGCCCAAATTTAGTATAAATAGATGTGTTCTTTGTCGATGTATGCATTCGAGTTGGATTTCAATCAAATTGACTTGTCTAGACACCGATCCACTCGTTTCTCTTGATTCCATCCTCTTCCTCCATTTCCGCATCCATGGAGGGGTTGAAATCAAGATTTGGTGGAGAATCGAAGGAGAAATCGACGCTTGAAGCCGGTCGTGACGCTCTTGACGTTTTCGGTGATTAATCGACTTAATCACCTCGTTTTTATCGCTAAACAGGTTTAATGGAAGCGGTTTTTCCTAGATTATCTTCCTATTATCTTTAATTTTGGTTTAGATTAGGATTTAGCTTTCAATTTCATAGAATTTCATCCAAAATCACGATTTCAACGTCCAAAAATTTCTCTCCACTTCAAATTTCGATTTCTCCGTGAAATCAAGTCCAAATTCGATGATTCTTGATTCCGTGGATTCGTTTTGAAGTCTTCTTTCTAAAAACACCATTTTCCCTAATTTCTCATCTCAATTCATCGTCCAATTTGACCAAATTCCAAAAGATATCTCGAAAATACCTAAATTCCCTGTGGATTCGACCCTTATTTACCATTATACCCCTCAATTCTCTCTTAATTCCCCAAATTGGTAAGTTCGGTATTATTTTTGACACGAGACCGTGTGAAATCGACGACCTCGCGGTCTCGTCCCGTCATTCTTCCTCTCTTCAGACTTTCTGTTCTGGTTTTAAGGATAAATTTTGAAGAACTATCTCTAAACGATCATCACACAACAACAGATTATGAAGCCAAACAAGGAGGTTGGACCATGAAGATGGGAGAGACACCTAATTGATATTATAAGTCAATTGCACTTCCATATATCTCATTTATGTTATTTGAAATGAAATTTATTCATCATCATTCTTGTGTGATGTTTGTAATAAAGTTTATGAGCAGATGCAATGATTATGTGAATTATGATGAGATCATAATATAGCGATTATTAGTTTTAAACATATGTTCTAAAATTCATATTTGTGAGATATTTGAGAGGGACTTGAATTATCCATAAAGAATAATATCATTTGATCCGACTCATATGATGATTATGGTAGATCTTGTAGCCATTGGTGTGGAGACACTAACGATTAGATAGTGGGTGCTCTTTGGAGAAAGAGTTCATTGAATTGATCCGTATGAATCCCTAAATGATATTATACCTAACTGTCAATCATGTTGATTCATGTCACGGTTGTGTATGCGGTTCTTTGAGTTAAGACACTAAAGACATCTTGTTGATGAGTAATCATGTTTTGATTATGACTTACGAATCCTTAGCCACAACATATCTAAAACGACATATAATGTATACGATGTGAAGTCCACAAAGATGATTGTGTGATCAAGATGGGATCATTCATCCTCAATATTTGAGGAGATTGACTCAAGGAATGAGATGCGATGAAATCCTTGATTAATTCGGTTAAATCAATCATTGATTAATTAATCTATATGTTGATGTGGATAATTAATTAAGGTTGACTAATAATTAATCGATCCTTGATTAATTAACTATAGAGTTATTAACTATTGAGATATATAGACCCAGAGGGTCACACACATAAGGTCTATGGATGTTGGTGGATATAGATACAATTATGAGGGTTTTTATAAAAAATCTACATACCTAACATCTATAAAATAGGGGGAGAACAACAATAATTTAAGGTGTCCATACAAGCCTTATGGGAATTTGACAACATGCAATCTTAACAAACAATTACATGATTATTTATGCAAATTAAGGCATAAAACATTATATTTTTATGCATGTTATCATACTATGAATATATATATATATATATATATATATATATATATATCATTTCATGTAAATTTAGGTTATAATCTCAAATGCACTATTTTAGGGATAATTATGCATTTTTAAGAATATATTTTCAACTTAGATTATTCCTATCTATATTTGAGATTATAATTGTGTTTTAATGTTAAATAATGAGAGAAAATATTTTTTCTATACTCATTTGTTTTTCTAAGTTTTATTTTTAAGAGAAATGAGTGTATTTTTTAAATAAAAATTTATTCTCTAATTATTTAAATAATTTGACTTTTGAGAATGACAAATAATTTAATTTCGGATCCAATGAAATAAATATGGATTAATTTGGAGTTAATTTTGAAAGTTATGAATTTTCTAATTTTTAGGGACTTTTTTGGATTTTTTTCTAAATTTTAAAATTTACAATCGATTTATTTAATTGAAAATCGATTTTAAAATCACGCAATTAATCGCGACCGTCGATCGTCACTTTAGACGGCTACGTGGCGCAATCTTATTCCTCGGTGAATCATTTTTAAAAAGGTTTAATCTTAATCGTTGATCTGAGGAGTTATAATAGCTGAGATTAAGTCTGACAAAAACGCATCCGAAGCTTCAGATTAAAATCTAAATGATGGCATTTCCAGCGTTACTTCAAAAGCGCGCGACAGTGCGAAATCTCGACGGTCCATCTCTGACCGTAACGATTCGGATCTCTACGTTTCATCAGAGCCGTTGATGGAAGATTAAACGCTCCATCAAACGGTTACGCCCAATTTTTCTATAAATTGAGATGCTCTTCAATATTGTAATGCATTCTTGGATGTTTTCTAGTAATCGAACTATTTAGACACCACCATCCTTGAATATCTTGCTTCCAATCGCTTCTAGACTCGTTTCCGTGTTGACAGAGTGGTTGGAAGTGAGATTTCATCGATAGAATAGGGAGAATTCGCCTCTTGAACACCGATGATCGTCTTTAAAATCGCGGAATGAAAAGCCTTAAATCCGAAGATTAATTGGATCATTTCGATTGCTATCTAGGGTTCGATTATGTGTTTTCTCTTAGTATTTCGTCCTATATCATTAAATTGAAATTTAGGATTGTAGATTTAGTTAATTTCATTTTTAATATAGGATTTCTCTCTCTTTGTGTTCGGAAATTTTTATCTAATTCTCTCCTTGATTTCTCCGCGAATCTTGATCCAAATCGAGTGATTTTTTATTCTTTGGATTCGTCTTTGAGTTCTCTTTCCAAATATATCAAACCCCTTAATTTCTCACCTCAATTCATTGTCCTATTTAATCAAATTTTAAATGAGCTCTCAAAATTCTCTTATTTCTCTGTGGATTCGACCCTTATTCACCACTAAGCTATTCAATTTGTGATTTAATCTTTAAATTGGTGAGTTTAGTATTAATTTTGACACGAATCAGTGTGTAATAAAAGACTGTGGCGATTGATTTCGTTAGAATTCTATCCTTTCTTCTCTTTCTCTCTTAGTGAAGAGCTTTGATGAGGAAATCTAATCATCTAAAGACTGCGTGAATACCACTAGAGGCTAGACACTTGAATAACTTCAAGAACTCCTTCAAGAGAATTCTGTAAATATGTTTTATCATATACACTAGATGATTAGATCATTTATTCTTGGTTCCTCAGTGTTTTGAATGTTCAATTCAATGTATTCCGATGCATACGATGTTTTGATCAAAAATTTTAAGGCTTATCGACCTCAAAACCCAACAACAACTAAACCCTTCAATCCCTTCTTTATCTTAGTCAACTACGTTTGATCCACCAAATTTAGACCACTGGATTAAGTCACATAATTTTCCTAAATTTTAGGAACCATTCTCGTCTTTGGTTGACACATTCTTCTTTGTTTAAACTCCAACATTTGCTTGAGTATCATCCGTATCACCTGTTTGTCCTAGTCAACCTAAGACCCTATTTTATCCATGCTTTTCTCCATTATTTTACACAAAGTATCTCAATTGAACTTGGCCCTCCATTTGGATAAATCCTAGCCTTTCATAAGTTGGCAAAACACCCTTTCAACTAACATTTTGTGCTCCAATTTTTAAGGCACCTCAACCAACTCCATAAGACTCATTAGGGTTGGGCATTTTGCATTAGGTCAAAGATTTGTCAATAACAAATCAACCAATCAATTGGTGACCTAGAAAAATAATCAATTGCTTTTAACATGATAATCAATCAAAGATCATTGACTCAATCTAGAAGATTAGCCTAATAAGAATTTAGTAGCTTCATGTTTGAAAGACAACTCAAATTGCATCATGGAGAGTCATGACTCCATCACCACATATTAGCCATTGAAGAAGCTATATCGTCCATATGAAAGAAGATCATTAGTTTCCATTTCAACACCAGCCAACCACATGATTTGGACATAATTTTTCTAGTGTTTGTTTGTTGCCTAGATCTTTAGTCTCATAGTAGAGTTCCTACTAGTAAACTCCCATCCATCACTAACCAACCAGCTTAAACCTTGAGCCAGATAGCTTTTATCTCCAATTCAAGCATCTACCAATGGTTGTCGAGTCATCTATTTCAACTTAGACCTCACAAAAATCCACGATGGTAGTTAACCTTTCAGCTTTTTACTTGATTTGACTTCAATTTTGGTAAGTACTTGACCTACTTGGTCCTACCAACTCAAAGTAGTTGATCTTTAATTTATAATATGGATTTAAATATATGAGTTGACTTTCTCTTCCCTTTTGTTTCTGTTAGTGTTTATGGGCGATAATCACACTTTAATAATACTATATTTGCTGCTCTCTCTCCTCTCCCCTATATGTCTCTCTTCTCTTTCTTCTCTTATTTTCCTTAATCAATATCATTATCTAATTTTCATTTTCCACATGGTATCAGAGCCCTAACTTTGGGTTCCTTGTGACGGCACTGGATCTTCCTATCGTCACCCGGGCATAGACTCTTCATTGCTAAGGTGAACCTCTCAGTGCAGTCAACTTAAATCGATTATATATTTGTCATTTGAGATCTAATTGACCTAAAACCTATTTCATTATATTGAAAAGCATTGAAAATATCTATATCAAGCCAAAGAACATCACAAATGGTAATGTAACACGTTTAGTCTTGCCTCTTTCTTTGGAAAATTGTTAGTTTTTCGAGCATCATCTTCAAAAGATCATATCTTCTTATTATTTGCTAATAAATTTTGTACTAGGTATCATTCGAAGCGTATTTTTTTATGATCTACATACTTTTTGAACACTTATTGGATTTGAAGCTGATTCAATGGCTAAATCTGAAATAATACATTTGTCTTACAAAAACTCACGCAAAATCTTTGTTCAGACCTATCTTTCCATATACTTAATGAAATCGATCGATTTATATATCATTGGATACAAAAATTTTTGAGATCTACAAGTTTTTCTTTTTGAAAACTTTTTATTTGAGGATTGTATCGAGGGAGCAACACATGATTTATTCGCTTGACTTTTGGGGCACATCATAGTCATACTTATTGATTTCCTAGCCCATTTATAGCTTATTGATTTGGGGGACATTACCTTAGGATTGTGGTGAACGAGGACTCTCCATCATCATTTTTGCCTATTCCTAAAACCTCTCTTGCCGTCATGAAGCCCCCAACAGACTAGTTAGTCCCTACTTCTACTCCGGTATTGCAGCCAGTATTGCACCCTACTTCAGCATTATCGCCAATCTTTACCCCCGAATAGGTAGTGCAGCCCATCGTTGATTCCTCGTCTTTTTTACAAATGCATTCATCCACCATCTTCAGAGTCCCTATATTATCTTCAACAGGACAAACTCTGTCACTTGGACAAACTATAGATTCATGGTCATCTCTCTTTTCTCATGGAAGACCCTCCCCTATGTGGGATCCTAGTAGCACATTGTGGTTCATCAAACATCAAGCCATCATGGCATGGCTACTCAAGTTGGCGAATCCTTCGATTAGTGAACCTATGCAGATCATTACACCGACCAAAGCTATTTGGAGCGAATGGGCTTCCATGTATGCCCACGAGTCTAATATATATTGGATAATTGAGGTATATAAGTAGTTGTTCAAGGGGAAGCAATCAAAGTGTCGCCTTCAAGACTATTATGCTAGCATTTGTGAACTTCTCACTCAGTTGGAGCTATATCAGCCCTATATGATTGATCGTATGACTCAACGGCATTATCGATAGAAGGGTGTATTAGAGCACTAGTTTTGACGTAAGCATTCCATCTTGAATTGTCATCTTGTTTCTTGTATGTCATTAATTTTAATTATTAATACATTATGTCTTCTTTGATTCTTTCCCACTAACCTACTAATGTGTCCATGAAGATGTATCCTTTTTCAGGAATTTACTGCCTCATGCAATTATATAGTTTCACTTATAAGTTAAAATTATAAGCTAGATGTATCCCATTATATAGTGTCACTTATAGATGCATAAATATACTTAGTTTCATTCCAAGATACATCATGAATAAATGTATGTAATTTTATATTATTATTGCTAGCATATATAAATATGTATATATCTATATAGATAGATAGATATATATATATATATAGGTTGGTAATATATAGGATCAGTATATCTATATATATAAGCTCAGCATATATAGGATCAGTATACACATATATAAGCTTAGTATATTTGTAAGCTCATTTCATATAGATAGTTATTTAGGGTAATATCGTAACTATAATATATATATATATATATATATATATATTACCAATATATAAGTAAGACTATCATTGCATATAGATAGCTATTAGGGTATTATCGTAAATATAGCATATCATCGACTCATGTTAAAAGGGGTCGAGTTTTCATTTTCTAGGGTTAACGCCTTCCTTTGCAAGTGATCAAAGTGAAAAATCGTGAGAAGCGACAAGGCGTTGGAGATCGAAAACTCAGCATTTCTCTTGTGATCGAGAAGAGGAAACAACGACAAACGAATCGCTTCTTTCTTCCTTACGGTATTTTAGCGATTCGACAAACGATTCAAAGGAGTATTTTAGCGCTCACCTATTTGGAAAATTCTTCTCTTCATCGATCACTATCTCAATAGAAATCTCAGATTTGTACTTTACATTTTTCTGTTGCTCAGTTGTTTGGTTTCTTACTCTGTGCATAATTTCGATTTCACATTTGAGAAATTTCGTGTCTTAAACCTCAATCTCTTTGTGATTTGCTTTAGTATCTTCTGGTTATTTCATCGGTTGTTTTCCAAATCTCAAGTGCTCTCTGAGAACTATTTGACTGACTAACTTCTATTTATCTCTAATTTTGGTACATACAAATTACTGATTTCAAATTCCCGTTTTGAGCATTTTCATTCTCAGGCATTCACATAAGTCCAGTCAAATTTGCTCTTCCGGTTTTTAGTCTCTCTGTTCTAAGTTATTCATATAATTCAATATTTGTCTCTCTTTGGTGTTACGTTAATCTGAATCTCAATTAATCGTATAAATCAGTTAGATCTATCTCTATATTGTTATAAATTTCGCTTTCAGGTAGTTATACAGATTTATTAAGACTTAATTGTTTGTCCTGTTCAACCTCATTCTCAGTCATTTGCATAATTCTATACAAAATTGATTCTCGGTTTGTGTGACTCCATTTTCTCAGTCCATCACACAACTTTAAATATCTTTAACACGTTTACGATTAATTACTGCTATTAATAGTTTGTTTATCATTTATATATATAAACTATCATTCCTAATTTCTATTGTCAGTAATTCATTTTGTTGATTAGTTGTATAACACACTTACGATTAATTACGGCTATTAATAGTCTGTTTATCATTTAGAGATATATACACTGTTTACTTCTATTTTTTGTTGTCAGTTATCTATCTCTCAGGTAATAATATAGATTGTGTTACACCTAGTTTCTGCTGTCAGTATTTGTTCCTTAGTTAGTCTTATAAATTGTTTTACGCTCAAAGCCATTTGTAATTCAATTTCTAGTAATTCATATCAGTCAGGTTACACCTCATTTTCAGTAGCAGTAAGTTAACATTAGTGAATTATCATCTCAGCACCACACATTCGACAGAGGTACGTTAATCTGAATCTCAATACTTCACTGTGACTCTATATTATTTAAACTGAATATTGGTATTACCTTATTTAATAAACTGGTGTATCAGTCAACGTGATATCGACAGAGGTAAAGTAAGGTATAGTTTGTCATCGTCAGCTCTTGTATCAATAATTTATATAACCTTGATTGCTTAAATATTTGGTTGCCTAAATATTCACAGACAAGGAGCAGTGGTTTGTTATCTATCTCAGTAAACTATTTCATCTCATCCGTTACCCAGTTCTAAATTAAAGTTTGTCCTTCGCACTGAATTTATTTGATTTTAGTCATTTACTAAGCTCTTTATATTTGCAACATTATTTCTATTTTCTTCACTGAGCCCAGGGTAAATTATTTAGTGTTTAAGGTTATTCTATTAAGTGGAAATTAGGTAGAGTCAACCTTGTTAGGTCAAGTCAACCCTGACGAGACAGATTCAGTAGAAGTCAACTCTGAGAGAGTGAGTCAACAGAAGTCAACTCTGAGAGACAAAGTCAACAGAAGTCAACCCAAAGTCAATAGAAGTCAAAAGTCAACTCTAGCAAGTTAAAATCAACTCTGTTAGTTAGAGTCAACCCAAGTCATCAAAAGTCAACTCTAAGTCAGAGAGTCAACCCTAGGTCAGAAAGTCAACTATAGGTCAAAAGTCAACCCAAAGTCAACAGAAGTCAAAAAGTCAACTCTAGCACGTTAAAGTCAACACTGTTAGTCAGAGTCAACCCAAGTCATCAAAAGTCAGAAAGTCAACCCTAGGTCAAAAGGTAGCAGCAGTTAGATACACACTTTCTCATATTTATACACACGCGGAGGACGGGAGCGTCTCATTCGTTGAGACGAGAAGGAGTCTATACTTGGGGAGCGGGAAGACCGAGTGAAGCCGGAAGATGAGGTCTCAATTTACCGGTGGTCGACGGCATTAGCAAAAGAGGCACGACAGGGCGTGAAGGGACGAGCGATCGCGTGGAGATCGGCTTGAGGGAGTCAGGGCGTCCAGGAGCCGAGGGGGTCGAGGCCTAGTGGGTAGTACCGTAGGGACAGGTAAGGTGAGTGTTAGGTTTACCGTAGGGGGCAAATCTAAAACCTTGTATTTGAACATTGTCCTTCACCCATTTGAGGGGTGAGAGGATTAGGTTTCATTTGGTGAGGAGGAGGCTCCGAGTCTATATTACTCGGGACTGGATTAAGGGACATTAGGTCCCCCAACCAGTATAATAATATCGGGTGCATCGAGAGGACAAGAAGTGAGTGATTAACCAACGAATCTTAGTAAACAGAAAAAGTAGAGAATAATAATTAAAATTATCACATAACCTAATTCACCCCCCTCTTAGGTTAAACCATCGCCCTATTGGGACTTTACAGGGTGTTCTTGATATCTTTCTTAAAAACCTTGACACATAGATCTCCTCTTAGATCTGAGGATCTATTATGAGCAAGGTTTGCCTTCCAACTCTTGCCATGACTTTCTCTTCCACTCTTCAAGTGTCGATTGTGACTCCTCTTTTACCATCGCTTGTACCTCCCCCTTGCATCATTCTGACTCTATAACATTACAATCTTCAAATTCCAAGGGTAAGGAGAACTATATAGATGGTGGTCGACGACATGATGGCCAGCCATTCCCTCCATTTGAGCATTGTCAATGGACTAATCATCATTTTGACCATTTTTGGTAGACGTTTAGCAAACCTATTGGGGTTGTCAATTCTTCCTCTTGACGAAGCGTTTTTGTGCGGTCGTTTAAACACACAAACGTTGGTCAAAAAAAATTTATAAATCCAAACTCACAATGACAAAGATATAAAATCAAGTAAAGTGTAAGTATCGGGTCGATCCACAAAGAACAAGGTTGACTTTTATTGCAGAGTTGACTTGGTCAAACTTACGTTTAAAAGAGGTTTTCAAGAAGTATAAATGATATGTTATGAATGGAAATAATATAAATATACTAAATAGAGGATTTTAAGATTTAAGATCTCGGATTTGACAGAGAAAAGTCAAAAGTCAAAGTCAAAGCATTGACTTTGACCAATAGTCAAAGTTCTATAAAATTAGAGAATCAGAAGATGTCAAAAATTTACGAAAATTATATATTTGGAAACTAGAGAGAAAATGGAATTTATTGATATAAATTTCGTGATTTTTCGATAAGAAATGGATTTACTATGAATTATTGAATATCAAAGATAAAAAAAATCCCGAAATCAACACTTCGGAGAAAATATTTAAATTGACTTATCAAATGATATCCAAATATTAAAATTTATATAGAAATATAAAATTAAGAACCAGAGGATTCTAAAGAGACCAAAATGATCAAATTCTGATTTATATTTTGAAAGTAATTGACCCCGAAAGTCAACGCTCAAATTCAGATTGAAAATAAACAGTGCTCGGTGAAACGTTAAATTGAGGGGCCAAATGATCTCAGAATTCGACGAATTTTCTATCCACGGAAAGCTGATGAAATAAGAAATCCAATGAAACTAAAATCAAGTGATTCGGAATTATAATCAGATAGATATCATTTTTTCAAAATCAGTAAAATTTCGGACTAAAATTGAGCAAAATTGAAGAACACTAAGAACTAAAACTCAAAATTTAAGATCTAAATCTAATTAAAACTCAAATTACAACCTGATAATTGATCAAATATCACTACTAACCCGATTTCCACAAAGATGGGGCTTCAATTCACTCGAATTGAAGCGGATTTGGCTTGATTTCTTCCTCGCGGACGTTCGACGTTCAAGGGGAAAATCCAATGAAATCCGATGGAAATTCATGATCAATCCCGCTCCGAATTGATCTAAATCGAGTCGATCATGAAGAACTCAAGATCTTTCTTTCAAATCGCTTAACCTCTTCACGATTCAATCAAGAGTTAAGAAAGAAGAAGGAATACATCAGTTTTTAGAGGAGATTTTTGCCCGAAAATCTCGCCCGTTTGATCCGGTGGATAGGTGGAAGTGATGGCCACGATCGCACGACGATCGTGAGCCATCACTTTGAGAGAATAATGGCTCCTGATTTCGCGATGACTGAGCCACGATCGCGCGACGATCGGGCCACGATCACACGTCGATCGTGGTTCATGATCTTTTTCCCTCTAGTCGTCCGATGAAGATCGTTCGGCTGTTCATGATCGCGCGTTCGATGAGAATCGAACGCTCCCTGTGCGTCCACGTGTCGGCAGATGAGTCTTTTGATTATCATGACTTAAACTGGATTTGACGCACATGTCTTGATCTCGATCGCGTGGACTCGGGTCCACGCGATCGACGCCTCGCGATCGCCTCTGAAACCCGCGATGTCGCCACATGTCATGCACAGAAGAAACGTGTGGGAACATAGTCCCACACGGAGAAAGAAAAGCGAAACCGTCAGTATATAAGGTGGGGTGGTTTAACGCTATTGCGTTACCGCCCCAATACTCTAACCAGGGCCCACTAACCCGTGGGCCCTTCACTCGCCAACCCCCTCGCCATGTGGCGCCCCTCATGGGCATCTGCGTGGACCCACGTGGCCTCCTGCCACATGTCCGCGCCACTTGCGCCTCGCGTGGGCCATGCGCGGCCCTACCACGTGGCCTCAGTGACACGTTGCATCCGCGCTGGTCCCACATGCCACGTCAGCTCTGTGCGCCACGTCAGGGTCCGTGCCACATCAGCTCCGCGGGGTCTACGGAATAAAACCCCCCTTTTTCGCGATTTTAGGTAAGAAATAATTAATAAAAATCAGTAAAAAAATCCAAAATAAATCTAAAAACTTCAAAAATTAATAACTTTGAAAATACAACTCCTTTTAATCTCAAATTTTCTCCATTGGATCACAATTCTCTTTCTTTTTAATATAATTCCATTAAAAAGATAATTTTAAAAAAGAATATAGGATGAATTAAAAATAACCTAAAGGCATCCATTAAGATTTTTCTCTTTTATTCATCCAATAATTTCCTTCTTATAATTAACCTTTAAAATCATTTACTAAAGTCAAAAGAACTCAAGGTAAGAACTTAATTCCTATTAATTTAACCTTGCAAAAAGATGAATCATCAAGAAAGCACATAATTATCCCTAATTTATGCATAAATATGAACTTTAGTGTAATGGCATACCAACAGAGAAAATTCTTAAAACTATGATAACATGCATCATATTCACATAAAATAAGCATGAATATGAGTTAAATAGGGTAAGAATTTAAGTTATAAATGCATTTTATCACTCTTCACCCTCAAATACGATGACTATATCTTGGGAGGACTATGATTGTCTTATGAAGCTTCAAGAGACGCCTAAAACTCGTCCAACTCACTCGTCACATTATGCATCCACCTTCGGCTAAGGTATTGTCTTACTTGCCTCTTTGTATGACTATTGGATCATGGACTATGGGGAATTTCCCTTATGCCATGATTTGTGGATGGGGAAGAGAATTGATTTGGGGTGTGAGATTGGATGTGGACTTTAAAAGCTTGTCCCCAATCATTTTCCAATTGGGCTCTCTTGTCTCCTTTCCTCAACTGATTCTACACTCGAGTGACATCGACGACTAAGCCACCCGGATATCTCCAAAATCTGCCAAGCTCTCCCATGGATTTATGTTTCCTCCTTTGAGTATGATTCATTTCAACTAGAAAAACATTTTTGGGCCTCCTACCCCTGCCTAGAGTTTATTCCAAGTAAATCTCTTTTGGATCTTGTTCATTGTAGTATGTGGGGACCTTCTCGAGTGCCATCTATCTAAGGCTTTCATTATTATATAGTTTTTGTTGATGATTTCTCCCGTGCCTCTTGGGTTTATCTTTTCAAAGACCGCATAGATGTTCTACCCTCTATTCATCAGTTTCTTTAAGAGATCTCCACTTAATATTTTAAAACATCTAAAATTCTCCACACTGATAATGCACTTAAATTTGTTCTAACTGCTCTACAAGACTTAAATCTCTCGTGGCATCCTCCACAAAATCATGTGTCCTCACGCATCTCAGTAGAACAGTGTTGCTGAGTGCAAACGCCATCACCTACTCTACATGACTCACACTCTCTCGGTAGAAATAAGAGTCTCCCATTTTATATGGTCTAATGCCCTTCTTACCTCTACTTACCTCTTGAACCACTTGCCCTCATCACCTCTTGGCGTTGAAGTACCCTTTCATAGTCTCCACCCTGATCATGATCTCTTTGCCTTGCCTCCTTGTTTGGTTGTGTGGCCTTTGTTCATGATCACACTCCTACTACATCTAAGTTAGCACCATGTTTTGTCAAAGGGGTATTCATCAGCTGTTCGTGCATACAAAAAGGCTATTAGCTTTATTTTCCAGATCAATACAAGTATGTTGACTTTGCTGATGTCACACACTTTGAGCCTACTTGCTATTTCTCCTCTACCTCCTCATCTACTCCATCTCTAACACCATCTCTATCCCCTATACCTAGCACATCCTCTTTGTCCCCTCTGACAAACATCTCTCATCTACCTACTGTAATGGATCCTTGACGAGATGAATTCACACGGTGGTTGAAAACACAGAGAGACGTCTCAAAAAAAATTCCAAACTCACCAATAGAAAGTTTTAATGAAAATATAAAGAGTATAATAGTTAATAGGGGTCGAATCCATAGAGAATTAAGGAATTTTAGAGTTATTCTTCAAATTTCATCAAATCGAACAAGGAATTGAGGTGATAAATTAGGGATTTTTAGTATATTTGGAAGGAAGAGTCCAAGACAAATCCATGGAATAAAAAATTATACAATTTGGATCAGTATTCAGGGAGAAATTACGGAGCAAAAATGATGTGAGAAAAAATAGGAGAATCAAAATTTATCAAAGAGAAGTGTAAGGGATGGTGTTTTGATAGAGGGATGTTATGAATTTTTAAGATTGGTGACCTTGAACTTCTTACGTTTAATCCCACAATTGGAGAGGAGAGGGATCGTATTTAATTACCTTAAAGTGTAGTTTCTATTCAATGAATCATACCAAATTTCACAACCAATGTGCATGAATACCCAAATATATGACTAGAGGCTATCCTAGGTTCACACAAATCCTAAGAGCAAGATATTTTTGGGGAAGGATGATCTATCACACAAAATGAGAGGAATGAGAGTACATCGATGGAGATTCTTGACTGATGTGACCTTGTAGGGGAAAAATTTGAAATCTCCTTCTCGATTACTCCTTGCTTTGAGAGAAAAGAGAGAAGGGAATGAAGAGGAATGATAGAAAGAGGGAAGAGAAGGGGAGAATGAGAAATGAAGGGTGTGTTGTGGAGAGGAAGAAGAAGAGGGATGGAGAGGGGAAAGTTGTGGATTGGTGTGTGGATAAGAGAAAATGAGAGACCGGGTGGGGGGGGGGGAGGGGGTGGGAGTCGTGGAGGACGAGAGAGAAAGAGTGGGGGAAAAATAAAACTTCAAAATTTTCAAATTTTAAATTATGAGAGAGAGTTTCACAAGATCCTCACAAATAGGGGAAGAGAGATAATTGTTCAACCCTTGAAGGGGTGTGTCTTTCAAAGGGTGCCACCTTTTGAGGAGAAATTTTGACCCTCTTGAAAGGATGTCTTAAAAATCCACTTGTCAAGATGTGAGGGTACCATTTGGAGGGTTTTAATTGGTGGAAAATTTAGGGGTAATTTGAGTATAGTAATCTGCCCTAAAATCATGGGTTCAAGTTAACTTGGTCAAAGAAGGATCTATGATGCAAATAACTTAAAATTTGGGAATCTAAAATTGCTTCATATAATTTAAGAAGATGATTTGACTTGGTCAAAGGGGTTCTTAAATTTTAGGAAAGTGGTTTGACATTGTCAAAGGCTCAAAATGAAAGGTTTTAGGTCAAGAGTACGGCTTGGTCAAGTTAAGAGAAGTGTTTTAAGGATTCTAATGATTAAAGGGTGGCAGCCCCATCTTCATGGGCTTTCTCCTCTTCATGTTTTCAAGTATTTTTATTTATCCATGTCTTCTAATGATAGATTCTTGAATTTCGTCGTCATGATCAACATGTTGTTTACTTGATATGGATGGGCACTAAATCCTTGCATTTTTCCTTAAGTTGTAATGCTTTGGTGCCTCCTTGGATGCTTCTCTCATTATTTAGGTGTCCCCACCAAAAAATTAGAGAGAAAAAACAATCGCAAAAATAGAAAAAATAGAGAGAAATTATATTTTAAACTAATCTATGATTCGAAATTGAAATATAATGATACACGACAAAAGATTAGGAGGAAAACACATAATCTAACCAAAAAATCGCACTGAAAATGATTCGATTGATCGCCGAGTCAAGGCTTTTCATTCAGTGTTTTAAAAAATAAATTTCAAAATTCAATCACTCTTTGACGAAATATCACTTTCAACCACTCCTTAGATGGGAAAATGAGTCTAGAAAAGAAAAAAAGCAAGAGATTCAAGGATTGAGATATCTAAACAGTTTGATTACTCGAAACATCTAATAATACATTTTTCATCGAAGAGAGCGAGTATAAATAGACAATTTCGGCATGACCGTTAGATTTTACATTTCATCTTTGATCAACTGCTCAAATGAAACACCAAGATACGAATCGTCGTCATTAAGTTGCATCCGTCAGATTAGAAATTGATTGCTTAGGTGAAGTTTGATAACATGCATTTATAACCTGAATTCTTACCCTAATTAACTCATATTCATGCTTATTTTATGTGAATATGATGCATGTTATCATACTTTTTAGGAATTTTCTCCATTGGCATGTCATTTCACTAAAGTTGATATTTATGCATAAATTAGGGATAATTTCATGTTAATCGATGATTAATCTTTGGTTTAAAGTAATATAAGTTAATCTCTGTTATAGATGCATGTTGACTTCAGTAAATGTTTAGAAGGATGATTTTAGGATGAACTTATGATTTGGAATGTTTAATGAAAAATGATTTGAGTAAATTATAAGCCATCTTGATTTCTTCTCTCTAAATATATTTTAAATGACATGATATTAAAAAGAAAAGAAATTGTGATCCAATGGAGAAAATTTGGATTAAAAAGGAGTTGTATTTTGAAAAATATGAATTTCTAAAGTTTTATCTGATTTTTCCTATTTTTTATTTGATTTTTTTAATTGAATTTTTAAGTATTTTTAGTGAAAATCGCGAAAAAAGGGAAAACGTACCTGCGGAGCTGACGTGGCACGCGCCAGCTGACGTGGCGACCGGGCCCAGGCGACGGGCTGACGTGGCGCGCGGGTCCACCGCGCCATTACGACGTGGCGCTGAGGCCACGTGGCAGGGCGCGTGTGGCCCACGCGGGGCGCAGGTGGCGCTGACGCGTGGCAAGAGGCCACACGGACGGTCCATGTGGACGCCCGTATGGGGCGCCACGTGGCGGCAGGGGGTTCGCATGTGGAGGGCCCACGGGTTAGTGGGCCCTGGTAAGTTATTTGGGGCGGTAACGCAATAATCGTAAACGGCCCCCTAATTTATAGGCGCGAGAGTTTTTTTTATCTTCCGTGTGGGACTATGTTCCCACACGGTTTGTCTGTTTTGCAGGACGCGTGGCGGTCCTAGGGGCGTCGGATTCCGGCTCAACGGCGGTGATCGCGTGGACCTGAGTCCACGCGATCACGATCAAGACACGTGCTTAAAAAAACGGACTTAAGTGAAACCATCGGACAGCCTACCTGACGCCACGTGGCGACGCGACGAGCGTCGGATTTTCATCAAAGAGAGATCGCGCGATCGTGATCCGACGACCTCCGTTGAAGCCGCGTGGAACGCTCATGTGCGTCGGATCTTCATCAAGTAGCGATCGAAATCAGACGGCTCTGAGGATGCGTGGAAGAACTCCGCGATCGAGCCGCAATCGCACGTCTTATGCAGCGGAAATGCCTCTTCTTGATCCAACGTGGATCGGCGACGACCTAAGACCACGATCGAAGCCCGATCGTTACCCGATCGTGGCTCGATCGTGGAGCTAAAAGCGTGGAAAATGGAGACCTTTCGACCGTGAAATCCGGTCAAAATTGACGCGGATTTGAAGCCTCAACGCCGCTCCGTGCAAACCGCGTCCACGACGCCTCGATTCCGCGTCCACGACCCGCTCCATCACCCATGATTTCAAGCCTAATTCCCTCTTTAAAAGCATGTATTTCCCTCTCTTGTTCTTTAACTTTTGATTGATTCGTGAAGGAATTAAGCGAATTTCGAGGAAAATCTTTAGTTCATCATGATCCCCCCGCGTTTAGACTCGATTCTGAAGGGATTGGAGCGGGATTGATCGCGAATTCCTCCTTGATTTCATCGAATTTTCCCCTTGAATTCCGAAAGTCCGTGAGAAAGGATCCGAGCAGATTCACTCCAATTCGCGCAAATTGGAGCTTAATTCTCGTGGCAATCGGGTTAGTAGTGAGATTCGATCGATTATCAAGAGGTAATTTGAGTTTTTATTAGATTTAGAAGTTTAATTTTGCAAATTAGTTCATAGTGTTCTTCATTTTCCCCAAATTTCAGTCCGAAAAGTCGCTGATTTTGAAAATAGGATATCTCTCTGATTATAATTCCAAATCACTTGATTTTGGTTTCATTGGATTCCTCTTTTCATCAGATTTCCGTGGATAGCAATTTCATCAAATTCTGAGTTCATTTGACCCTTCAATTTAACGTTTGACCACGGACTGTTCATCCTTCATCAGAAGTCAAACGTTGACTTTCGGGGTCAATTAATTTTTATTGACAAATCAGAATTTGATAATTTAGGTCTTGTTGGATTCCTCTGGTTCTTAGCTTTCTATTGACATATAAATTGCAAGATTTTGATTTCATTTGGGCATTCAATTTGAAGATTTCCTCTGAGGTGTTCATTTCGGGGATTCTCTGATCATTGATTTTCAATAATTCATAATAAATCCATTTCTTATCCAAAAATTACAAAACTTATATCAATAAATTCCATTTTCTTTCTAGTTTCCAAATATATAATTTTCGTAATCTTCTGACTCGGTTTGATTCTCTGATTTTGCAGAACACCTACTGCTGGTCAAAGTCAACGCTTTGACTTTGACTTTTGACTTTTCTCTGTCAAATCCGAGATTTCAATTCTTAAAACTTCTTATTTACCTTATTTATATCATTTCCATATCTTAAATCTTATTTTCTCTTATTTAAAACTTGTTTTTAAACCTAAGTTTGACCAAGTCAACTGTGCAATTAAAGTCAACCCTGCTCTCTGTGGATCGACCCGATACTTACCCAGTACTTGATTATTCTATCTTGTCTTTGTGAGTTCGGTTTTATAAATTTTGTTTGACCATCGTATTTGTGTTTTAACGACGCACAAAAACGAGCCGTCAAAGTTGCATCAAGATATCCTTCATAAGATCAACGGTCGTGATGGAATTTGAAAAGATGAATCATTATGGTTAAGTTGCGATAGTCGGATCTTTATCAGAGCATTAGGATCACACCATGTGATCGCGTGAAGAGATAGCATCGCTAGATCTCGCACATCCGATCGTGAATCAATGTTTGAGATTCTCTGACGTCTCTTCAAATCCTAGCCATTATAACTCCTCAGATGAACGGCTCGGATTGATCTGTTTAATTAAAAAAATTGTTGTCCACTTAGATGTTGCCACGTACCCCCCTCACTTAAGTAAAAAGGAGGGAATGAGATCAAATCTGTTTAATTTCCACTGATCAGACAATTCTAAGCGCACCACGTCACTTGCATAAAAAATATAAAAACATTGTCCCATATGGCAAAAATCAACACAGAATTCCCATGTAAAAGGGGTGCGGTCTTTAGTGATTAGCTCATGCCCCAAAATGGGGTGCTTAACCACCAATGACGCGTGCCAATGAAGATCGCACACATGTCACGTGTCGTGCACACACGTCGCCACATGTCGACACATAAGCACTTGCCATGTGATGTAGGACCAGGGTGGTAAACTCGGTCATGCACCGGACTACTAAAGGTGAATCTAGGGGATGGGTACCCTAGGGTGAGCTACTGATAACATGCAATCTTAACATGATAAAACATGATTATTAATGCATTTTAAGGCATAAAAACATTACATTTATGTGCATGTTATCATACTTTGAGTGCATTTCTATCATTTCATGCAAAATTATGTTATAATCTCAAAATACACCAAATTAGGGTTAATTATGATAAATTAAGGATAAATGATTTTAGAACCTATCTTTACTTGAGATTATAAGTGGTTTTTAAAGTTAAATAATAAGAGAAATTATTTTTATAAACATTCATTTAAATTTCTAAATTTAAAATCTTAAGAAAATGAGTGTATTTTTGAAATATAAATTAAATCTCTTGTTATTTAAATATTTTGAATTTTTAGAATGATAGATAATTAAATTTCAGATCAAATGAAAGAAATTTGGATTAATTTGGAGTTGTATTTTAAAAGATATGATTTTTACAATTTTTAGGGATTTTTCTGTATTTTTCCGGATTTTTTATGATTTTATTTTCTATTTAAAACATTAAAAAAATAATAAATAAATAAAAAATTGGCAAAATGGGCGCGGGACCCGCGTGGATGCGACGTGGCACGCAAGGCCACGTGGCAGCGCCACGCGGACCCGCGCAGCGCCTACGTGGCGCGTTATATATTATACTTATATATTATACATATTATATATAGAGATATTCAGCCTTCCGTAGCCCGGAAGGGTATTCAAATATCCTTATCCGTCGGGCTTTATAAACCCGATGGATTCACTTATTTTTTTCCGTGTGGGACTAAGTCCCACACAGTGTCTTACGTTGCAGGCCACGTGGAGCGAGGAGAGACATCGGATCGGCAGGACAGCAGAAGATCTGCGCGTTGATCCCGTGAACCGCAGACCACTGATCGCGATCGAACACGTGCTTCAAAGGCACAATTATAACGGCTCAGATTTTTTTGGCGACGTGGCTGATGGAGGAGCGTCGATCGGGCGGAGCGCGGACCACCGGATCAACATCATCGCACGTGCTCTAATTCCGTGGATTATAACGGCCGAGATTTAATCGCGCGGGACGCATCTCGACCGTCAGATCAAGATCCAAAGGGCGAAATTTGAAGCGTTTTTATAACGCTTATCTCCGGATCAAATCGTGGCCGTCCATCATGATCCGATGGCCACGACTTATTTGAAACGGTCCACGATGGACCGTTTCATCGTAACCGTCGATCGAAACGATCGGACAATTACGCCCAAATTTCGTTTAAACAGACGTGTTCTTCGTCGTTCTCTGTATTCGAGTTGGATTTGAATCAAATTGACTTGTATAGACACCGATCCTCTCGTTTCTCTCGAGTTCTTCCTCCTCCTCTTTCAATTCCGCATCCACGGAGGGGTAGAAGTCAAGATTTGGTGGAAAATTGAGGGAGAAATCGACGCTTGATGCTCGGCGTGACGATCTTGGTGTTCTTCGCGATTAATCGGTTTAATCACGACATTTCGATCGCTAAACGGGTTTAGTGGAAGCGGTTTTACCTTAATTATCCTCCTATTATCTTTAATTTTCGTTTAGATTAGGTTTTACATTTCAATTTCATAAAATTTAGCTTAAAATCACGATTTTAACGTCCGAAAATTTCTCTCCACTTCAAATTTCGATTTCTCCGCGAAATCAAGTCCAAATTCGATGATTCTTGATTCCGTGGATTCGTTTTGAAGTTATTTTTCTAAAAACACCATTTTCCCTAATTTCTCACCTCAATTCATCGTCCAATTTGATCAAATTCCAAAAGATATCTCGAAAATACCTAAACTCCCTGTGAATTCAACCCTTATTTACCATTATACCCCTCAATTCTCTCTTAAATACCCAAATTGGTAAATTAGGCTTTATTTTTGACACGAGACCGTGTGAAATCGACGACCTCGCGGTCTCGTCTCGTCAGCTACGATGATGAAATGGACTATCGAGGACTACAAACAACTGCCTTCCCGCACGTCGTCTTCAAAGCTCATGGAATGCGGAGTAGTGTCAGTTCGGGAGCCCTCTAGGTCCACGTCTTCGCGGGCGTTGGGCTGTGGGTCGTCGAGGGAAGCTCGATGATCAACCCGATGGATTGGACTACGGTCTCAATCCACTCGAGTCGTCCTCTCAATAGACCTAATCTAGATTCCGATGGCGGTGGAGACAAGTGCGGGAAATATTGGAAGAAATAAAAGTACTTCAAAGTAAAGAGAGTAGATGCGTGCCTAGCCTGCGGGGCGCAAGCTCGGTCGGTCTTGGTGAGGGTGATCGTTCGTACGCGGCACGATCAGTCAGCAGAGGTGGGCTGGTTCTGCGACGTCATGGAGAATAAGCGGCGATCTCGGGGTGGAGGAGAGACGGTCCCGCTCCACCGTTCTGAGATAGGAGCGGGTGGATCGGGGCACACACGGGCCATTGGTCGGCTGCTGGTGAGGATCGGCGGGCGACCGCGGGCGCGATCAATAATGGGCGCGAGGATGTCGGCAACTCGCACACGAGCCGAGTGCAGTCTGACAGAGCGCGGGAAGCCGGGTGGACACGGAAGATCACGGTCAATGGGTTGGCTCGAATTCGCGGACAATTGCAGCTGGGGCGCGGTCAAGTGGCAGGGCTGATCCGGGAGGGCGCGACACGAGTCCGTTGGCGTGTGCAATGCTCGCAAGCAACGAAGGGAAGGGAGGGACTCGTCGGGTCTTAGCAATGCACGCGAGCACCGATGCTGCTGCGGGGGGGAGGGTACGAACTCACAAGCAGGGCAACCAGGGGCGCGACCAGGCGAATTCGGCTGGGCGTCGATTTTGAGGACGGCGTGCGCTAGAGGAGAATCGAGAGGGGACTTCCCAGTCCCGGTCGAGGTAGAAAATTTGTCCTGGTCGCAGGCGGTCGCGAACGAGTCCAGAAACAACACGGCGTGCGGCGGGTGGCGTCGATTGCAGGCTGAGCTCAAAGCGCAGGAGAAAGAGCAATTTCCAATGGGAAATTCGCGAATTCAAGTGGGAGGCAAGGGAGGGGAATTGTTGGGAAAATGCCGGATCGACGGGGTGGGAAATAGTAGATTGAAACGGAGGGCGTTGGGGAGGAGGATAGAGAAATAAGGCGGGTGGAAGACAGAGGGGGAGAGGAGACGAGGAGTGCAAAAGGATGGGTCGACAGATCGAATTCCAGCTGAACGGCGGACATGATTCGATTGGGCGTCATTTTGGAGACGGCGGGCGAAAGAGGGGAATCAGCCGGAGGACGGGGCGGCGGATGGCTGGGGGCGTCGGGTAAGGGATTTGCGGCGATTTTGGGAATTTAGGGAGTTCGAGTAGAGGATTTGGGGAGTTCGCGAGGGGGGCTGGACGACGGAATTCAGGCGAGGGTGAGGCTGGGCGACGGGATTCAGGGGGAGGGTGAGGGTGGCGACGAGATTCGGTAGAGGTGAGGTTGGGCGACAGAATTCGGGAGGGCGAGAGGCTGGACGACAAGAGATTGATTGCGAGTTCGGGAAGGGTTGAGGATGAGCGACGGGAAATTCGACATGCGTTTTTTGTTGGGGGGGGGGGATGAATTCGGTGGACAATGGGGTTTGCTTGGTGGAGATGACCGGGAGACGGAGTGGGATTTTGCAGGGTGGTGGGGATCTCGGTAGGATGAAGGGGAGAAGAGGATGATGGAACATAGAGGGAGAGAGAGGGTGCGGTCGGCAATGGAGGGAGAGGACAGCGCGTCGGTCTTGAGGCGGCGGCGACGGCTGCCTACGGTGGCAGCGACGGCGGCGGCGGCTTGGGGACAGCGGCGTCGCGAAGGTGGATTGGTGTCGATGAGCGGCGGTGGTAGCGGCGATTACGGCGGCACGATGGTGTGCGGCGGCGGCGGTGGCAACGTTGACGTCCTCGTGGTCAGGGCAAGGAGTGGCGGCGGTAGCGGCGATGATGGCTGGACTCCTTCCTCGACCCTCCGTGAGCAGCCACTCGAGAGGGAGGAGACTCCTTTCTTTTCTCAAATGATGGCTAGGGTTCGTGGGGGGGGGGGGGGTGTCCCTTCCCCTCTTATAAAACCCAAGATGGGCCGAGAGGGGAATGGGCCCGCTTGAGGGCCACGAGCCTGATAGTCTAACATACTCATAGAAAGAAGGTTCACAAAGAGGAAGGGCTTCACGAATAGGATCCCAAAAAAGGAAGAACCACCCAGAAGCCTAAAAGGGAGAGGGAAATAAGCGAGGGCCCGCTTAAACACGTGCATGCCGAGAAAATTCTCAATAACAAAAGAAAATAGATAGGTCCACGCGCGCACGCCTGGGGTGTGACGTACAGTGGTGAGACGAGGTCCTCATGCAGTGTAGTGGAAGTCAACATCCTTCGTCTTTGCTTGTCGAGGGGGCTGGACGCGCTCGGCTGTCCGCTCCTCCGACGCCGAGGTGTCATGCCTTGGTGGCGACGGGAGTTGTACGCCACCACCATGTCATATGCTATGCCAACACGTATATAAAAACTAATTTTCTTATGTTTTAAATATAAATAAATTTAAATATAGAAAAATCTAAAAAATTCAAAAAAATATAGAAAAATCCCTAAAAATTTATAAATTTATAAACATCAAAATACAACTCCAAATTAATCAAAATTTATTGTTTTGGATCATAAATTAAATAATATATCATTCTAAAGAGTTAAATTTAATAAATAACAAGAGAATAAATTTTTATTTAAAAAATATACTCATTTCTCTTAAAAAATAAAACTAGAAAAATAAATGATTGTATATAAAAAATGTTTTATCTTATTATTTAACATTAAAATCCTATTATAATCGCAAATATATATGACAATAATATACTATAAAATAAACTCTTTAATTATGCATAATTATCCCTAAAATACTACGTTTTGAGATTATCTTAAAATTGTATGAAATGATAGATATGCACTCAAAGTATGATAACATGCATAAGAATGGAATGTTTTATGCCTCAATTTATATTAATAATCATACAATTTCATATATAAATTACATGTTATCAAAGAGAAAATATTTTTTATATACATTAAGGATTATTCTCTTCTATTTTTAAGTAAGTTGAGTGTATTTTGGAGTTAAATATTTATTCTCCTATATTTCTCAAATTAAATTTATGATCAAACAAAAATTTGGGAATGAGAATGAGTTATATTTTTTATTTTTAGGGATTTTTTTTCATTTTTTTGAATTTTTTATTTGTATGAATTTTATTTATTTATGTTTATCAAAAAGGGTATCTTTAAGTGCGGGCTGACGTGATAATTGACATGGCACGAGTGCTTCTATGGTGACACATGGCGAATCCAGATGGTTTCATGTGATGCAAAGGTGATGCACACATGGCGCCAACTCAGGGTAGTATTATTGTTGAGGGACCTTAATGGACCGAAATTAAGTAATAAACCCACCACCTTATTAATATATGAAAATATATCTCGTTATATCAACGTGGGACTGAGTTATGTTATTTAGGTAATGTGGCATCTAGGGGAATCCCATACGCGAAAATTGATGGATTTGATATAGACCCTTGATTTTCACTTAAGTGAAGGGGTACATTGTGCAGCGGGGTTCGATGACAGTTCAAAGTTATAAATCTTAGTAAATCATCTAACAGTCATCGTCTAACGGTCATCGTCTTACACTTTAGATTAAAAGTAACCAATGGACTCTTATGGATGCATGACATCATTTTGAGCATTCGATAGAAATCGAATGGTATCCGTTATGCGACGTTTAACCTTCACACAATGAGTGGTTCAATCTAGGCGCTCCATCTTAGATCATATGACTAGGACTTAAAGGTACCAATTCATCTCCCTTTAACTAATCTTATAATTGATTGAAGATGAAGAGATGATCAAATGTCCATGCCCAATTTGAAGTCTATACATACTCTTGCTCTCCGATGGTATATGTATTCTTAGATTTTCTGATAAATAGGACTTTTTAGACAACTCAATCCTTGAATATCTTGCTTCAGTCATATTTTAGACTCACTTCCATGTCCAAAGAGTGTTTGAATTTTGATGTGTGGACATGTGTATTTGACGATTGCATGATCACGCTCTGTCAATTATAGCTATAACTTTTGACATAGTGGAAAATACTTTTGGCATAGTAGAAACCATGAGAGTGTCATGTTTGATTGCTCAAAAACCTAGGGGATGGGTGTGCACGCAGATCATGTTGTGTGCATAGGTCATGTTTGGCAAGGGCATGTAGATCATACTGTGTGCATGGGCCGTCTGCCGACGATCATATTGTGTGCATGGGCCTAGCACACGCTTATAAGTGAGAGTTGGTAATAGGTCCCCTTCCTTGCAACTCGATAATAGGCTTTGCTCGTTCGATATCTGAGCATCATCTAACATCCAAGGCCTTTGATATCTTGAATTCCTATCCTAGATGACGTACATGAATGCTGGATGTCAAATGACATGGACAGATGATGGATGCAAAGCATGTGGATAGATGGTGTGGATGATGGATATTGTTGAAAATCTCTCGATCTTGACATCGTCGGATATCATTAATGGGCTCATTCTGTAACGGTCCATAATGGGCTCATTCTGTAACGATCCATAATGGGCTCATTAGTGACTCCCTAACCCTAAGCAAGGCGATAAAAGCTTCCCACGCGCCCCCAAATCAGTAATTTATTGAGCAGTTCTTCCTGAACCGGGCTTCACCGGTCTTTGAACCGGGCCGGCCGGTCCATAAAATCGCTCGCGTGTTTAAACTAGTGACAGCAGTGCTCGCCCTAGGGAGGGCGGGAGCGGAAGCCAAAGAGGAATCGATGAAGGAGATGGGTGCGAATAAGCGTCTCCGGTTGCTTGTGCTGTACGGATCCCAGACCGGAACTGCTCAGGACGCCGCCGATCGGGTCGGAAGGGAGGCCGCGCGCCGGGGTTGCCCCGCAGTTGACGTTCTCTCCATCGATGAATTTGACGCCGTGAGGATTCTCGCAGTTCAATTACAATTATATCGTCGACTTTCTTGCTTTTCTTTCTTTACTATGTCTTTTTTTGTCGTTTTCTAATTTGGTCTAGACGATGGTCGTATAAATTATATATTTCACGGTTTCACAAGGATGTCCCTTATTTATTCATTTGATGCTCTGTTTCATCGTCAAGTAGTAATCACTTTGGAGAAGACTAATGACCCTTTATTTATTGGAGTCCTCTGAAGCCATCTCTGCTGGACACTGCGTTGCTCTTCTTTACCCAACTGAAATACTCTTTTTACCTTAAGTTTGAAGAAAAGTAATGATTGAGAGAGTTGGTTTTTTTTGGGGTGTGAGAGTTCACTTTTAATTTCATCTCCCTTTCGTTGCTGGTTAATGTTGGTTCTCTCCCGAATATTTTGAAATACTTTAGCCATTTTTCTGAGGAAACATATCCACTGCGCTGCTACATGCATACATCCGTGAGAAATATCTCATATCTGAACTTGAACCTTGCTGAATTTTCTCCTATTTCTATGCTGTCGGGAACGCAAATTGTCCGTAATGTTTTTTCTACGTAGATCTGTTTCTTAATGGCTTATTTTGACATGCGTTTCTCATTATTAACTCTTCTCAGAGGTGGCTTCCTGGTGAAGCGTTTGTAATTTTTGTGGTGTCCACTACAGGCCAGGGTGATATGCCCGATTCAATGAAGGTTTCTTATTGATCGACTTGTGTAAGTGACACTTGTGTTGATTAGCTCCAGCCGTTATTTTTGAAATTAGAAAAATTTCTTTTTAGGAGTTTTGGAAGTTCCTCTTGCAGAAGAAGATCAGTAATCATTGGTTGGAACAAGTTCATTATGCTGTCTTCGGTCTGGGTGACTCTGCCTACCAGAAATACAATGTAAAATTTAAAAATATTTCTGAAATCATCACAACGTTGGAATGTTTAGGAAGTCTTTTCTTTGAGTTAGCTTCTCTTTTAATAATTTTATGTGTGCTAAAAAGATTCACCGTATCATTTAACATGGAAATGGACACGGACACAGACTCTTATGCCTGCATTCATATGGAATGCTGGGTTGTAGATTTTTTAATTTGTACTGAAATGTAACTTCAAAATGTTATGATATTGAATCCAGGTGTCAGATAATTGAGGTTGGAGTAGATTGACGTAAAATGAGATGGAAAGAGAGGGAGTTTGGGTAAATTAATGTGAAATGAGATGGAAGAGGGGGCTGGAGTAAATCAAGGTGAAGTGTGATGGAAAGAGAGGTGGAGCCCAGGGCATAAGGGATGGCAGATGGAAGAAGAGCTCTGCTCGGAACTATCCCTGACCCTTAGATACTTATGAAGGGTAGAAGAGGAGAGACTAAAACCTACTTTGATGAATGCCTTCTCGCATTTATGATTATTTGAATACGGTCATCTCATGTCTCTGAAGGATACTGTAAATATTTACTTGATTTCATCCATATATGTTCATTTTCTTCAATATTACAGATGTATTGTAGCATTAGATCTAAAACAATTCTTTTCCTTCAATGTTTTTATTGTTTAATTTTATCAATTATTAAATTAACTTAACCTGATGTTATAATTGATTTTGACTTCATGTGCCATTTCATGAACCCTATTTCAATGCATAATGTCTACATTTTTTATCATTCTTACATTTTGGCTGGGTACTGTATTCAGTTTGCAGCTAAGAAGCTAGATAGAAGGCTGCAAAACATTGGAGGAAAACCTTTAATCCAAAAAGGCTTGGGAGATGACCAGCATCAATCAGGGTATGCTGTGGGTCTAATTTTATCATGTTTTAATCTTTATCTTGATGTTCATTTTGTCTCTTTGTTGTATCTCATTTCATACCTGTATGATTTCCTTGAGATGTTTGTCAAATTTTCGACGATTCCTATTTTGTATGATTCTGTGTTTTAGCCTTCGTGTGTTTAATATCTTCTTTTTACATCAGTCTTAGTTTGAGACTTTATCAAGCTCATTGTTGAATCAACATTAGTTCAACCTTGGGCTTGCAAACATGCCACTTGTGCCCTTGTAAAAAATTACGACAGGTTCACATCAGTAAACTATGTGCAGATCAAAGTGGCCTTCTGCGCCTGCAGCATGTGTCATCATATCGCAGCATGAACTGTACAGTTGTGATGAATTGGCGATTGTTGTTGGACTTCAGAGTATAATAGCTGGGTATCAAGAGTCCAAAAGAATAACAGAGAGGAGAGAGGTTTAGTCAATAAGATAGAGAAAGAAGAGAAGAGAGAGGAGAACATCTGGGGAGAGAGTTCCTTGCTTCTGCATCTGTTCTGTTGCCATTTCCATCTCCTCTCTGGAATTGCATCCCCTTTGTGATTATTTCTAGATTGTGTAAGTCATTGATGGTTAAATAATTATTAGAGGTAGCGATTGAGTTGTATTAGAGGGAAAAAAGATGAAGAATCTCGAGGGCAATAAGTTAACTAACATTGACGAGTCCATGCAAGTTTCAATCCTTGACACACGAGTAGGTTACACACTGCTGAAAACCGAAAGGCATTACTGCTGAAAACCAAAATGCCTATCATGTGTTATTGCCCTCTTATGTATTTCTTCCTTGATCTAGATTTGGTGGTACTGAGATTTGAGATCCAGCTTGGAGAAGATTGCCGATCCATGTAATTCATTTAATACCTCTTCTACCACTTGGATGAGATATCAATTTGGTATTATGATCCTGTTAATCCACACAAGATCTCCCTTGTTGGTTTTTTGCACTAGCAGAACAGGCCTGTCATATGCATTAAGGGACGGCCAAATAAGTTCAACTTCAGCAAATTCTGGAATGAATTTTTCAATCTCACTTTTGAACATGCGAGTATCAATATGGTCTGAGTTGAACCCCAAGAATGAAGTGAATTTCACAGTCAATCTTCATAGTTGGGGGGGGGGGATAATCTATTGGAGCTTCGAAATTCACTGAAAACTGAATTTGAGTCTCACAACCCTTCTGGGTGGGTTCTCTCATCAGAGTTTCTGAAAAGCTGCTATTATTTCATCTTTTCCCTCTTATTCTGGAATTTTTCATCAGTCATTGTCAATTTCTTTTGAACAGGTGGTCCTTTAGAAACACTTGTTGGGGATGGCTTAGATTTGTCAACTTCCACAGGTTTAGAATGGCAGAAATCAGTCAATGAATCTCTATCTTTTTTTTATGTTGTAGTCACCCATTCAGAGACTATGGCACCTCTGTTTGGTTGCCAAACGAAATGTCAACTACTCTAGGGAGTCACCCCACTTTACCTAAAGATGCTGCCCATGCTTGCCCCAGGGGATTGAGGCTCTTTTCTGCATGTTAGGCTTGCATTCATGATCTGTTGCAAGCCAACAAGCTTTTCTCTTGAAATCTCAGCCTGAATATCTGGTTTTATGCCCTTGATGA
The DNA here is from genome assembly GCA_024174645.1 of Lemna minuta. NCBI lineage: Eukaryota > Viridiplantae > Streptophyta > Magnoliopsida > Alismatales > Araceae > Lemna > Lemna minuta. The sequence goes on along the minus strand of CM044104.1, from coordinate 9,125,025 downwards.
ATGTCTGACCCATCACATTGTCCTTTATGGGGTAAGTATACAGATAAACTTTGTTACTCATCTCCGTGCTCTTGCATTGATCTTTCTTGTGCGATATTTGGAAGTTGGTGCATTATATTCTGGTAGAGTGATGGACTAAATTGTCCCTCTTGAAGTTTAAGTTCATCCAGTTGTGAAAGTATCTGTAATCGGTCCAAATATACCTTTGAAAAGCTACTATTTGTAAGCAAGCCATGACTTTTTCCAATTTCTCCTTGTCAGACACCTTGTGCTGGTAGAAGGTATTTTTCAAGACTTTTCTTTTAATCAGATGCTTGAGGTGGAGTTTTGGTTTCCTAGCCTTCGTCCATCACTGTCTCAGTTGATGGCACAGATAACTTGCTCTCTGCTGCAGAATCATTTTTGGTTCAGCATACACGTCAAATTTCTTATTAATCGACTTCATCTACTGCAACATGAATATCTGGTTTTCCTCTCTTGGCTTCCGGACCTCCTGAAGAATCCTGTGTTGATGCTCATGCATACCATAACTTGATTCCACTTCATCTAATTGAGATTCCTACAATTTAATCATCACCTGCTCCCTCTCCCAAAAGTGCTGCTCTGATACCATTTGTACACATTCAATTTTCGAAATCACAAAAGATGTCTTGAAAACTCAATGGGTCATAATATATCTGTAAGTCTAGCTTGGATCCACTCCAATTTCGATCCTTGGAACCATGGTGGTTCCTCACTGTTGAAGACTGAGTGTAGAGGAACTGTCTAAAAGTCCTTGCCCAAATGCAACTCTTGTGCCCAAGGCCTTGTGGGGGAGGACCCAGTGGCACTTTTGGGTGGCTGACATGTGTACCCATGCGTTATGGAGAGGGCCAGAAACAACAGCGGGAAGGTCAGGTTGGGTCAGGCCAGGCCAGGCCAAGCCTATTAAGGTGGACCAGCTGGCCCGGGCACATGGGGGCAGGTTTTTGGTGGGTAGAAGGCAGGGGCACATGGGAGAAGGCAAACTTGTCTCTCCCCCTCTCCCTGTCTCACACACTCTCTGGTGGCTCTTTGCTTACTGTCATATTTCTCTCTCAGATCCTTTATCTCTCTGTGTCCCACATCATTGTTGGTGGTACGATTTGGTGTTGTTTGCTTGTTGAAGTCTAGTTTATCTCATACAATTTCTGATCCTTCATTGGCATTGGTCTCGGGCTCATCAGGTTCCATCTCCTCTCTATAACTGGACCAATCTCTCCTCCATGCCTAGGGTTAAGCATGTCCAGGGACATGAACGATGGATGTGCTGGGACACAGACAAGATTGAAAGAAATCCTGCCCATCCAATTTGCATCTAGTCCACCATCTCAATGGTGAGATGGGACTATTATATGAGTCAATAAGTAAAGAACTAATATCCCTTTTCCCTTTCCCTCCTCTTTGCTCTCTCTCCTGCTCTTCCCACCTCTCTCCTCCTGTCTTTCCCACCTCTCCCTTTTCTCTCATGCCCTCCCGTCCTCCTTTTCTCTCTCCTGCTCCCTCCCCCCTTATTTTCTCCCTCTGCCACTCTCCCCACCTTCTCTCTCTCTCTCTCTCTCTCGCTCTGCCCCCTCTCCCTCTCCCTCTCTCTGTGTCCTCTTTCTCGTCCTCTCTCTAAACTCTCTCTTCCCCCTCTCTTGTCTTCTCACTCTCTGTTCCCTCTCAGTTCTCTCCCCCCCTCTCTTGTCTTCTCTCTTGCTGTTCCCTCTCAGTTCTCTGTCCCACTCTCCTCTCTCTCTCTCATCTCTCTTGCTCTCCCTGTTCTCCCCCCCTTTGACTCCCCTCCTCTCTCTCGGTCCCGCTCCCTCTCTCCCCTTCTCTCTCTCTCTCTCTCTCTCTCTCTCTCTCTCTCTTTCTCCAGCCCCATTTGTTAATTATCCAGTCCACCATCCACACCTCATGGGTAATCATCCATTCCAGCATCCACAGCTTATGGACGGAACAATTTCAATGTCCACTGGACAGTTTGACCGGCCAGTCCTCATAATCCTATCCATTCTCTAATATTCTATTTTCTTAACATAAAACATAACCTGCGTTTATTTCTACACCTTCATCCTTCGCTCCTCGTTCCTCACTCGTCTCTTCGCGCCTTAACCATTGACCTGCTAGTAGGCTCAGGCATGTGCCAAACGCATGCCTTAAGACATCTCAACTTGTGTCTTGATAGGAGCAGGTTGGTACTGATGCTCAACCTCACCTATTCCCTGGATAGGCCCCTCCTTTTTGGGGAATTATTTCAATATCATTGGCTCTTTTGAATTTTTCAATTATTATTGTTGTTAACTAATTGAAGCCTTATTCTTTTCTTTCCAATTGCTGTGTACCTATTTCATTGTCGCTTGTTTTATTGTAGATATGAGAGTGCTTTTGATCCTTGGCTTTCATCAGTTTGGAATGCATTGCATGAAAAGGATCACATGCTGTTACCAAGAACCGATGATAACCTGGATGCTTCTTCTCGGTTCCTTGACCCTCCAAAATTTAAAGTTATCTATCATACCGTTAATGAGACTACCGATGTAGATTCTTCAGCTCTCTCAGGTAAAGTTCATTTTGTTTACTACAATTTCTGTTTTTGCTGATCTCCTTTTTGGGCTATGTTTACTCCTTTAATTGTTAATTATGGGATGCAAATTAAATCATGGAATGAATGTAATCCAAGGACATGACCGAATCATGTTTACTATGTAAATCAAGAATTGAGTGTCCCCTGTTCTCCTTGTCTTCCACCTGCCAAATTTGCCTTCTCTTCCCTGATATATGGCTTCCTCTTCTAAGGGAATCTTCCGCCTTTTTCTTGTTTCTCTTTTGGCCCAACAACATGGGTGACTCACGGGCTAGTTTCTTCCCTGTTTTATTTTCTTAATGAATTATCTCGCAAGAATTTGTAATTTGTGTTGAATACTGTAATCCAAGAGTAGTGTGGTGGTGAGAGGCATACATAGATATTTTCAAAATCTTTTTAGAAATTATGTGTTCTTTCTTTCTGCACTTCTCTATGTAGTGAATTGTTTCTTTCCTCAAATTCTCAACGTTCTCTTGTGTTGCAGTGGCCCAATTTACTGAATTTAATGCTGTCAAATGCCATTTCTTCGAAATCTATGATGAATTTTTCAGTTAATATCTCTTGCATGGTTCAGAATTTTCAACTCTATTGAAACAAAAATCTATATCACTGGCATTTCTCCTTATACCTTGAATCATGACCATTCTACTGTCCTTTTTTTCATGTTTTTATTTCAGGGTATATACTTAACTTTATAGGATAATAATTGTTCAGGGTTTTTTACAGTTGCTGTTCTTAATGACGAGTCAGCATACTGATACCAGTGTACTTATGACTATTGCCATCTTTAATTTTATCGATTTACTATGTGTTTCTTTGGCGATCATTTTTAGTTGTAAGTGCACCGTTTTGAGTTCCATCATCTTCTTGTGAAAATATTAGCCTGCTGTTATCATTTGATGACAAATCTTAGAGTTCTGCTTTCAACTCCAAGATAACCGTGTGATTCTTATAATTTTTAAGAGCGTTGTGAATTTAAAAAATTCGTAGCACTTGAGAATTTGCGTCTATTAGTTGTGGTATCTACAATTACTGATAAACTAGCAGCAGATTTTCACAGAGAGAGAAGAGAGAAGAGAGAAAGAATTGCTCAGGGAGAGAGACAGCAATTCCACCAGCAAAAAGGAAGTATTATTCCACTGGCATATGCTCCTTTTATACAACAATTTTTTTTTGTTTGGTTAAGTTGTTACATCTAGCCATAATCAGCTAGATGTAACGGCTAGTTTTTCTAGCAGTTACTCGATCTTAACAGATCGGGTAACTTAGGTAGATAGGCCCATTAGTTTGGGCCTAATCATACCTTCTACTATTGGGCCTTTAGGCTCATTAATATGGTCTTACTTGGACCTAACTAGGTTAGATTTTGATTCCCACCCTATGCTATTACATTTACATCAAGAAAGGCCAACTGGCCCATTAGCAGATAACAATTACCTTGCTCAAATTTAGAGTATGAAAATCAATCTGAACTTCTCTGATGGTAAATCTTTCACTTGAAGCTGCTTGGACTGTTTCTTACTTTTAAGAGAAGCAGACAAATTGGTCCAATAAAGCTGTTTGAGAACCCTTGATTCTAGCTCTAAGGGCTTCCATGGGAAAAATCTGCATGTCAATATTTCAGAGGGATCTTTGTGAGATTCCACTTCTCTGTATCAGCAAATATTTAGTGCCATGAACAATTTCTTCTAGATTGTATTACTTGGACAAATAGGCCTGTAGCGAGCACTGGATTCAGGATATTTGCGTCCTAACATTGTATAGAAATGTTATAGTATTTGATGTATCCTTCTGAATATTTTATTGTATGGCAGATTTGAACAGCCTCAAGAATCTGGTCGGTAAGGTCCGGTCCATGTCTCTCGGGAAATCTCATTACAAAAGGCCACAATATCTTCTCCAAATGGTTCATTCCGACCTTATTTTCTTTTTTACCATCCTACATATAAATGAGGAAGAGCTTCTGCTGAATTCTTTCCTTTAGGTCGCAAATCTGCTGTTGACAGAACTGGATGCTGATGTGGCCGTCCATCATTTGGAGTTTGAATGTTCTACGCAGGCAAACCTTATTCCTCTTCTCATAAATTATTCATCCCAGTCATATAATTTTGAGGAATTTCTGCTTGTTGTTCTTCAGGACCTTGAATACAAAGTTGGAGATGTTCTCGAAGTTCTTCCCTCACAGGATCCCAATGCTGTGGAGGCATTCATCCGCAGAACAAATCTTGATCCGGACTCTTACATTACAGTAATTACTTGTTTCCAGTAGAGTTATCATCGTGTTGAATTTTTTTATTTCTTAAAAAAAATACATGTAAAGTTCTTGATTTTAGGTTCATCCAAAATTCAATGGCAAAGATGTTGATTCTTCCGAGGGATCTCCCGTTACACCAGTAAAGTTAAGAACATTCGTTGAGTTGGCTATGGATGTGACGTCAGCCTCACCTGGTCGCTATTTCTTTGAGGCAAGACATGCAAAAAGGACCTATGGTTTCTGAATTTTGATTGCCTCTTAGTGATCTTATATTGGGTATTAAAATTAGTAGTATTAATTTATTTTTGATTTCAGGTAATGAGCTTCTTTGCGACTGCTGAGCATGAGAAGGAAAAGCTCCAGTACTTCGCATCCTCAGAGGGCAGAGATGATCTCTACCAGTACAACCAGAAGGAACGAAGAACCGTCTTGGAAGTAATTCCTTCTTGATCTTGAAAATATTATTTCAGAATCTAGGGTTTTATTTTTGTTTATTCATTCAGGTGCTTGAGGACTTCCCTTCAGTGCATCTGCCCTTTGACTGGCTAGTCCAACTATGCCCGCCATTGAAGACAAGGGCCTTTTCCATCTCCTCCTCTCCTCTCCTTCACCCTAAAAAAGTCAGCCTCACGGTCAAAGCTTTGACTTTTACGACACCTTTCAAGAGGAAGCGTTCTGGGCTCTGCTCCAACTGGCTCACCAGGCTTAACCCGGCTCAGAGTAAAGCGCCTGCCATCATTTTCTGAAACCCAAATGTGTTGCAAAATGCCACCTCTCCTTTTTTCTTGATTTCAAGAGTTTCAACTTTCTTGCTGAAAGTAAACCTAGTTTTATTTTCTATCTAGGGTATTGAATTTTTTGCAGAAAGTCAACGTAGTTTTGTTCATGATTATGGGAATTCCAACTCAGCTTTTCTAATGATTTCAGAGGTTTATATTCCAGCGTGGATCCACAGCGGTGGGCTTCCTCAGCCGCCAACAGGGATGCCGCTGATTCTGGTGGGCCCAGGCACGGGCTGTGCGCCGTTTCATGGGTTCGTGGAGGAGATGGTGGCGCAGAAGGCTGCCGGGGTAGCAGTGCCGCCAGTGCTCTTCTTCTTCGGGTGCCGGAATAAAGACAAGGATTTCCTTTACAGGGAATTTTGGGTAGCACATGCAGGGAGAGGCAGTGTGCTTTCGTTGGACTGTGGCGGGGGATTCTTTCCGGCATTTTCAAGGGACCAGCCGGACAAGATTTACGTGCAGGATAAGATGAAGGAAGAGAGGGAGAGGGTTTGGCAACAGCTGAGTGGCGGCTGTGCAGTGTACATCGCTGGCTCTGCAACAAAAATGCCGGGAGATGTGGTGGCAGCGCTGGAGGAGATCGTGGCAGAGAAGGCTGGTCTGGACAGAGCAGCTGCTTTCAGGTGGCTTAAGGAGCGGGGCGTTCAGGTCTTCATTGAAGCCTGGTCCTAGTTTTCATGAATGGGGATGAAGAAAACTTGATAGAAATTCGGGGCCCAATACAACAATTTAACAGAAAAAAATGTTTGATGCTTCTTTGATCGAATTCTGGATATACAGTTATGACATTGCTGTGCTTATGGAAACCTCAATAAAATAAATATTTAAAGGATTAGACTTTAAAAAATTCATGAAGATGCCTTCAATCAGGTTCGCGATCAGATCATCCATGGGATTGTTCTTAAAAGGGAGAGATCATTGATCAATGGGAGAATGAATCACTCCCTTGATTGATCAGTTGGCTTTAATCTCTGATCAATTGGAAAGCCAACTGAGCTTGATCAGTGATGAGATTGACATGTTCTATCATGCTGATCTGGTCCGACCATGTCGATCTGATAACTGATTGCTGTCGTTGACTTGTCAACACTGTGTAGAGTTACAGAACTTTAAGACTCCGTGACAAACAAATTTCTTTGTTGGAAATAAAGCTAAAAAAAGAGACATAATAAACCAAATTGAATATTCAAAGTAATATATCTGAATATGTCATCTAGAAGGAGAACATTGCTTGCTTACCCTATAAAATTAAGGAATCAGTGTAATATAAATTTTTTTCTGAAAGAAGTTTTATTTATTTTTATATTCAACTGAAAATGTGTGTTGATTTCTATTATTCTTCAGTAAGAAAATATCTCTCTATTCAAGTAATTTTTTTAGCGCAACGAAAGCCAATAAAATTTTCCATGAATCAATTCTAAAATCTTCAATACTTTCAAAATTCTATATCAAAATTGCTCAGATGTTTTTGAATAATTATTTATTTATATCTTAAACTGAAAGATTTTCTTGATTTATAATTATCTAAAATAAAATGAAATTATGATTAAATAACTACGAGGAAAATTTGAAATCATGATTATCATTGAGGGATCATGGATATGAAATACACAACAAAATGACTATCACAATCTAGGGAGAACTCCACAAACTAAGGAGAACTATCCAAAAAAATGATGGAGGCAAAAAGATGATTAAGAAGATAAAACACATGGATGGGAGAAGACCAAAAGCAATCACGAATACCCATCCTGAAATACATGTCAAGTCATGCAATGTAGAAGGCGATGTTTGTGAATATTTGATCAGATTTGTTGGGGGAAATTTTGATGGAAGATTCTCGATGTTTTGGATTATTGGATGGTGATTATCAAGAGAAATATATCACAATAAAACCTCATAAACATGAAAAAAAAATCATTGACAAAGACAATGTGATCCAAAAAATAATAATCCAATAATGGGTATTGTACAAGAAAAACCCCATTCACTAAAATGAATTATTTCAAAAGCTTCAAGGCAGTTGATGAAACAAAGTTATTTATAGTCTCGAATTAAAGCACAGTGTTGCCTACATAATTGTCATGGCAAAATTTCTAGTGAACTTAAAAGTCTATAGAAGGACTTGGAAAAAATGTGTAGAAGCCAGGGTTTTCAAGTGGAGAGTGCCAAAGTAAAAAGACATTCTACTTCAGTGGAGAAATATGCAAGACCAAAATGCAAATGATTGGAGAAAAACGAATAGATTTGTGCATGATGAGCCAAAATCAGGAGGTTTTTGATAACAAGCAATTATGGGTTAAGAAAAAAGTCCCAACTCACTAAATTAATGAATATAATTAGTGAAGAAAGGTTTAATCCACAGAGAATTGGGATTGATTTTTGAGAGATCTCAGAATTCAGTCAACTTTTATGATGAAATTAGATGAAAATTAGTTAAAGAGTATATTTCAAATGTGGATAAGTAGATCTTTCCAAAAAAATCAAACTAGGTGTCAATTTTATTTAAATCAAAGAGAAATCATAAACCAAAGTTTGAAAGAGAAAATCACAGATGAGGAGAGAAAAAATGTCAAGAAAAATGATAACAACTAATCTATTGTGTATTAAATAAATAAATAAAATCTTAGAATTCGGGCAAATTTATAATGAGATGAGGTGAAAATTAGTTAAAGTGTATATGTCGAATGTGGATAAGTAGATCTTTCCAAAAAATCAAATTGGGTATCAATCATATTTTAAATGAAAAGAAGAAATCATATAAAACCAAAGTTAGAAAGAGAAAATCATAGATGAAGAGAGAAAAATGTCAACTAAAATTGATAATAATTAATCTAATTTTTATTAAATAAATCAAAACCTATTGCATAATAGACTATACTCAACCACACCAAATTGACCCCAAATCACGTAAAATGCTTCAAATTGCTCCATGAATCGAAGAAAGCCCAAATTGATGCTATTGGCAAAGTTTGATGCTCAAAGTGCAAATCCTCCATTAATCTAGTTTCAAATATTGATCTTTTCGGCTCAATAGAATTCTGAATGAGTCTGCAATTTATGAAAACAAGATATTCAAGGACCAAGGCACCAACAAGTCTTGAATAGTTGATTTATTTTCCAATAATACAATTTTTGGAGGATAGAGAGAACTATTGAAAGAGAACTTTGTTGTGATTAGGTCATGGTCATCCAATTGTCTTGATAAAGTGATGATGGATAGTCATGATGGCATTTAAAAAATATAAAATCACTATTTAAGTTGCATCCATTGGATTTGAGATGAAGTGCTAAGAGAGGAGATATATCATTGCTAAATTTTATGAAGAAATACCGGTAGAAAATTTTTTGTTGTTGTATCTTCATGAAAGGTTTAAGATTTCACAATGAACAGAGAAAAAACTTTAGCTTGGACTTTTGATATATCTTTGATGCAAAGAAGGGCCCCATTTCCTATGCTCCACAAATCATGTGTCACCTTGACCCAGAGATCCCCTTTAGGAAAGATTGAAAATTCTTATCAATTTATTACATTCGATGCTCCTCCATGCAGCCACATCACCTGAAAAATAAGACAATTAGTCCCACATTGAATAAACTAAGAAATTTTTTACCATATAAAAAAGGGTAGATAACATATCAATCAACTCATCGGGCACCATTTAAAGAAGACCATAATTCCCCTTGTAGGCGTCACTTGTGCGCTGCATCGCGCCATGTTTGTGTGCATTGCCATGTCAGACTGAGCCACATTAGTCAACCAAGGTGACCCCCCTTTTTGCTAATTTTTAGATCTAAAATAACTCACAAAATCCAAAAATTCTTGAAAATACTTAAAACTAATAAAAATCATATATTTCAAAAATATAAGACCTTTATAGTGAATTTTGTTACAAAATTTAGGAAATTAAATAATCTATAGAGTGACACCATTTATAAACCCAAAAAAAAATTGAAACAAGGAGAAGATCAATATTTTGAATTAGCTTGATTTAAAAATCAAACTTAGTCAAAATTAAATAGGTAAATCATCAATTCTTTCTCTTCTTGTCTTCTTTAATTCCTTGAATCAACCTAGGTCCTACAATCTTCAAAAATCACAAAAATATTTAGATTCAAAGTATTTTACTCTTTCCTTGGAGCTGGGCGACTAGGAGCAGGGTAATGTCCTTAATTTAAAAAACCCAAAAAAAGTGTTTTACCCTTTTTACAAGGGAAACCATAACTAATATAAAATTAGCATTAAAACATGTAAAGTGAGAACTTGAGTGAAAATGGTGTGATATACATAAAAACACGCAAATATGATGATAGCATGCAATAAAATGAAAGAATTTTTTCATTCAATGGTATAATTAATTACATACAAATGTATTTTATTAATGAACCAAATAATTGATCAATGATATGAGGAGCTTATAGATGGTTCAAGGGCATTGATAAAAATTTCCAGCTAAGTAGCTCATAATATCAAACCTTTGTTATGGGGGACCTCATGTCTTTTCTCTATCCCCCTTTTTGGTTGCCTAGTAGACATGCACAACTCTCTTCTTCCTCTCCCCCCCATCATGTCTTTTCCCTCCTCTCAATTTTCCTTCTCCCTACATTTTATCTACCCAAAATTCCCATCATCCATCCATGGACATAAGCTATTAACTCAATTTCTTGTGTTATGTGACACAATGAGATTGTCTGGTCATTGAAAACAAATGTCCACACATAAAAAATATATTCGAAACTCACTTGTTTAAAGAATTAATCATGAATTGATTAACATAATGGTGAGAAAGGGTCAAATCCATGGAGAATTCAAGAAATTTTTTAGACATCTGCAACATTCGATTAAATTGGACAATGAATTGGGGTGAGAAATTACGAAAATTACTATTTTTAGACTAAAACTCAAAGACTAATCCACGAAATCAAAAATCACTCAATTTGAATTTTTATCTGTGGAGAAATCAAAGAGCCAAGGAAGGAGGTAGAAATTGATCATGAAGAGAGAGAAATTAACAAAATTAAGTAAATTTATCTAATCTATACATCAAAATTAAAATTTAATGTTATAGGATGAAAGGTTAGGAAGAAAAAACTTAATCGAACCCAAAATCGTGCTTGAAATGATCGAATTAATCACTGGATCAAGGTTTTCATTCCGCATTTCGAAAAATGGATCCTTGGAGTTCAAGTGGCGAATTCTTCTTATTCCCTCGATGAAATATTGATTTTAAGCACTCTTTGGAAACAAAAATTAGTTTATAAGAGGATCAAAACAAGGGATTTAAGGATTATGCTATCCAAAGGGGTTCGATCGATCAAAAGTCTAAGAATGAATGCACGAGTCAAAGAGAGTATAAATAGAGTGTAAATTGTGTGTGGCCATTGGATTGCCTTCTCATCCTCAATCAACGGTTGTGATTAAACTTCAGGAAACAAATTATCATCACTAAATCATGGTTGTCGGATTCTTGATGGAGTGTCTAGATTACACCGCATCATCATGGGAAGCACAATCATCGGTCGCATTCAATCTAGACGGTTATAACTCCCAAATGAATGGCCAAGATTGATCTATGCTAATAAAAGCATATCGTCATTGAATCAGAACATGCTGCATATCCCCACCCACCTCCCCCCCCCTTAAAGTTAAAATAGAGGGTCAAGATTAGATCTAATGCCTCTGGATGTGCCACATCACCTGTGCAAATAACTTAGTCCCAAATTGAGGAAATGAGAGAAATCTATGTCTATAAATAGGTGATCGATCCAAGTAAGTAGATGTGGCTCATTAAGGGCACTTAACACTAATGATGTGTGCTAAAACACATGCCACGTGTTTACCACACGAGCGCCATGTGGCATGTGCACATTTCACCACTTGGTGACATGCAAGCTCATGACATATCAGTTGCTACATCAGCCTGTAGTTATAAAATTATTTTTTATCATTTTTAATTAAACTAAATTAAAAAATATTATTTTAAAATCCCTAAAAATTAGAAAATTTACAAATTTCAAAATACAACTCCTGTTTAATCCGAAATTGTTTTGATTTAAAATTAAAGAATCTATCAATCTATGAATATAGTTTAAGGAATAACATGAGAGTAAATTTTTAAATAAAAAATAATCTCCTCTTCTTTGAAAAATAACATTAGATATAAAGATAAGTGTGCATTAAAAAATATTATCTTATTTTTAAAGCTTAAATTGAATCTCAAATGTAGAAGGGGATAATATATTTTAAAATTTGACTAGATTTATACATGATTAACCCTTAAAATAATATCTTTTGAGATTTTGGATGTAAATTGTATAGAATGATGAATATGTACCCAAAATAGGATAACATGCATGTTATTATAGAGTTGAATGATTTGTGCCTTAAGTGTACTAATAATTATGTAATTTAAAGTATAAATTGCATGTTATATTATGCTTGCATATCACGTCATTTCGGTGAAATATGAAAATATGTGATTTTTTGCCACCGCCCATCTTGTGGATAAACTCATCAAAAGAAATAATAACTAGTGATTTCATATTTTTGATGTAAAAGGAAGGATTTTTTTAAAATAAAATTATTTCTTTAAGAAATTCAAGGTCACATACAACAAGTAATATTCCCATTCATGTATACACTTAGGTCACAAAATGTGCATGAATGTTCTATACGACAAGGTCAAGGCTTTTACTTGATCTTGAAGGTGGATTCTAAACCTTTTTTGAGAAAATTTGGTTGATATTGTTGGATTTTGGTGAGAAGGCCCAATAGTTTAGCAATAAGTTCTCAGATGTGTTGTCTTGATTTGGCTAGAAGGTCTTCTTGAAGACAAACATGTGAAATATGTTTGTATATATTAACCAATATGAGATTTGTTGGAATCAAGAGGGAGGCAAGATTGAAGATTGAATTAAATACACTTTACCTGTCGTATATTGATTTCACCATTTAGCATATTTGCAATCAATGAAAAGAGTATGCTAGTTATGAAGAATATTTCCTGATGAATTGAAGAAATCACTTGATTATGCTACAAGTGATAAATAATTGAACCCATCAAAGATCTGAGAGGAATTTTTGAGTCACAACACATAAATATAGGAGGGAACTGATAAAGAGTCATTTTTGGGATTGATCAAGCATAAATCCCACAATTATGTTTTAAAAATAAATGGTAAAAAGATATTGTAAATCATGGCTACAAGGGCTGAAAAAATATTAATGAATAATCACAAGTGATGGATCTTTGCCAGACTCTCTAGAAAGAGGAGTGCGCAACAAGACACCATTACCATGAGTGACTTACAAATTTCCTTGTATTCACTAGGCAATGCATTGGCAAGAGTGTGTGATGAATATGCATTTATACTTCCACAAAAATATTTACTTATCCTATTAAATGCATGAATTATATAATTTTAATGAATGTTATCATCACATTTGCATATTCTATGCTTATCATGGAATTTTCATCTATTGCATGCTTTTGATGGTGATTCTATATCACATGTGTTTTTCCTTGTAAAAAGGGTCATTTTAAATCTAAAGATTTACTGGAGTTCAATTGTTTTCAGGACTCAAGGTGAATTCAAGGAATCAAAGAAGTCAAGAAGGAGAACTCAGGATTTACATGTCTACTTTTGGCTAAGTTTGATTTTTCAAATCTAGTTAAGCAAAAATATTGATCTTCTCCTTGTTTGAAACTTTATTTTGTGCTTCTAAATGGCATGATAAAGTAGAAAACTAAATTTTGAAAAAAAATGCCAACAATTTCATTGAAAAGGCCTTAAATTTTGAAACGTATGATTTTTCTAAGCTATCCCTTTGGCACTCAAACTTTTTTGGGTTGGATGGATTTTTTTATGGCTAAAAATTGGCAAACAGGTGACCCGCTTGGGTCGGCTGATGTAGTGGCCAAC
>CM044104.1:8965627-9110976 GCA_024174645.1 Lemna minuta | reverse complement strand
CTAATCCAAATTCAATGATTCTTGATTTTGTGGATTCATATTCAAGCTATGTTTCTTAATATACTAAAATCCCTAATTTTGTACCTCAATTCACTGCATGATTTGATCAAATTTCAAAGACATCTCAAAATATCTCTTAGTTTTCAGTGGATTCGACCCTTATTCACCACTATACTATTTAATTAGTTATTTAATCTTTAAATTGGTGAGTTTAAAACTTGTTTTGAAACGAGGTTGTGTGTATTCAACAACTTCACGAAATCGTTTCTTTAAGCTTGACGAGCCGCTCCCTTCTCTCTTTTGTGCTGGCATGCCTCTCTAAAGTCATCAAGCCTCAGCACTATGTAAGTCGCTCGTCCCTGAGTCCGAGTATTCCTACAAGGTGAAGAACAAATGTATTTCAAGTTAACTTTCTAGTCAACTCCATATATTCGTCCAAACTCGTTACAATTCCCTAGGAATCTCTCCCTTACCCTCATGGGTAAATACAACTCGCTCAGAGTATGATGGTATAACTTTTTTTTAGTTCCTAAATTAAGCTCACAATATATGTAAAGAATATTAGAAACTAAACTAATCATGAAAGCTAACAACAAAAAATTGAAATATGATATGCGTAAGTTATACAAAGAAATTTATTAAAATGAACCAAATTAAAATGACACCTTGATGCACTGATTTGTATTGCCTTTGACTTTGCCTTTGCTGTTGACTTTAACTTATGCCTTGACTTTGATTTCTGCAGTTGACTTTGACTTGCACAGTTGACATTGAGTTATATCTCAACTTTGACTTATGCAGTTGACTTTGACTTCTATATTGACTTTGACTTATGCAGTTGATTTTGACTTTTGTAAGTAACTTTGACTTCTACTTACTTTGACTTATGTAGTTTACTTTTGACTTTTGTTGACTTTGACTTCTACTGACTTTGATTTCGAAGTCTTCTCCCTTGAATAAAAAAACAACACAAGCAACCCTTCCCTTGAAATAAAAATACCTTTAATCTCACCTTGATGAGGTCTCACTAAACTTGAAAGATTATAATCATATAGAAATATGTAAAAAAACAGACATGAAGATATATATATATATATATATATATATATATATATATATATATATATATATATATTTTGTAAATATTGCTAAATAAGATCTCAGATTATATTTGTAATTAGAGATTCTTAACTCAGAAAAATCCGTAACCTAAAATTTATAATAAATATAACTTAAACAAAAAAACTTTGATAATAAAAAAATGAGTATAGCCTAAACAGATTAGGTCTACTGCAAATTTTACACGAAATCTAACAAGGATCCTTTTGTTTAATCATGAAAAATAAAAAAATAGAAGATAGACAAGAACGGATATGAGAATTTAAGATATTGAGATCAGAAATAAATAAAAAAACAGCGATTTAAAACAACTATTAAGCGATTGTGATTCAAATAAAATGAGGCCGAATAATTTTGAAATCACGAAAACAAAAATTTGGAGACAGAGAATCAGTTTAGACAGAGGAGAACAATAATCACTCGATCGACTTGAAAGCGAGATTAAATAAAAACGATAAAACGATACAAGAAAAACTTTGGAATCAAGAGAATAAAATTACCGATTAGTTTAGTCAAACTAGAATCAAAATCTGAAAGCACTTAAACCGAGTTTGAAATCGAGAACAAGGTCTTCAGGAACACACAAACCAAAAAAAACAAACTCAAGAATTAGGTTTTTAGAAAGACAAGAAATTGTTAAAGAGAGAGCTTCCATTGGGAAGATAATTCGTCACCTCTTTTTCAAGCTCGTTGAAGAACACGATCTCTTCAAAAGATTGCCTTGTAATCACATGCGAGAGAGAGTGTTGGATCGCTTTTCCCTTTTCTCTTTTTAGCTAGAGCAAAACCCTAGTTTCTTGGTATTTTTGTACGCGAGAGAGAGGGAGTCTTTTTTATTTTCCTTTGTGGCTTTGATCGGGTTTTTTTGGGTATACTCACAATCTTAAAAATACCTGAAAATGAAAACACAATTAGATATTATTTAGTTAAGAAGTAACAAAAATACGAAATGCCATTCGTTGGTTATTAGCAGCGTCCCGAAAACGTCCGGGTCGAAATATGGCTTTCAAATTAAGTTCCGAATTAGTAGATGCTGCCAAAGGAAGTGGCGATGCCATACGCAAAAAGGAAGAGACTTTCCTTAGAACCGCACATGAGATTTTCACCTCATACGGCTCAGCTATCAGTTATTTTTGGAGTATAAATGAAAGGAGTGGAACGAAGAGTCGCTTCGGGAAACATGGGGATTGAAAATCTGCTTATGGACCCGAACCTGGGTGATCTATCCATGACCAGGATGAAGCTTGGGTGAAACTAAGTGGAGGTCCGAACCGACTGATGTTGAAGAATCAGCGGATGAGCGCCCCGAAACCATGACTTCCTAACAAAGTGACCTTGCGTGCAAGAGACTTCTATGCCGGCCGTTAGACTTTGGTTATTCACGATGTACGATGATCCCTGTTAAGCATCCATGGCTGAATGGTTAAAGCGCCAAACTCATAATTGGCTCATGTCGAGATATTGATTCCTCGGCACAACAAATTGCTTCTCATATCGACGAATTAGAAGAGATGTCAACCGGCAACCGTATCTGGAAACAACGATTAGTGGATATTGGTACTGTCACTGCACAGCAAGCTTTTTCAAAAACCTTCGATTGGTACGCGCAAGACATAGGCTAATTCTGCAGCTTTTTGTTCCATTTCGCGTGGCGTTAAATTCTCATCAGTACGAGTCAAAGGATATATAAGAAAAAATATGTAAGTGATAATAGAAGAAAACAATAGCATGTTTTATCAATGAATATTAACATTGATGTTCTAAAATGACGGTGATGTAAAATTAAGCATAGAAACTAAAAATAATAATATTAAGGGTAATTAATAGCTTTATGAGGATGGATCCTAATATTGGTTTGTGTCATTAATACCTATCTTTAGAATGTCTTATTCAAATATTTTAATAACATATTTGGAAATAGGTAATCTAGAGCTTATTTTTAGCGACGTTTGTGTTCTGAGGTCGAAGTGGGTCAGTCAGTCAAGCTGTTGGTACCTGAACTAACGAGGACATACCCTTCTCAAATCATTTTATCGAAAAACAATTAATCCAAATCTAAAAGCTACTTGGTATAATATTTCATAAACATTAAGAGCACACCAATGTAAAGTATCAAACTTAGATTAAACTAACATTTATTTATAAGTCTAATCTTTCATTGCAAGCCTTTGGTGATAAAAATTGGGCTGGATGTGACCTCAATTGAAAATCTTCTTGTGGATTTCTCATCTATTTGGGGTCAAAACTTTATCTCTTGGAGCTCCAGAAAGTAATCCGATGCGGCTCATTCCAGTACGGAGGCTGAATACAAGGCAGTTGGGAACGCCATGGCTGAACTTCTATGGATTCAATCGCTTCTCCGTGAACTTCAAGTGCCTTTCACTAGACCTCTGACACTCCAGTGTGACAACATTAGTGACACTTATTTGGTGGCTAATCCCGTCTTTCATACTTGTAATAAAACATGTTGAAATTGACTATCACTTTGATTGAGAATAGATTGTGGCACGACGACTTCAAATGACATTTGTCAGCATCGTTGATCAACTCGCCTGTGCCTTGACTAAGCCTCATTCCAAACTCAAATTTATCTCTTTAAAATTCAATCTCGACATCTATGTCAACTTCACCAATATGAAGTTGTTATCTTTCTATAGGGATATAATTATCTAACAAGTCCCATGTATGTATCATCTAGATCAGGATCACACATTGATAGGCTCATATTTAGATAGGATTTCACATAGTAAGGATCACCGATCCGACGGCTAGGATATCACATAGATAGGTTCTCACTAATCCAACGGTGTATCTATATCGTATCACCTCCACCTACGGATGTATATTTAGTATAAATATAAAGATATTCTAAGGAAGTGGATGAGAGTTTTTGAAATACACCGATCTTGATTTCCTCGGCTTTTCGCCTGCTTTTTTTCTCTTCTATTTCCCTTATTCTCTCTCCTCTTTTTCTCTCATTTCTTTAGAGAATCATCATTATTTGGTTATCCATTCTGAAATAAAGTGGATTATTTCAAAGCATGCGTGTTTGAATCGGGTTGCGGATAGTGAGTTTAACCGAGCTCCATGCTTGACGGAGATAGACGCAAGTTCCGCAACTTCCTCTACTATTTCCTCCATCTATTCTTACAGGGCTCCGATTACCCTGGGCTTGCTTACAGGTCACTGTTAGTGTGACGGAGTCAAACCCAGTTCCGCAACTTCCTCTACTATTTCCTCCATCTATTCTTACAGGGCTCCGATTACCCTGGGCTTGCTTACAGGTCACTGTTAGTGTGACGGAGTCAAACCCTAGATTTTGCATGACTGTAAAGCGCGCCTCGATTTTGCCCCGTAAACGCGTTTTGTTGACTTAAAGTAGAACCTCGAAGATGCTCAAAAGGTTAGAGAGGGAAGCTAAAAGGTGCGCTCTAGAAGGAATTGTCATAGCTCGATGTAGCTAACTGGTGTGTTAGGAAGTGCCGAGACAGCGAGCCGCAGAAGCTCCCCTTCCTATTCTTTCGCCCATCGTCATCATCCTTTTTCTGGAAAAAGCCGAGACCCGCATCTCGCGCCGGCTGGGAAGTCACCGTCTTGTCAAAGCTCACTTCGTTGCCTGCGCCGCCTGCGGATAAGGGATTGGTAAGACTACTCCCTGCTCTATCGAGCTATGAACGGCGCCGGCAAATAGATAGATCATCGTCGTATATTGTCCGCTGCCGCAAAGCTTACAAAGCTCGGCGATTCCCATCACCAAGCTTCTTGCATGGTGGCAGGCCTGAGCATGGAGATCTACGGCCAGTAATTTCGAACGAATCGTTGAGATCTCATGGTATCATGCCAGCAGCCATGGGAGATATCCAAAATTTCTAATAACATTGAGTATTTTACATTGGTATTAAAAGGATAAGGCTGCTGAGTGCTGACATTAAACAGAGATCCGCAAGAGCCTTAACGCGGACAGCCGGACAGTGTACCCTCCCCGACTGCACTTCCCAAGAACATTACCGTTCTAAATAACTAAAAAATTGATACTGTTGACCGAGGTCTCTTTCCTTTTCAAGCATGACATTGTTGACCGCGATCTTCGAAAGAATGGTGATGGGAACGTCCACACTCGTAGGTCCTGAAATCTCTCGGATTTGATTGCTTAGAAGCGACTAAGGGTCTACGATTCTCGCTGAGATGACAATGTCTCCGAAGCAGCTGAGATGACAATGTTCAACCCCAAGTTGAGAGAAATCCAACACGTGTCGACGAATCTGTAGAAGTTCTCGGATGCCTAAGGTTCATCAAGAACTGGACCTTCAGCTATGAAACTGACGCTCCTAGAATCACGTAAATTCCGATTTCGAAGCAATGAAACTGACGTTGAGAGCGTGTATCAGTTAGGCACACTGCACTATTCCTACAGATTTCACCGTCAACAAGCAGATGCGATGAAGAAATTACTGCGGATGATGAATGAAGATGCGATGAAGAAAAAGCAGACGAGACGAGTAGAAAAACACGGGTATTATACTGTCAAATGGAAGGATTACTGAAGGGATCCCAGAACCATGGCATGAGCTGAGCGTCAGGGAAAAGAACACGTTGTTCCTCAGCTTTTCCAGTCGAATGCAAGCTCCAGTTCTCATGAACAAAGCCACTGGCTTCGCCAACGATATTCCCGTCGTAGTCGAAACCCGGAATGTGGTCTGAAGCATCAGAAATCACGAAGTGTGAGGAATCGCCGGAGTTTTTACTTGGCAGCTGACCATCCCCTTCTTCCGTCAACTCCAACGAAGATCTTCCCTCCGCGAGAGACTTTCTCTGCCCTATCTTCTCTATAGTTCTCGCTCTCGCTCTCGCCCTCGCCAAAATCCTAGACTCCTTCGAAGGCGCAGACTGGGTGGTACCTCTCTGGACGCCCTTAACTGGTCTGATTGCGTCGGTGGAGATAACTTCGCATTCAGAAGCAGACGATTCGCTCTTCCCGGCAGCGAGAGGGACGGGCGACGAGCAGCTGGCAAGTTCCTTGATAGAGCTAGTGGCGTTGGTGAGGAGCCAGTCGACTGTCTTGCTGGCCTTGTCGAAACCTAGCATGTCCTGAAGATCGAAGAACTTTCGCGCTACGTCGAGGGACAACCGCATTCGGCGGTCTCTTGGCCCTCGCGCAGTGAAGATCTTGCTGTGGCGATCCTTCCGCTGAGGTCTCCTACGGTTGATTCCAACGTTCTTCATTGGCCCTTTTAGCGCTCCTTTCCTGCTACTGGAATATTTGGTAGAGGTTGCAGTGAGGGTGTTGTGAGGCGGAGTTTCCGATGGCGGCCTTGCTCGGACAGCGGGCACCATCACGGCATTTCCGGTGAGGTCATTTGGAGGATGGTGAGGAATGCTATGAGATAAGGATGACGAAGGTCAGGGGAATGTTTCAGCTTGGGAAACCACGGTTTTTAGGGAAGAAGGATCAGGCAATGAGGAAATTAGATAAGGCTGGAGAAAGTAAGTTGGAAAAATCCCCGTGGACTTGGAATGTGAGCAGTCACCGCACTCCAGCGGCAGTTCTTCAGCAGTCCATCGCTCGGCGTAAGACGGAGAGAGCACTGAAATAGAAATGGCGGAATCGAGAAATACACTTCGGAGCTTGCACTAATGGACGGAGGTTCGACTCGTGTTTCTAAGGAGCTGGAGCGAGAAAGAAGAGAGAGAAAGAAAGAGAGGGAGAAGTTTTAGTATCCGAGTATCCAATTATGTGGCTGTTACAGACGTACACGGACCGGCAGGCGGATTCCTGTCTGTCACGTCTTCGGTCTTTTTCTTACTCTATCCTCAGCTGAAAAAGCACGTCTCTTTCCAATTAATTCTAATAGTATCGTATTTGCTCTTTATTTTTGCGGCTTCGCCTGTCTGGTCTGGTTGAATTTTGAACATTTCATTTACTATAAAACAGGCCTAGGAGCCGAGGGAAAAATGCGGCGCAGAGGCTAGAGAGAGAATGGGGAAGGGGGAAGGGGGAAGGCAGGCGCGCCGCCATGCAAAGGTTGAACCATCATTTTAAGTGGGTTTAAACGTCATTTTCTCTGGTGTCTGATATTAAGGATCTGCGGTGAAAGAATCTGTTTGGTTCGTACACACACAGTCACAGTCCTCTTCTGTGCACCACATTCACGAGTCCTCTCTCTCTCTTCCCCTCCCTTCATACCTGCATAACTCTGCTCTCGCTTTACATCTCTACTCAGCTGACTGCCCTTCTGCATCTTGGCGAAAGCCCCCAGCCATAACCAGCTGACGAAAGCTTCAGTGAGCTCCACTTGAAAAGTGAGTGTCGTCTTCCTATTGACTGGAAAACCGGACGATTCTTTTTCTTCCCGCTCTTTAACCTCGACCTTTCCATTTCTGCATGCCGCTATCTCCAAGCATTCGTCTAGCTTCCCTTCCCACCACTTCCTACCCGACAGTTTGATCAACTTTCTTTAACTGATAAATATTCGGTGCCTAGAAAACTATCTCTCCGTGTACCAGCCTGATTTTTAGGAGAAGCAGGTCTAGGATTATCTTTTAGAGATGTATGCTGCATGACATGTCTATCCGCAGCCAGACAGAGAGATACACGTCGTCAGTCTAATCGTCGGATACTGTCGACGTTGTTCTTGGAAATTGACGATGATCACATTAAAAAACCGAATGATTTCATGAAAATGTTTGACCACACATTCAAGCATCCATCTCCTTGGTATTTTCTCCTAATCTGTCTGGGTCAATCCTCGCGACGTAGCTGTACTCACTAACGATGGGATGATCTTGATCATTGACCTACCTTATTCATCTCCATGCGAACATCGATGATCTTGATCAGTCTCGTACTGGATCATTGATGCCCTAGAATTTAACAAGGAAAATTTTTTTGGCTGGCCTATTGACGATTGAGTAAACAGATCATTTTCTTGCCCAAGACTTGAGGAGACACAATTCGAATGCATTAAAGTCTTTTTATTTTATTTCAAATGTGTCGTAAAAGCTTCCTTTTGATGGTTCAAACATCGCAGAATGTCGACATTCCCAGCAATTAACCCTTTTTCGATCTGAATTTTGCAAGACTTACTTCAAACTGATTTTTGACATTCTACTTCGTTGATCTCCGTTAAATTGACTCGCGTATTATCTCCCTGTTCTTTGAATTTTCATGATATTTTTTTAGCTTCTTCCGAATGAACAATCATTTTCTTAAATAACGAGATCTGAAGGCCAAAAAATTTTGGGATAAGTTGGAGGAATAACTTTTCTTCAGTTTTCTTGGCACATATCCATCTCATGAATTCGAATAGTTGATAATTCGATAAACTAAACAGCAGATACTAAATGAATAAAGAATATGAGATTTACTTATTTAAATTGGTATTCTTGTCTTAAACCGTACTTGAAACTAATATTTAGCTTGAAATTATTGCACTATATTGTCCTTCGAATTATTCACTAAAGACTTGAAAAAATACTCCATTGAAAAACATACTCTTTCCAATGCCCTACAATCAGTGTCATCTGTGTTCATGTGTTCTGTTGAGACGATTATATTATTTAATTTATTTTCAGATAAACTACTTCATGCCTAGGTTTTCTTCGCGCAGCCAATAATCGGCATCGCTAGATTTTGTTTCAACTTCCAAGTGTACTAAGTATGATTGATTTCATAGAATGTGCAGTGAGTTTCAGCGTTTTGAGAAAACTATACAACATAAATGATCATCTTGTTTCGTTCAAGAGTAGAAAAGGTAATTCCCCAGCATATTTCCAGAGCAGGAAATTTCTTAATATTAATCGAAGACTTATTCATGGTTTAATTGAACTTATGAATGTAAAAAATTCAAGCTATTATAGATAGAAAATCGAACACGACGAGCTACTTTGCGCCTAGAAATGGCTATATTTTTGTAATTGAAACATATAGAATATTGCTAATTATTGAACCATGGTGATGAGATACGTTGTTTATCATCATTGTTGAAGTGTTCGATTGATTTGCTGGAATCTCCAAGAGTATCATAAAAATCTCCTCAAAAAAAAAAAGAGTATCATAAAAATTCAATCATCGGAATAATGTGCTGGAATGGGCACCAAGCTATCTGATCTATTTTCATCAAGCTATGAAGATATGCGTGAACTCTGCGTAAAATGTCAGGAAATAATAAATCCATTTTCACAATTATAAAAAAGGTGTTTATTTTATAAAATAACTATTTTATAAAATAATTATTCTTAGAGTTACATAAAAAAATGCGCGTGCATGGTCAAATAAATCATGCATCTGATCAAAAGAAATCGATGTAAATAAGTATTATTGGAAATTTTATGATCTTTCTCTCAAAAAACATATTGCCGGTAAACCATGAAAATTACTCTACAAGGAGATGGTGCACACGACAATGAGGAAACAATTTCATCTGTAACAATTCCTGTAGAAAACAATGCTACCCGCTAGTAAATTGGTGTAAATGTAGAAGTATACGCCGGACTAGATTCCAGATCACATGCTACATTGAACTCTCCCCGCCATCACTGTCCATCGGTGAAGCTCTGAGCGCCTACAGATCTCAAGCTGGCCGATTGCCATAGTCTGTAGATCAACCAATATAGATCATGATCGGATGGCCTATCGATGGTAGAACCTTGATCAATAATTTTATCATTTAGGTTTTCTTTAATTTCTGACGGGATCGCCACCATCCATGCATTATCAGTGTTCGGATTGCCTCTTTCTTCGACCAGGTCCCGTGACTCTGATGGCCCATCTCTCTCCCTCGCTCTCCCTCTCCAAACTCTCATTACAGTAGTAAAAAACTTAATTCCGAGACGACTGTGCACATTTATGAGAGGCAGACTAGACCTGCACTGACTGGATCTCTCAGAGCGCGTAGTGTCTGTACCTCCATCTCTCTCTCTCTGGGAGTCTAATTCCATGCGTTTCCAAGTAATGTCTCGGTCATTTGAGGAGTTTACTGGTCCCGAAAAACCGGCTCGATTGGAGCGAGGCAAGCGGACACTGGCCCGCCAGCGATCGCAGGCGATTGGATAATGCCTTTCCAGTGGCATTTTATCAACTGCGTCAGCCGTCTGTCAAATCTCGCATGGCCCGAGCACAACTAGACGACAAACAGCGGCTACAATCTGCACTGCGTTGCCGCTGGATACGACGCCGACCTGTCTCCCCTCTCTCGCACGCGAGGAGACTGCGCCAACCCGTGACCCAGAAAGACACCAAGAAGAACTACAGTAAACTCGCGGAAAAAGACAACCTCTACAGGCTTCTCTCGCAGCCGTTACGAGAGAAGCCGAGCCGCGCGCCATCCCGATCGAACACGAAAAGAAACCCCTGCTGCATCATGGTGCCGATGACGCCGAAGCCGTCAGGAGAATACACTGGAAGCAGCGCTAAGCACCAAACACCGGGCTCCGTCTCCAGGAAGTAATTCTTCGGCGGCGGCGCCAACATTTCCCCGCCGGCAAGCTTCAGCCCCAGTCGCGGCAATCGCCGAGAAGGCTCCTCTGCTGACCCATTGACGCAGAGATCGAATCCCGAGCCGGGCACGCGCGGTAACCTCACCCGACTTTCCATGGCTGCCAGCACCTGCCTGTAGGCTGGGTCGGGAAGGAAGGTGATAGTCGTGCCGGAATCGACAACCATGCCGCCTGCGCCGGTCGAATGGTCCATCGCCCACACGGTAGACTCGATAGGCAGCTCCACGCCGTCAACGGAAGCTCCTTCAATTCCCACGTAATACAAAGTCGGGCAGAGCGGGTTCGTCAGCAGGGGCGTGTACCTCAGCGTTAGATTCTCCTTACTGTCGCCGAAGAGGAGGAAGCTGGAGGAATTCCTGAGGCAGTAGGAGAACGTGTTGCCGTACCGACGACTGACCTGGGAGGGGAAAGATAACGGGCCGCGGCCCAGGCCCATTATTCCATGCTCGGCAGTAGCCCGTGAAACGTTGAACACGCACCCGAACGAGAGTGGCCGGAGGTAGGTCTCGTCGCCGGAGGCGCTATTCACGGCGGCTGTATCTCGAGAGAGGAACCCCTCCGCGACGGCTTGGTACCGGCAGGGGCTGTGCAAGTGGTCGCTAGGGCAAGATTGCTGGGAGAGGGAGCGGGGAACGAGACGGCATTGGCGGTCGTAGCAGTGATATGGGGCGAAGGAGGAGGAGCGGCGGGCGAAGAAGGCGGCGCCGGGAACATGGCGACTGCAGTCGCGGCAGGCGGAGCAGCGGACCCACACGAGATCACTGCCGGTGTCCACCGCGAGAAGGAGGCGCTGAGGAGGAGTGCCCGCAAGAATATCGACTAAGTACTTGTCAGCGCCGGTGGTCGCACTGGAAACGACCGGCCCGGCGGTGGAGATTGGAAGTTCCGGCGTTTCCCCCGCTGAGTCGAGAACAGACAGTCGCAGAACGTCGAGCGAAAGGGATTGCTGTGGGGTTGGAAGAACGGAAGGGCGGATGAGCGGAAGCTTGAGGGTGTCGCCGGCGACTGCGGTCGAAAAACAGTATGCTGCGATGATGCTGCAGAGAAAAGTGGATGTGACCATGGTGGTGGTGATACTGTCAGGCTGGGGACGCGACCAGGGATTAGCAGGAAAGACGTTACCTCAGCAAAGTCGGGAAAAGAAAGGCTTTTTAATTGCCTGTCGCCATCATCATCGGAGATTTCCACTGCCCGCAAGCCGAGCCGATAACAGGATGGTGGGGGCCATGGCATGTGCTAGGAAGGAAGCAGGAGTAGGGAAATGCGATAACTGATTCGCGTGCGAACTGAGCCATTTTCGTGTGCGCATCGAACTCGCAAAATCTTGATTCGAACTCGAAATCCGGACTTTTCACATCTTCGTTCGGATATTTATTAAAGCGAACCAAAGAGAAAGATTCAAACATAAATCTCTAAGTGCATGATTTGGAACACTTCAAAAACATGAGAAAAAGGACAAGGAGATCAGGAAAAGTATTCAGAACTGCCATTAAATAACCACGCACATGCCGGGGTTCTCCTGTATCATCAACCACACGACAAATCGAGGGAGGATGGCGCCAGATCCTTCACCAGGGCAACTCTCTCTCTCTCTCTCTCTACATGAAAAGCTGTGCTTCGATGCTGGAAAGGTGTCCCGGTATCCTGGAGTACAAAGCTGTGGATTCTGAGGAATAGTGGAGAGTAACGAAGTCTATTGATTTAAACAAAAGTGGACGCAGTTGCTTTTTCTAGAAAAAAAAAGATTGTGGAACATTAATAGAAAAAAAAAGGTTCAATTTTCAACCTTTTCGAATTTCATTCATAATCATATAAAAGGCATGAGCAAAAGAGTTGCCAAAGAGTTTTCCATCCAAGATTGCAACGTAATGCATGTTATTTTCTTGGCATGATTCTTTGACTTGAATTGATAATAGCATTTACAGAAGATCTCAAAACCATTTCTCAAAAACTATAGTTTTGAAAACATTCGTGTATGTATGAATTTTTATTACTTTATTGATTCTTTTTAAATATGTGGGTGAAAATTCTGGGTCTCATTCTTTGAACAAAAAACCATTTTGTAATGGGCCAGTAATCATTAGACCAACAAGAACGCACAAAAAGTTCATTTAAGGAAACATAATTCTTTGTGCAAAATATCGAGTAATTCTCCAAGATACGAAGTGTAAAATTAGATTTTAAATTCAATCAAGACCTATAGATAGTTCGATAAAAATCTGCTTGGATATGTTTTGTGCTATCATCAAAGTTCATGATATTAATAATGAAAATGACATTCTAATTTCATAGGACATCTCTATGGTGTATGAATTGGAAAGTCAAATCCACTGAGAAAAGATCGTAGAAATATTAATCCACAAGTCCTTTGAGCTATCGTTCTATTCTCTATTGCTAGACACCTAAGTGTGTGTGTGAGAGAGAGGGGGTTGGTGTAGGTGGCATGTTCGTCTTCGTATCGAAGTGTTTTCAAACTTGAGTTTGAAAACATCACTTGTGTTTTAGAAGTCATTTGAGCTAGGACTCTCAGGGCGCTTGTCTAATGAATATGCACAATACTTTGACAATCTAAAACTTGCGTGAAAATCAGCTAACAATCTAAAAATATATGCAATATTTGGACAAGCATTCCTCAAGTAGATTAAATTTCCTATTAATTTTAAAATACTAGTTAAATTTGTTCTAGAATCCCAAAACATAAAGCTACAATTAGTTGACATGATCAGTTAGTGATTCCTATGATTCATATTGCGATAGTCTAGTTACTTGTGTAAATAAAGGTGGCATAGAATCCCCAAACCTTAGTCTAGATTAGTTAACATGATTATCTAGTGGTGCTTATCATCATCGGCATCATCATCTTAATATTATAGCTTCTTTAAGTGCATGTAAATATATTTATGTTACAACAACCCATAATTTCATGTAGTAAAATTTGTTCAAAAAATACTTTGGCCTACCCATGCCACAAGTGATAAACTAAGTCAACAAGTGTCTCACATGCCAAGAGATTTCACTATAGTTTTTCTCTAATAGGAAAATATCATCAACATAAATTAAGCTCGCGAAAGGATTAATCTCAAATGAAAACTAAAATAATCAATGATCACCGGCAAGTTCGTGAACCAGCAAATGTGCCCAGTCACAATTTACTACGTTCCCATCATTTAGGTGTGATATGGCAATCAGAAAAGGTGTGTTCATCGAAGCATAAAGTGTATATGAGTATCTATGAAATAAAGGCAATTCCACAGTCATACAAGTTCCAACAATGGCTATTAACAACACTTAGCTGTATTTTGGAAAATTAGATGATGAAACGGGGTTAGACTGTTATGATGAAGATATATGCACAAAGTATAAAAATTGAGCTTTCAAGTGCTTCAAATCACATGCAAATAATGCACAAGAAATAGGAGATAATGTAGGGATGAGCTAGATATAGAAATATTGGACTTGAGGGGAGAATGTGACTTTTTTGCATATATTTGTGCTAATATAATACCTAGCTAGCTGATAACATGCATTTATAACTTCAATTCTTATCCTAATTAACTCATATTCATGCTTATTTTATGAGAATATGATGCATGTTATCATATTTATTAGGAATTTTCTCCATTGGCATGTCATTTCACTAAAGTTGATATTTATGCATAAATTAAGGATAATTTCATGCTTAATAGTAATTAATCTTTTGTTTAAATTAATAGAAGTTAATCTCTGTTATTAGATGAGTTTTGACTTTAGTACATGTTTGGAAGGATGATTTTAGGATGAATTTATGATTTAGAATGTTTAATGAGAAATAATTTAAGTAAATTAGAAGTCATCTTGATTTCTTCTTTCAAAATATATTTTAAATCATATGATATTAAAAAGAAAAGAATTTGTGATCCAATGGAGAAAATTTGGATTAAAAAGGAGTTGTATATTTTAAATTATGAATTTCTGAAGTTTTATGCATTTTTTCTGATTTTTATTTGATTTATAAATTGAATTTCTATTTAAAAAATAGCAAAAAAGGGGGTTACGTACCTGCAGGCGCTGACGTAGCGAGCGGGCCCAAGCGGCGGCTGACGTGGCATGCGGGACCGCCTCGGGGCGCAACGCGGCACTAAGGCCACGTGGTAGAGCCCGAGTGGCCCACGTGGGGCGCAGGTGGCGCTGACGCGTGGCAGGGAGTCACGCGGACGCCCATGAGGGGCGCCACGTGGCGAGGCTGGTAAGTGGAGGGCCCACAGGTATAGTGGGCCCTGGTAACATGAGGGGACGGTAACGCTATGGTTATGCAGGGGAGCTCCCCTATTTAACTGCAAACTCTTCCACTACTTTCTCCATGTGGGACTATGTCCCACGCGATTTACTTTTTTTTCAGGCGACGTGGACTGAAGACAAGCGTCGGATCTCATCAAGATGGCCTAGATCGCGTGGACCCGAGTCCACGCGATCTTAGATCCAGCACGTGCATAATTATTTACCTTAAGTGACCGCGATCGGAGAGTTACTCGATCGCTACGTGGTGCCCCCAGGAGCGCCTGATTTTCATCGCGGGGAGATCAAGAATTCATCGGACGGCTGACGGCGAACGCTCCCTATGATCGTGGTATACGGGATCAGATTAATCACGATCATCCGCTCACTTGAAGCGCTATCGGACGGCGGAGACAAGACGTGGAAGAACCCACGATCGCGGTCCGATCGAGCCGCGATCGCGGCGCGATCGAGCCGCAATCACACGTCTCTCGTTGGGGAGTCGTCTCCAATCGATCGGCATGCGATTGACGAAGGATTAGGACCACGATCGCGGCCCGATCGTGGCGCGATCGTGGCCCGATCGTGGCGGAAATCGTGGCGATTTGGAAGCAAAATTGAAGCCTTGGCCATCATCGATTCGTCGCAGAATTGAAGCCACGATCCATGCCCAAGGAATCACCCCCTCGACGCCATCAAACAGCCTCCACGATCACCTCAATGGCCCACGATTTTGGGGCTAATTTCTCTTTAAAACCGGTGTATTCTTCCCTCTTTGTTCTTCAACTTTTGATCGACTCGTGAAGAAATTAAGCGAGTTTCGAGGAAGGTCTTAAGTTCTCGTGATCCTCTGCTTCCAAGTGTGTAGAGACGCATCCATTGAAGCATGATAATCACGATTTCATCTCTTGATTTCATCGAATTTTCCCCTTTAATTCCGAACGTCCACGAGGAAGAATCCGAGCAAATTCGCTTCAATCCATGAGAATTGAGGCCCCATTCTTACGGCAATCGGGTTAGTAGTGAGGTTCGATCGATTATCAAGAGGTAATTTGTATTTTTATTAGGTTTAGATCTTTAATTTCGCAAAGTAGTTCATAGTGTTCTTCATTTTCCCTAATTTTTAGTCCAAAAAGTCGCTGATTTTGAAAATAGGATATCTCTTTGATTATAATTCCAAATCACTTGATTTTGGTTTCATTGGATTCCTCTTTTCATCAGCTTTCCGTGAATAAAAATTCATCGAATTCCGAGTTCATTTGACCCTTCAATTTGACGTTTGACCGAGGACTATTCATCCTTCATCAGAAGTCAAACGTTGACTTTCGGGGTCAATTACTTTCAATTTACAAATTAGAATTCGATAATTTTGTTCTCTTTAGATTTCTCTAGTTCTTAGCTTTCCATTGATCTATAAATTGCAAGATTTGAATTTCATTTGGCTGGTCAATTCGAAGATTTCCTCTGAGGTGTTCATTTCGGGGATTTTCTGATATTTGATTTTCAATAATTTATAGTAAATCCAATTCTTATCCAAAAAATCATAAATTATATACCAATAAATTCCATTTTCTCTATATTTTCCAAATATATAATTTTCGTAATCTTCTGACCCTGTTTGATTCTCTGATTTTACAGTACATTTACTTTTGGTCAAAGTCAACGCTTTGACTTTGACTTTTTACTTTTCTCTGTCAGATCCGAGATTTCAATTCTTAAAACTTCTTATTAGGTCTATTTATATCACTTCCACTCATTACATCTTATTTTTATTTCTTTAAAACCGTTTTAAACCTAAGTTTGACCAAGTCAACTCTGCAATTAAAGTCAACCCTGCTCTCTGTGGATCGACTCGATACTTACACAATAGTTGATTATTCTATCTTATCTTTGTGAGTTCGGTTTTATAAATTTTTTTTTACCATCATCTTTGTGTTTTAACGACGCACGAAAACGACACGTCACTAGCTTATCTATGACATATTATACCCTTCCTCTTACCTAAAGTCACCAAGAAATACAACCACTTTGATGTTAGATTAAGGCTATTCATCCAAGATCTCATTGGTATCTGAGTGATGTTTTCTCTCTTTTCATGGGTAAATATGAATTGATGAATTAAATAAATATCTAGTCATGACTAATATCTAGTTTGACTTTGGAAGTCAAGCTGATGAGGACTAAATCTAGTGAATTCTCCAAGTCATGGGGTATTTCAAGAGTCCCCTACTTCAAACATAGAGCCAACAATTCTTAGAAGATCTCCAAGAATGTTGGTTCTTCCTATCTTCAGACCTTATGGTCTGGTTTTAAGGATAAATTTGGAAGAACTATCTCTAAATGACCATCACGCAACAATAGATTATGAAGACAAACAAGGAGGTCGGACCATGAAGATAGGAGAGACACCTGATTGATATTATAAGTCAATCACACTTCCATATATCTCATTTATGTCCTTTGAAATGAAATTTATTCATTGTCATTCTTGTATGATACTTGTAATGAAGTTTATGAGCAGATGCAATGATTAAGTGAATTACGATGAGATCATAATATAGTGATCACTAGTTTTAAACATATGTTCTAAACATTCCTATTTGAGGGATATTTGAGAGGGACATCAAATTATCCATAAAGAATAACATTATTTGATCCGACTCATATGATGAGTATGGTAGATCTTATAGCCATTAGTGTGGAGACACTAAGGATTAGATAATAGGTGCTCTTTGGAAAAAAGTTCACTGAATTGATCCGTATGAATCCCTGAATGGTATTATACCTAACTGTCAATCAGGTTGATTCATGTCACGGTTGTGTATGTGGTCCTTTGAGTTGAGACACTAAAGACATCTTTTTGATGATAATCATGTTTTGATTATGACTTACGAATCCTTAGCCATGATGTATCTAAAACGTCATATATTGTATACGACATGAAGTCCACGAAGATGATTGTGCGATCAAGATGAGATCATTTGCCCTCAGTATTTGAGGAGATTGACTCAAGGAATGAGATGCGATGAAATCCTTGGCTAATGTAGTAGAAATATATGAGAAGGAGTTCTTGATGATTTCCTACACGCATAAGTACTAACTTGAGTGACTGATTAGGGTTTGATAGTTGACCATACCATATATCATTTATGAGTCCCGTGCGGATAAAATATTATACATATATGGTAATCGATGATAGAAAGGTTCCATAAGAGAGTTTTTACATACTCCATGTCTCCTAGAGTACGTGGTGTAGCTTGGCACTCAACGAGTTGGCGATTTAACCTGCCAATTGGGTTAAATCGATCATTGATTAATTAATCTATATATTGATGTAGATAATTAATTAAGGTTGACCAATAAGGTGTTATTAGGCCTATATAGTTATTAACTAGTGAGATATATGGACCTAGACGGTCACACACATAAGGTCTATAGATGTTGGTAGATGTAGATATAATTATGAGAGTTTTTATAAAAACTCTACATACCTAATGTCTATAAATAGGGGGAGAACGATCATAATTTAAGGTGTCCATACAAGCATTGCAGGAATTCTATCATTTCTTCTCTTTCTCTGTTAGTGAAGAGCTTTGACGAGGAGATCTAACCATCAAGAGATTGTGTGGATACCACTAGAGGCTAGACACTTGAATAACTTCAAGAACTCCTTCAAGAGAACCCTGTAAATATATTTTATCATATATACTAAATGATTATATCATTTATTCTTGGTGCCTCAATGTTTTGAATGTTCGATTGAATGTATTCTGTTGCATTCGATGTTTTGATCAAAATTTTGAAGGCTTCTTGACATCATAACCCAACAACACCTAAACCCTTCAATCCCTTCTTTAACTTAGCCAACTACATTTGATCAACCAAATTTAGACCATTGGATCAAGTCGCATAATTTTCTTAAATTTTAGGAACCATTCTCATATTTGGTTGACCCACTCTTCTTTGTTTAAAAGTCCAACACTTGCTTAAGTATCATCCTTATCACCCATTTTTCTTAGTTATCCTAAGACCCTGTTTTATCCATGTTTTTCTCCATTATTTTTCATAAAGTATCTCAATTGAACTTGGCCCTCCATTTGGAAAAATCCTAGCCTTTCATAAGTTGGCAAAACACCCTTTCAACTAACATGTTTTGCTCCAATTTTTAAGGCACCTCAACCAACTCCATAAGACTCACTAGGGTTGGGCATTTTGCATCAGGTCAAATATTTATCAATAAAACATCAACCAATCAATTGATGATCTAGAAAAATAATCAATTTTTATTAACTGGACAATCAATCAAAGATCATTGACTCAATCGACAAGATTAGCCTAATAAGAATTTAGCAGCTTCATGTTTGAAAGACAACTCAAATTGCATCGTGGAGATTCATGACTCCATCACCACATATTAGCCATTGAAGTAGCTATATCGTCCATGTGAAAGAAGATTATTAGTTTACATTTCAACACCAGCCAACCAGATGAATTGGACATAATATTTCTAACGTTTGTTTGTTGCCTAGATCTTTAGTCTCATAGTAGAGTTCCTACTGCTAGGATTTGAGGCTCAAAAAGCTCTCCAAGTCTTCGACTAAAATAATGATTACATCGAAAGTTGTTGAATCAAAACATTCAATAGAGTTGACGCGCCAAGAATAGATAATCTCATCAGCCATTATAGGCGATCCTATCATCTAGTATAGAATAAAATTCATACTTACATGGATCATTTGAAAGAGTTCTTCAATCGTTCAAGCGTCCGGCCTCTAGCGGTATTCACACAGTTTCCGGACGATCGGATTTCCTCTTGAACACTTGTCATCACGAGAGGAAGAGAAGAGGGAAGAGAAGTTCTACTAGGCTTGCATGGGCACCTCTATTATGATCGTTCTCCCCCTATTTATAGACCTTGGGAATGTAAAATTTTTACAAAAACCCTTATTATTATGTCTATATCCACCGACGTCCATTGACCTTATGTGTGTGACCCTCTAGGTCCATATATCTCATCAGTTAATAAATCTATCAACCCACTAACACTTATTGGTCTTCCTTATCAATTAAATATATCAACATATAGATTAATTGACTAAGGATTGATTTAACCCAATCAACTAGTTGAGTCGCCAGCCCGGTGGGTGCCAAGCTACACCACGTGCTCTAGGAGATATGGAGTATATTAGAACTCTTTCATGGAAGCCTGCCTTCATAGGTTATCGTGTACGTATGATCCTTCATCCACACGAGACTCATGAATGACTTAGGGTATGGTCAATTGTCAAACCCTAATCGGTCACTCAATTTAGTACTGATGCAAGTAGGAAAACATTGAGAACAACTTCTCTAATATTTCCACTACCCTGGCCAAAGATTTAACCACATCTCATTTCTTGAGTCGATCTCCTCATATACCAAGGGCAGATGATCCCATATTAACCACTCAATCACCTTCGAGGACTTCATGTCGTATCCAATCTATGATATTTTGGAGATCCCGTGGCTAGGGATTCGTAAGTCATAGTCAAAACACGATTATCCATCCACAAGATGTCTTTGGTGTCTCAGGTCAAAGGACCACGCACACAACCGTGACATGAATCAACCTGATTGACAATTTGGCATAATACCATTCAGGGATTCATACGGATCAATTCAGTGAACTCTTTCTCCAAAGAGCACCTGCTATCTATCCTTGGTGTCTCAACACCGATGGCCACAAGATCAGCCATACGCATCATATGAGTCAGATCAAATAGTGCTTCTTTTGGGATAATTCGATGTCCTTATCGAATATCCCACTAATAAGAATATTTAGAACATATGTTTAAAGACCAACAATCACTGTATTATGATCTCATCATAATTCACTTGATCATTGCATATGTTCATGGACTTCATTGCAAACATCACACAAGAATTACAATGAATAAAAGTTCATTTCAATGAATATAAACGAAAGATGAAAGTGTGATTGGCTTGTAGGCCACATAATATCCATCACCTACTAGTAAACCCCCATCCATCGCCAGCCAACTAGCTTAAACCTTTAGCCAGATAGCCCTTGTCTCCAAGTCAAGCATCTATCAGTGGTTGTGGAGTCATCTATTTCAACGTAGACCTCACAAAAATCTACAATGGTAGTTAACCTTTCAAGTTTTTACTTGATTTGACTTCAATTTTGGTAAGTACTTGACCTACTTGGTCCTCCCAACTCAAAGTAGTTGATGTTCACTTTATAATATGGCTTTAAATATAAGAGTTGACTTTCTCTTCCCTTTTGTTTCTGTCAGTGTATAATCACACTTTTATAATACTATAGTTGCTACTCTCTCTCCTCTCCCCTATATGTCTCTCTTCTCTTTTCTAAAATTCCCTAATGAGATGGTGAAATTACTAAGAGGGGGGGTGAATTAGTTTCTTTTTCTACCTTTATGTGATTCTAATTCCTTTTTCAATTCGTTGATTATCTCTCAACTTTCTCACGTCACTCGTATGCCAAATATTTTATACTGGACAGGGTTCCAGACCCCCGCGCCAGTCCCAGGAGGAGACAGTCCCCCTAGAGTCTCTCCTCACCCTTTTTTAATCCCCTAGTAGTAACTACTAGCTGGCCAGGATTAACAAATCAAAAGTTTTACACGATCTTTCGATCTGACTCCCTCACACTCTCGGTTAGTGACCTTACTTCACCGCCGTCCTTCGGTACCCCTCCGCTCGTCCCTTCCCCCGGGTCGACTCCTAGAGCTCCGCGCGCCACTCCCTACTCTCTTTTGGGTTGGCCTGCCCCTCTGTAGTCACCGAGTCTCAGCACCGATCCACGTACACACCAAGTAAGTCGCTCGTCCTCGAGTCCGAGTGATCCTGCAAGGTGAAGAATAAGTATCCCTCGAGTTGACTATATAGTCAACTCCCTAGAGTCGTCCTGACTCACTACGATTCCCAAGGAATCTCCCCCTTACCCTCACGGGTAACTACGACTCACCAAGAGTCCACCTGAAGTGTGATGGTATGTGTAATTATCCTATTACTTTAATTAAACTTATAAAATAAAAAGTTGTAAAGAAAATATTTAAACAAACTAAACTAATTAGAACAAACTGTAACAACTGATGTAACAAGAGAAATATTTTAAAACTTATTAAAAATAAAAACAAATTAATATAACCCCTTGATTTGCTGATTTGACTTTAACTGCTGATGTTGACTTTGACTTTCTCTAATTGACTTTGACTATCTCTGTTGACTTTGACTACTGCTGTTAACTTTGACTTTCTGAGTTCTGACGTTGACTGCTGCTGTTGACTTTGACTACTGCCGTTAACTTTGACTTTCTGAGTTCTGACTTTGACTACTGCTGTTGACTTTGACTTTTGCTTTGATTGACTGTAGTTGACTTTTGATGAATGTAGTCAACTTTTGTTGACTATAGTTGACTTTTGCTGACTGTAGTTGACTTTTGATGACTGTAGTCAACTTTTGTTGACTGTAGTTGACTTTTGCTGACTATAGTTGACTTTTGTTGACTGTAGTTGACTTTGACTTCAGTGGTCTTCTTTGACTTTCTGATGGCTTTGACTCCTGCGGTCTTCTCCCTTGGATATAAAAAAAAAGACAAATGCAACACTATAATACCACAAATAGCCCCTAGAGTAATTCTCCAAATATCCTCACTATGGACTGAATTTGTAACCTTGATAAATTGACTAATAAATGATTAAAAATTCACTGAAAATTAAACCACCTTTGATCTCACCTCGATGAAGTCTCACTAAACCTGAAAGTTTATAAATTATCTAAAGAATAGATTAGACTATATATTAACAACTGTTTATATTTATGGGCAATGCTAAACAGAATCTCAAATTAGATTAGACTATAATCAGAAATTTGAAATAGAAATTTGACAGAGTTCTGTCTGAATCTTCTATGATGCACCGCTTCAAATAATGACGTGTATGACATGCTGGATTTTAAATAAATAAAGACAGATATAAAACAGATTACAAATATAACATATTTGATAATAAAACTAATAGATATAACAGAATTGATCAACAATAGAAACAAAAAAAATGATACAGCTAATGTGATGAACAACAGATCCTAAATCAAATAGAAATTAATATTACGGATATCACAGAATAACCAAAAACTGATAACACTGATTTAATCAACCAAAGGAATGAAATAAGAAAATGAAATCAGAAAAATAACAACAGTAGTGAGAAAAATGAAACCAGATTTATAAAACCTAAACCGAAAATTGAAATCAGAAAACAACTATTGAAAATCAGAAACGGAAATAAAAAATAAAAAATGGAATATCAGAAAATCGAAAACTAAAATAAAAACAGAAACGAGATTTCAGGAACCGAAAAATGAAAACAGAAAAATCGCAAAACGAAAATAAGAAAAAAAATGAAATCAGAAAAATGAAATCAAAAACCGAAATCAGAGAAAAACGAAAAACAAATTTTAGAAAGAAGAGTCGTTGAAGAGAAAGCTTTCGCTGGAGGAGACGTTGTCGCCTTCTTTCGATTTCGCTGAGGATGACGATTTAGAAATCGTCTTCGTTTTCTTCTTCGCTGGAGCACAAGATCGCTGGAGCAAAAGATCACTCGAGCAAAAGCCCTAGTTTTTTTTCTTCACGAGAATGAGACACAAAGAGCCGTTGAGTCGTTGTTTCCCTTTTAATTTTTTTTATCGAGGATTTTTGGGCATATTCACAATTCTTAACATTACCTGAAAATGAAGTAAAAGAAGTTTAGATAACATTTAATATAAAAAGGACTACAGTGCAAATGAAAATACATAAGGAGAAATATCATTGATAAAATAAAAACAATAGCATGTTTTACTAATAATTACTAACACAGATGTTCTAAGATGACAGTGATTTAAAATTAAACATAGAAATTAACGATAATGGGAACACTAAGGATAATTCATGGTTCTACGAAGATTTGAAACCTATCTTAAAAAATTCTTATTTAAATGTTTTAATAGCAGATTATAGAATATGTAATCTAGTCTTGATTCGTAGCAATGTCTGCCTTCCGAAGTCGACGAGAGTCAATCTATCAATCCATCAGTACTTGCACTGACACAAACATACCCTTCTCAAATCATTTTGACAAACAACTATTAATCAAAATTTAAACACTACTCAATATAATATTTCATAAACATTAAAATCACACCTAAGTAAATTATCAAACTTAGGTTAAACTAACATTTTCTTCTCTTATTTTTCTTAATCAATATCATTACCTAATTTTTATTTTTCGCATGGTATCAGAGCCCTAACTTAGGGTTCCTTGTGGCAGTGCCGGATCTTCCCGTCATCACCCACGCATCGACTCTTCATTGCTAAGGTGGACCTCTCAGTGCAGTCAACTTAAATCGATTCTATATTTGCCATTTGAGGTCTGATTGACCTGAAACCTATTGCATTAGATTGAAAAGCATTGAAAATATCGATATCAAGACAAAGAACATCACAAATGGTGACCTAACACACTTAGTCTTGCCTCTTTTATGGAAAATTGTTTAGTTTTTCGAGCATTATCTTCAAACGATCATATCTTCTTATTCTTTGCTAAATAAAATTTGTATTAGGTATCACTCGAAGCTTACTTTTATGCTCTACATACTTTCTAGAACACTAATTGGATTTGAAGCTGATTCAATGGCTAAATCTATTTTTTTGGAAAGAATACATTTGTCTTGCAAAAACTAACGCAAAATCTTTGTTCAGACCTATCTCTTCCTATACTTAATGAAATAGATCGATTTATATATCATTGGATACAAAATTTTGAGACCTACAAGTTTTCTTTTGAAAACTTTTTTATTTGAAGACTGTATCAGGGAGCAACACATGATTTATTCGCCTGACTTTTGGGGCACATGATAGTCAGACTTATTGATTTCCTAGCCAATTTATAGCTTATTGATTTGGGGGCACATTACCTTAAGATTGTGGTGAGCGAGGACTCTCCATCATCATTTTTGCCCATTCCTTCCTCTCTTGCTGTCATGACGCCCCCAAAAGACTAGTCAGTCTCTACTTCTACTCTGGTAATGCAGCTAGTCTTGCACCCCTACTTCGGCGTTATCGCCAATCTTTATTCACGGCTAGGTAGTGTAGCCCATCGTTGCTTCCTCATCTTTTTCGACAAAGGCATTCATCCACCATCATCAGAGTCCCTATATTATCTTCAACGGGACAAACTCTGTCACTTGGACAAACTATAGATTCATGGTCATCTCTCTTTTCTCACAGACGACCCTCCCTTGTGTGGGGATCCTAGAAGCACATTGTGGTTCATCAATGATCAAGCCATCATGACATGGCAGCTCAAGCTGGTGATTCCTTTGATTAGTGAACCCATGCAGCTTATTACACCAACCAAAGCTAGTTGGAGCGAATGGGCTCCATGTATGCCCATGAGTCTAATATCTATTGGATAATTGAGGTATATAAGCAATTTTTCAAGGGAAGCAATAAAAGCGTTGCCTTCAATACTATTATGCTAGAATTTTGTGAACTTCTCACTCAGTTGAAGATATATCAGCCCTATACGATTGATCGTACGACTCAGCGACGTTATCGAGAGGAGGTTTTTCTTGTTATCTTTCTTAAAAACCTTGACACCTAGATCTCCTCTTAGATTTGAGGATCTATTATGGGCAAGGTTTGCCTTCCAACTCTTGCCATGACCTTCTCTTCCACTCTTCGGGTGTCGACTGAGACTCCTCTTTTACCATCACCTTTACCTCCCCCCTTGAATCATCTGAATCTTCAAATTCCAAGGGAAAGGTGATGTAGCATAGTAGTGTGATTACACGCAATCTTAACATGATAAAACATGATTATTAATGCAATTTAAGGCATAAAACATTACATTTATGTGCATGTTATCATACTTTGAGTGCATTTCTATCATTCTATGCATATTTATGTCATAATCTCAAAATGCACTAAATTAGGGTTAATTATGATAAATTAATGATAAATGATTTTATAACCCATCTTTACTTGAGATTATGAATGGTTTTTAAAGTTAAATAATGAGAGAAATCATATTTATGAACATTCATTTAATTTTCTAAAGTTAAAATCTTAAAGAAATGAATGTATTTTTGAAATATAAATTAAATCTCTTGTTATTTAAATATTTTGAATTTTTAGAATGATAGATAATTAAATTTCAGATCCAATGAAAGAAATTTGGATTAATTTGGAGTTGTATTTTAAAAGATATGATTTTT
Source organism: Lemna minuta (assembly GCA_024174645.1). Taxonomy (NCBI): domain Eukaryota; kingdom Viridiplantae; phylum Streptophyta; class Magnoliopsida; order Alismatales; family Araceae; genus Lemna; species Lemna minuta. The sequence continues at coordinate 9,084,828 of CM044104.1, read as the reverse complement.
ACAATTTTTTGGGATTTTTCTAGATTTTTTTCCTTATTTTTCTGATTTAATTTCTATTTAAAAACGTTAAAAATAAATATTAAAAAAATGTAAAAAAATGCGCGGGGCCCACGCGGGTGCGACGTGGCACGCAAGGCCACGTGGCAGAGAGCCACGCGGACCCGCGCAGTGCGCCTACATGGTGCTTTTACATATATTATATTTATTACTTATATATATATAAAGGGTTCTTTGTCCTTCACTATATGGGAAGGGTCATACCCTTAGAAACCGTCGGGTCTTATAAACCTGACGGTTTCCTCAATATCTTCCGTGTGGGACTAACCCACACCTTACTTACCTATTTCAGGTGACGTGGCGCGAGGAGGATCGTCGGATCGACGGCGCGCGTCGATCTCGCGCGTCGATTGCGTGAGCGCCGGACCATTGATCGCGATCAGACGCACGTGCCAAATAAAGGAATTATAACGGCTGGATCATCGGCGACGTGGCAGCATCGCACGCGTCGATCGCGTGGAGGCCAGGACCACCGGAGATCATCAAATACACGTGCGTTTAATAAGGCGTTATAACGGCCAGGATTAGATCTCGAGGGGAGCATCTGACGCGTCGGATCAAGATCCAACGGCGAGGATTTAAGGCGTTTTATAACGCCTGATTTGAAGACTTCATCAAGACCGTCAGATCACGATCTAACGGCTGCGAATCGATGCATTTTTAAACGCATACGATCCAAGCCCATCTCACGCGTCCGATCGCGATCGGACGACTGAGATTTAATTATAACGGTTCGTGATGAACCGTTTCATCACGACCGTTGATCGCGTTGTAACGCATCGATCGAACGGCTCCCCTTTTTCGCCCCTATAAATTGACGAGTTCTTCGTCGTATGTACTCATTCTTGAGAGATTTGATCTGATTGACCTATCTATTTGCATCTTCTCTTGAATCTCTCTCTTGTAATCACTTCTAGACAAGATTCCGCGTCCACGGAGTGTTTATAAGAGAGATTTCGACGATCGAGCGAGGAGAATTTGTCTCTTGAACACCGATGTTCACGTTTGAATTCGCGGAATGAAGAGCCGTCGATCCGGCGATCAATTGGATCGATTTGATCGTTATCTCGGGTTAGAAAACAAGTTTATCCTCTTATCTATCGTCGTGTATCATCAATTTTAGGATTAGGACTTCAATTTAAGTTTAATTTCATTTCAATTTCAATTTGTGTTCTTCGCGATTCCGAAAATTTCTTCCCACTTCCATCTTTGATTTCTCCGTGATTACTTATCCAAATCGAGTGATTTTTGATTCCACGGATAGATCTTTGAGTCTTCTTTCTAAAAACACCATTTTCCCTAATTTCTCACCTCAATTCATCGTCCAATTTGACCAAATTCTAAAAGATATCTCGAAAATACCTAAATTCCCTGTGGATTCGACCCGTATTTACCATTATACCCCTCAATTCTCTCTTAATTCCCCAAATTGGTAAGTTCGGTAATATTTTTGACACGAGACCGTGTGAAATCGACGACCTCGTGGTCTCGTCTCGTCATAGTGCTACAAACCAGGACCTTATCCGGGGCTTGGGCCTTAGTGGGCTTCCGGACGCTTCAGGGCTTCTAAACAATGGGCAGGGGCCCATTTTCCTTCTTATTTCTTTTAGGGCTTTACTGGGCTTCGAATAGGCCCATTAGGCTTCTGTAAGGGCTTCAAAAGGCTCGCGGATCCACTGTTGTGCATATTGGGTCCGAGCAGAACCGTTAACGGGATGTCCGTTAAGGAGGAAACACCCTTTCTTTGGAATTTCTTCGTGCGGGTGTGAGGGGTCCGAAGGAAATGTCTCTTTAGGGAATGTAGCTCCTTTTCGGATTCTTCTTCCACGACGAACATGTGTGATTTCTGCTTCTTCCAGAGACAGTGGCGGCGATGGATTTTCGGCGATAGCGTGAGCTTTAGGCGCGGAAAATAACAGAAAAGAATTTCCTGAAGGAGGAAAACTTCTGGAGCTAGATCGATGACAATTTTCGGTGGAAATCGAGGGTTTCGGCGACGATGTCGTGGCGGCGATTTGCTCGGAATGGCGTCGGATTTTGGACGCTTGAAGAGCAAGATCAGGGCTTCATTCTCTGTGAAAAGACTTGCAGGATTGATTGATACCGAAGCTGATATTTCCGATCGTCCTCTTCTTAAATTTCGATGACAATAGGCCCAGTTTCTAATGCTCGATTTTGAAGGTTTCTTCTTTTGATCTGCAGGTGTCGGCGATGGAGATCCGACAAATTTTCAAAGAACGGACTAGAGTATTCGATCCGATGCTTTGAGAGACGGCGGCAATGATTTTTCGTCGGCGTCGTCGAAGATGGATTGGAGGGCTGCTGCTTGGGGCGCATACACCAACCTTATCGCAGAGATGAGGAGAAGAGGGAGATGACAGGGAAAGAGACAGGTGGAATCACATCACGGAGGGACACACAGAAGAAACAAGGCAGTGATGAAGAACAACGATGGAGAAGATGAAGAAATTCCATCGGACAGATGAGAGAGAGAGAACACTACGTTACATGTTGACCGAGTCAACTTGACTTATCAAGCCAATTCATTTCATTAATACATTATGTCGTTTTTCACCGTACAAGCGTTAATTTATAGGGTACACGAAGGGTAGTTATTGTCAACCACCAAGATGAAGGGACACACCCCTTGATTAACTTCTATAACTTCCTTGATCGAAGTGGTGGTTTGAAAAGGTGCGATGATGTGGCACCTCCGGATGATGACATGACAACTTTGCTGACCTTGAAATGTTGACTTTGAAATTCTGGTTTGACCGTCGAAGCTTTGACTGTTGACCAAGGGTTGACTGTGACCGAAATGGGTCAAATTTGCTCCTTCATCAAAAGGAGAACTATATAGATGGTGGTCGTTGGCGCGGTCGACGACATGATGGCCAACTATTCCCTCCATTTGAGCATTGTCGATGGACTAATCATCGTTCTGACCATTGTTGGTAGAAGTTTAGCAAACCTATTGGGGTTGTCAATTCTGCCTCTACTGATGCTTTTTCCTCTTCATCCTCAGGTATGATGACTATATCTTGGGAGGACTATGATAGTCTTATGAAGCTTCAAGAGACACCTACAACTTGTCCAACTCACTCGTCACATTGTTGACGAGATAATTTTGTGCGATCGTTGTATACACACAATCTCGTGTCAAAATAAGTTACAAACTCACCAATTTAAATATTAAATCATTAATTAAAGAGTATAGTGGTGAATAAGGGTCGAATCCATGGAGAAATAAGGGAAATATTTGAGATATCTTTGAAATTCAATCAAATCAAACAATAAATTGAGATGATAAATTAGGGATTTTAGTAGATTAAGAAAAATCACTCTAATACGAATCCATGGAATAAAAAATCACTGAATTTATATTAGAATTCGCGGAGAAAGCGAGATAGAAATTCAAACGTGAAAATAAGTGAAAAACCAAAATTAAAACTAAATTAAATTAATCTACGATTTAAAATGTAATTCTAATGCTAAAGGAAGGTGAATTAAGATGAAAACACTCAACCTAACCCAAAGCCGTGCTCGAAATGATCCAATTCATCGCCGAATTCAAGGCTTTTCATTGTGCGATTTCTAAAACAAAGTTAAGCGTTCAAGATGTGATTTCTTCCAATTTAATCAACCAATTCTTGATTTCAAACACTCCTCGGATGCAGAAATGAGTCTAGAAAATGAAGAATTTAAGAGATTCTCAGATTGTGGTGTCTAAACAGTTTGATTTGCTAAAAAAATCCAAGAACTGTTTTTCCATCAAAGAACATTTCAATTTTATAGGCAAATTTGGGCACGACCGTTGAATGCATCATTTCATCTTTGATCAATGGCTAAGATTAAATGATGATTCACAAATCAACGTCTTTTAGTCGCGTCCATCCAATCCATGATGAAGCGTCTAGATTGTGCCACGTCGCGTGTGAAGAAGATGCGTCGTTTGATGTTGTCCGTTCGATCTTCATCGGACGATCGTAATGAATCCACGTCTCCATCGGGAGCATTTAATCTCGACTATTATAACTCCCCAGATCAACGGCTGAGATTAAATCGCTTTAAGTTGAATCGTCGCCTAATCAGATGTCACCACGTACCCTTGCGAGTAAGTGAAATCTAAGGATCGCAATTTAACTACGCGATCAGACATCTCTCATTGCGCCACATCACTTGTAACGAAAAAGAAAGATAAATAGTCCAACTTGTAATAAATTAAGGCATTTCATTGCATATAGAACATAGAAGAGTATAATGGGTTAGCGTTAATCCGCAATGTATGCTTTAACCCATTAATCTCTCTTACGCACACTGATAACATGCAATCTTAACATGCAAAAACATGATTATTAATGCAAATTAAGGCATAAAACATTCCATTCTCATGCATGTAATCATACTTTGAGTGCATTTCTATCATTTCATGCAATTTTAAGTTATAATCTCAAAATGCACTAAATCAGGGATAACTATGCATAATTAAGAATATATTTTAGAATAGATTATTCCCATCTAAATTTGAGATTATAATTAAGTTTTAATGTTAAATAATAAGAGAAAATGTTTATATACATTCATTTATTTTTCTAAGTTTTGTTTTTCAAGAAGAAATGAGTGTATTTTTGAAATAATAATTTATTCTCTTGTTATTTAAATATTTTGACTTTTTATAATGATAGATAACTAAATTTCAAATGCAATGAAAAAAATCTGGATTAATTTGGAGTTGTATTTTGAAAGTTATGAATTTTCTAATTTTTAAGGATCTTTCAAGAATTTTTTTGAATTTTTTAAAATTTTTAATGAATTTCTTAAGATTTTCTGGAATTAAAAATAAATTTTTTTAAATTAAAATCAAATTTTCAGAATATTTAAAGCGCGCAGGTGACGTGGCGTGATCAGAACCATCCGATTAGATTGCAATCTACGATCGCGATGAGGAGGCGACGTGGCATCGTGAGGAGCGTCCAATCCCACGTGATCCTTATCAAGCGTTGATCTTCACTTAAATCAATGGGAAACGTGGTTAAATCGAGTTCACCATATCATTTTAATCTTGACCGTTCATTGCGAGAGTTATAATGGTTGAGATTAAATCGCGAAAAAACGCATCTGATGCGTCCGATCGCGATCCAACGACGACCGTTTCAAGGCGTTTTATAACGTGCGATCACGTGGCTTCATCTGAGCGCTCCATCTACGATCCAACGGACGGGACTTAACGATAACGATTCGCATCAATGCGATCAATCAGAGCCGTTGATCGAAGAGGAAAGGCCCTATCGGACGGTTATGCCCAAAATCACTATAAATTGAGATGTTCTTCGATATTTTGATGTACTCTTGGATGATTTCGCTAAATTGATCTATCTACACACTTCCATCCTTGAATCTCTTGCTTCTAATCACTTCTAGACTCGTTTCCGCGTCCACGGGGTGATTAAAAGTGAGATTTCGACGATCGATTAAGGAGGATTCGTCTCTTGAACACTGATGATCGTTTTCGAAATCGCAGAATGAAAAGTCTTGAATCTGGCAATTAATTGGATCATTTCGATCGCTATCTCAGGTTAGATTACGTGTTTTCCCTATAATCTTTCGTCATGTATCATCAATTTATAATTTATGATCGTAATTTAGTTTAATTAAGTCTTTAATTTCAGTTTTTCTCTTAATAGCGTTCGAAAATTTCTCTCCACTTCGCTCTTTGATTTCTCTGCAAATACTAACCTAAATCGAGTGATTTTTGATTATGTGGATTCGTCTTTGAGTTATCTTTCTAAATTTACTATTTTCCCTAATTTCTATCACCAATTCATTGTCCGATTTAATCAAATTCCAAAAAATCTCTCAAAAATCCCTTATTTCTCCGTGGAGTTGACCCTTATTTACCATTATACCCCTTGATGAACTCGATTACACGTGTTTTCCGTCGTTGTTTTGTATCGATTTCATGGAATAAAATTTATATTTCCTTACTTAGTAAAGTGTAAGCAAGGGTCGAATCCACAGGGAGCTGAGGTAATGAGATTAGATATTTAAATGAAAGGTGAGAGAGCGTGGAAGAAGTGAGAGCTTGGAAAGAAGTGCAAACGTAAATGCGGCATGTAGAGATGAATATGAGTGATAGATTTTAGGTTTCTTTTTTAATTAGGAGAGAAATATGAATTCCAATGGAAAAACAATGTAGAAAGAAATGTAATGGGGATGACAAGGTGAGAAGAGTGGTCAGCGGTAGTAGTGGATCGATGAATCGATGTGTAGCGATAGGGAGAGAGAGAGTTGCAAGTCTCGATGATGTCAAAGCCACTACATTAAAAGAAAATAAGAAAGAAAAATAAAGAAAAAGGAAAATACAAGTTTACTGTTTATGGAGATGATGAACACAAGCAAGAACTCAATCTGGATTGTCGCACAAACCCCGTTGGTGTGCCCGTCCTAGGCCGGGTGATGCTCGATCCGCTTCGATCACGATCTTTGCTTGCTCCCTTCTCCACTACAAGGTTGAGCATCAAACAATGCTCCTCCTTGGGCCTTGACCTCCTCTCCCTTTCCTTCTGGTAGCCTGATGCTAAGAGAGAGCCAAAAAACGCAAGGAGAGAGAAAATGGAGGCTTTTATAGTGAGTTCTTAGGGTTTGAGTGTAAAGAGGGGTAAAAAGAGTCTAATTATTAAAATCATTTTTCAAGCTTGATTGTTTGATCCAAGGGTATGGATGGATAGAGGGTTAAAAGATGAATCTAGAAATAAAATTTCAGCTCAAAAACTCCATCTAGATCATGAGATATCATGATTTTAATTCGAAGAAATCATAGTCTTTGATTGAAATAGTGTAGAGTGGCATTTCTGTAAATTACTGACTTCGAAAATTCCAGTAAATCAGAGGGGTATTTCTGTAATTTTTTACTTTAAAAATCGGAGTGGCATTTTTGTAAATTTCTGACTTCGAAAATCGGAGGGCATTTTTGTAAATTTTCACTTTAAAAAAATCGGAGTGGCATTTTTCGTAAATATGCTCAAAAATCTGAAAAAAGTCCCTAAAAATTTAGAAAAATTCCAGAAAAAAATTCCAGAAAAAAATCCTAAACTTAGAAATTGAATATCTCGTAAAAATACAACTCCTTTTTTTCATGAAATTTTCTCCATTGGATCAAGAATTTAATACTCTATCTTTTTATCCCAAAATATCTAAAATCATGAGAAAAAAATAAGGTATCATTTAATAAAAGTTAAGCTTGGTCCAACCTCCTTAAAAATAAGGAGATTGGCCCAATATTCACTCTAAATCAATTTTGGATTAACCTAGAAATCTTATGATGATACCTTTACCAAATCCAAATCTCATTTACCGCATTTCATAAAAATATGACTGTCTTGGTGTTCAAATTTAGTAGAGAGTTGTTTCCTCTTTCCTCTTATCGTCATCAATATCCATGCTTTCCTACTTGCATACCTATGTCCCTACATCCACATAACTCATATAAAATATGAGAATTCAACCACTTGACTTTAAAAGAGTCAAATGGGGTTAGTCTCATAGTATAAGTAATTGAAAAGAATAGTGCATGATAGGACATATCTATTTGTTTACTAAATTAGCACTAAATAGACGCAAGTTGAGTATATGAGTGGAATGCAATGATGAATACAAAAATATCATAAAAAGATGATAAAGTGCATTATATGACTAAGAATTATGTGTTAAAACCTATTTATAATGATGAAAATGAATGCGTCCATGACACGTTATCACCCCTCAATTCGTAATTAAATCATTAAATTGGTAAATTTGGCTTTATTGTTGACACGAATCGGTGTACAATTAACGACGGCATCGATTCGTTCCGTCACACGCGCACACACGTGCAAACACAGATATATACACATACGCCGCCATGTGGTGTGTACATGCGTCGCCACGTGGCGACGCTTTGCCACGTCAGCGCGCGATTAGAAGAACATTTATTTATTTAATTTTTCTTATTTTAAAAATAAAAAATAGTTTTAACTAAATTCAGAAAAATTCTATAAAATTCCTAAAAATAGGAAAATTCATAACTTTCAAAATACAACTCCAAATTAATCCAAATTTATTTTGTTGGATCAGAAATTCAATTATCTATCATTATAAAAAGTCAAAATATTTAAATAACAAGAGAATTAACTTTCATTTCAAAAAACTACTCATTATTAATAGGATTAGCATTATATTATTTAATTATGCATAATTATCCATAAAATGATATATTTTTAGATCATAACCTAAAATTACATAAAATGATAGAAATTTACTTAAAATATGATAACATGCATACAAATGGAATATTTAATGACTTAATTTGCATCAATAATCATGGAAATTCATGTATTAATTGCATGTTATCAATTATGCATCCACCTTCAGCTAAGGTATTGTCTTACTTGCCTATTCGTCCCACTATTGAATCATTGACTCTGGGGCATTGCCCATATGTCATGATTTGTGGATGGAGAAGAGAATTGATTTGGGGTGTGAGATTGGATGTGGACTTTATAAGCTTGTCCCCAATCATCTTCCAATTGGGCTCTCTTGTCTCCTTTTCTCGACTGATTCTGCACTCGAGTGGCATCGACGACTTGGCAACCCCGATATCTTCAAACTTGCCCAAGCTCTCCCATGTATTTCTATTTCCTACTTTGAGTATGAGTCATGTCAACTAGATAAACATTTTTGGGCCTCCTACCCCTGCCTAGAATTATTCCAAGTAAATCTCTTTTTGATCTTGTTCATTGTAATATGTGGGGACCTTCTCAAGTGCCATCTATCTTAGGCTTTCATTATTATATAGTTTTTGTAGATGATTTCTCTCGTGCCTCTTGGGTTTATCTTTTCAAAGACCGCACAAATGTTCTACCCTCTATTCATCAGTTTCTTTAAGGGATCTCCACTCAATATTCTAAAACACCCCAAATTCTTCACATAGATAATGCACTTAAAATTGTTCTAACTGCTCTAGAAGACCGATGTATCTCTCGTGGCATCCTGCACCAATTCACGTGTCCTCACGCATCTCAGTAGAACAGTGTTGCCGAGCCCAAACATCATCACCTATTGATCGTGACTCACACTCTCTTGGTAGAAATAAGAGTCTCCCATTTTATATGGTCTAATGCCCTTCTTAGCTCTACTTATCTCTTGAACCCCTCGCCCTCATCACCTCTTGGAAGTGAAGTACCCTTTCGTCATCTCCACCCTGATCGTGATCTCTTTGCCTTGCCTCCTTGTTTGGTTGTGTGGCCTTTGTTTGTAATCACACTCATAATACATCTAAGTTGGCACAATGTTTTGTCAAAAGGGTATTCATCAGCTACCCGGGCATACAAAAAGGCTTTTAGATCTATTTTCCAGATCAATGCAAGTATGTTGTCTCTGTTGATGTCACACACTGTGAGCCTACTCGCTATTTCTCCTCTACCTCCTCATCTACTCCACCTCCAACACCATCGCTATCCAATATACCTAGCACATCCTTTTTGTCCTCTCCAACAAACATATCTCATCTACCTATTTAGATGGATCCTTGACGAGATGAATTCGCGCAGTCATTGAAAATACACAGAGACGTCTCAAAAAAAATTCCAAAATCATCAATTTAAAGTTTTAATCAAAATTTAAAGAGTATACTAATGAATAGGGGTCGAATCCATAGAGAATTAGGGAATTTTTTATGTATTCTTCAAATTTGATCAAATCAAACAAGGAATTGAGGTGATAAATTATGTATTTTTAGTAGATTTAGAAGGAAGACTCCAAGACAAATCCATGGAATAAAAAATATGTACAATTTACATCAGTATTCGGGGAGAAATCAATGAGCAAAAATTATATGAGACAAAATAGGAGAATCAAAATTTATCAAAGATAAGCATAACGAATGGTGTTTTGATAGCGGGATGTTGTGAAATTTAAGATTGGTGACCTTGAACTCCCTTAGTTTAATCCCACAATTGGAGAGGAGAGTGATCATTTTTAATAGCCTTAAAGTGGAGTTTCTATTCAATGAAGCAGACAAAATTTCACAACCAATGTGCATGAATACCCAAATATATGATTAGAGGCTATCATAGGGTTCACACAAATCCTAAGAGCAAGAGATTTTTGGGGGAAGGATGATCTATCACAGAAAATGAGAGGAATGAAAGTACGTTGATGGAGATTCTTGATTGATGTGACCTTGTTGGGGCAAAATTTGAAATCTTCTTCTTGATTACTCCTTGCTTTGAGAGAAAAGAGAGAAGGGAATGGAGAGGTGATAACATGCTTTTATCGTAACATGATAAAACATGATTATTAATGCAAAATATGGCATAAAACATTACATTTATATGCATGTTATCATACTTTGAGTGCATTTCTATCATTCTATGCAATTTTATGTTATAATATCAAAATGCGTTAATTTAGGGTTAATTATGATGAATTAAAGATTAAAGATTTCATAACCCATCTTTACTTGAGATTATAAGTGGTTTTTAAAGTTAAATAATAGGAGAAATCATTTTTATAAACATTCATTTAATTTTCTAAAGTTAAAATCTTAAAGAAATGAATGTATTTTTCAAATAAGAATTAAATATCTTGTTATTTAAATAATTTGACTTTTTAGAATGATAGATAATTATATTTCAGATCAAATGAAAGAAATTTGGATTAATTTGGAGTTATATTTTGAAAGTTATGATTTTTAGAATTTTTAGGGATTTTTCTGGATTTTTTCCGATTTTATTTTTGATTTAAAATGTTTAAAATAATGAAAAAAATGACAAAAATGTTTTTGTTTTTCGCGCGGGTCCCACGCGGGCCCACGCGGCGCCTACGCGGCGCATATACATTATATTCATATACTATACATATTATATAAAGAGGTATTCAGCCTTCTGTAGCCCGGAAGGGTATTCAAACCCTCTTATCCGTCGGGCCTTATAAACCCGACGGGTTTATTAATCTTTTCCGTGTGGGACTAAAGTCCCACACAGTTATATTTATTTCAGGCGACGTGGCTGACGGAGGAGCGTCGAGTGGGCGGAGCGCAGGAGATCCACGCGTCGATCGCGTGGACGCGGACCACCGATCATTTGATCGCGCACGTGGCATTAATATGGAAGTTATAACGGTCCGATTGAAGGCGATGTGACAGCATCACACGCGCCGATCGGGTGGATGTGCGGTCCACAGATCGAAGATCAAGCACGTGCGCCTTAATATGGAGTTATGACGGCCGTGATTTAATCGGGCGCTACGCATCCTGATCGTTGGATCGTGATCCAACGGGCGCGATTCAAGGCGTTTTTAAACGCATAAGATCCAAGCTCCATCGGGCCGTCCATTCACGATCGGACGATCGAGACTTAACGGTAACGGTTCGTGATGAACCGTTTCATCACAGCCGTTCATCAAAGCGATCGGACGGTTACGCCCAAATCGCTTATAAAATGAACTATTTTTCGATTTTGTAAGACATTCGAGTTGGATTTCAATAAAATTGAGCTGTCTAGACACCATTCCTCTCGTTTCTCTTGATTCCATCCTCTTCCTCTCTCATTTCCGCATCCACGGAGGGGTTGAAATTAAGATTTGGTGGAGAATCGAAGGAGAAATCGCAGCTTGAATCCACTGATCGCATTCTTCGTGTTCTTCGTGATTAAGAGGCTTAATCGCCATGATTTGATCGCAATCAGGGATTAGTGGGAGCGGTTTTTGCTTCCTAATCTGCCATTTAGATTTAATTTCTGTTTAGATTAAGATTTAGGATTTAATTTCATCAAATTTAAGCTCAAAGTCACGATTTTTACGTTCCGAAATTTCTCTCCACTTCAATTTGCGATTTCTCCGTGAAATCAAGTCCAAATTCAATGATTCTTGATTTCATGGAATCGATTTGAAGTCTTCTTTCATAAAATACTATTTTCCCCAATTTATACCATCAATTTCTCGTCCGATTTGATCAATTTCCAAAAGATATCTCGAAAATACCTTAATTCCCTGTGGATTCGGGAGTGGCCGTTGGATTTGACATTTCATCTTTGATTAACTACTACGATGAAACACCAAGATACGAATTGTCATCATTAAGTTGCATCCGTCAGATTAGAAATAGAGCGCTTAGATGAAGTTGCATCAAGATCTCCTTGATAAGATCAACAGTCGCGATGGAATCCGAAGAGGCGAATCATTATGGTTAAGTTGTGACTGCCGGATCTTTATCGGAGCATGAGGATTGCATCATATGATCACTCGAAGAGAGACTATCTCTAGATCTCACACATCCGATTGTGAATCATGTTTTAGATTCTCTGACATCTCTTCAAATCTTGGCCATTATAACTCCTTAGATGAACGGCCCGAATTGATCTGTTTAATCAAACAAATTGTCATCCACTCAGATGCTGCCACGTACCCCCCTCACTTAAGTAAAAATGAGGGACTGAGATTAATCCGTTTAATTTCCACTGATTAGAAAATTCTAAGCGCGCCACGTCACCTGCGTAAATAATATTAAAACATAGTCCCATATGGCAAAAATCAGCGTGGAATTCGCAAGTAAAAGGGTGCGGTCTTTAATGAGTAGCTCATGCCCGTAAATGGGGTGCTTAACCACTAATGGCGCACGCTAATGACGATCGCACACATGCCACGTGTCAACTCATAAGCGTTTGCCATGTCATCTGTCATGTCAGCACGTATATAAAACTAATTTTTTTATATTTTAAATATAAATAAATTTAAATATAGAAGAATCTAGAAAATTCAGAAAAATTCTAGAGAAATCCCTAAAAATTAGAAAATTTATAACTTTCAAAATACAACTCTAAATTAATCCAAATTTATTTTTTTTGGATTAGAAATTAAATAATCTATCATTCTAATGAGTCCAATTTAATAAATAGCAAGAAAATAAATTTCCATTTAAAAAGTATAATCATTTCTCTTAAAAAATAAAACTAAAAAAATAAATGATTATATATAAACAAATGTTTTATCATATTATTTAACATTAAAATCTCATTATAATCTCAAATATATATTAAAAGAATCTACTCTAAAATAAAGTATTTAATTATGAATAATTATCCCTAAAATAATACATTTTGATATTTTGACTTAAAATTATATGAAATGATAGTTATGTACTCAAATTATGATAACATGCATAAGAATGAAATTTTTTATGCCTTAATTTGTATTAATAATCAGATAATTTCATGTCTAAATTACATTTTATCAAAGAGAAAATATTTTTCATATTCACTAAAGATTATTCTCTTCTATTTTTTAAGTATGTTTAGTGTATTTTGGAATTAAATATTTATTCTCTTATTATTTATCATATTAAATTTATGATCAAACAAAAAAATTGGGAATGAAAAGTTCTATTTTTTATTTTTTAGAGATTTTTTAGAATTTTTATTATTGGTATGAATTTTAATTATTTATGTTTATCAAAAAGGGTATCTTTAAGTGCAGGCTAACGTGATAATTGACATTGCACGAGCGCTTCTATGGTGACACGTGGCGAATCCAGTTGGTTTCACATGATGCATAAGTGGTGCACACATGGCGCCAACTCAGGGTAGTATTATTGTTAAGTGACCTTAATGGACTGAAATTAAGTAATAAACCCACCACCTTTTAATATATGAAAATATATCTCATTTTATCTATGTGGGACTAAGTTATGTTATGTAGGTAACACGGCATCTAGGGGAATCCCATTCGAGAAAATTGATGGATTTAATCTAGACCCTTGATTTTCACTTAAGTGAAGGGGTACGTTGTGCAATGGGGTTTGATGACAATTCAAAGTTATAAATCTTTGTAAATCATCTAACGGCCATCGTCTAACGGTCATTGTCTAACAGTCATCGTCTAAAAGTTTAGATTAAAAGTAACCAATGGACTCTTATAGATGCGTGGCATCATTTTGAGCATTCCACAGAAATCAAATGGTAGTTGTTATGTGACGTTTAAGCTTCACACAATGAGTGGTTCAATCTAGGCGCTCCTTCTTAGATCATATGACTAGGACTTAAAGGCACCAATTTATCTCCCTTTAACTAATCTTACCGTTGATTGAAGATGAAAAGATGATCAAATGTCCATGCCCAATTTGAAGTCTATACATACTCTTTCTCTCCGATGGTATATGTATTCTTAGATTTTTTGATAAATCTAACTTTTTAGACAACTCAATCCTTGAATATCTTGCTTCAATCATATTTTAGACTCACTTCCATGTCCAAGGAGTGTTTGAAGTTAATATTTTGTCGAGAGAATAGGGAGAAATTATCTCTTGAACTCTAAAGTTTTATTTTCAAAATTGCAGAATGAAAAGCCTTAATTTGACGTTTAATTGGATCATTTCGAGCATAACTTTAGGTTAGATTTTGTGTTTTCCTCATAGTCTATAGTCACTTAGCATTAGATTTTGATTCTGAAGCTTAGATTAATCTAATTTTAGATAATTTCTTTATTTTCTCTCTCATCATAAAGATTTTTCTCTCTCTAACTTCGCTCTTTGATTTCTCTATAGATATAGATCCGATTTGAGAGATTTTTGATTCTATGGATAAATCTTATAGTCTTCTTTCTAAATTTATAATCTCCCCTAATTTCTCATCTTAAATCTTCATCCAATTTAATCGAATTTCAAAACACTAGAAGAACACACGCTAATTCTTCGTGGATTCGACACTTACTCATCTCTGTAATAATGAATCTTGAATTTAAAGTGAGTTTGGTTTTAATTTTGATGCGTGGACCTGTGTATTTGATGATTGCATGATTACGCTCCATCAGTTATAACTATAACTTTTGACATAGTGGAAAGTACTTTTGCCATAGTAGAAACCATAAGAGTGTCATGTTTGATTGCCCAAAAACCTAGGGGATGGGTGTGCACGCAGATAATTTTGTGTGCATAGGTCGTGTTTGGCAAGGGCATGTAGATCACGGGCCTAGTATAACGACGATCTTTTTGTGTGCACGGGCCTAGCACGTGCTTGTAAGTGAGAGTGGGTAATGAAGATTAAGACGGTGAGTGATAGGGCCCCTTCCTTGCAACTCGATAATAGGCTTTGCTCGTTCGATATCTGAGCATCATCTATCATCCAAGGCCTTTGATATCTCGAATCCGTATACTAGATGACGTACATGAATGCTCGATGTCGAATGACATGGATAGATGACGGATGATGGATGCAAAGCATGTGGATCGATGACGTGGATGATGGATATTATTGAAAATCGGTCGAATATCTTCTTGACATCGTTGGATATCATTAATGGGCTCATTCTGTAACGGTCCATAATGGGCTCATTAGTGACTCCCTAACCCTAATCAAGGCGATAAAAGCTTCCCACGCGCCCCAAATCAGTAATTTATTGAGCATTTCTTCCTGAACCGGCTTCACCGGTCTTCGAACCGGGCCGGCCGGTCCGTAATAGCGCTCGCGTGTTTAAACTAGTGACAGCATTGCTCGCCCTAGGGAGGACGGGAGCGGAAGCCAAAGAGGAATCGATGAAGGAGATGGGTGCGAATAAGCGTCTCCGGTTGCTTGTGCTGTACGGATCCCAGACCGGAACTGCTCAGGACGCCGCCGATCGCGTCGGAAGGGAGGCCGCGCGCCGGGGTTGCCCCGCAGTTGACGTTCTCTCCATCGATGAATTTGACGCCGTGAGGATTCTCGTTGTTCAATTACAATTATATCGTCGACTTCTTGCTTTTCTTTCTTTACTATGTCTTTTTTTGTCGTTTTCTATTTGGTCTAGACGATCGGTCGTATAAATGATATATTTCTTTACTATGTCTTATTTATGTCTGTTTCGTCTTTAAGTAGTAATCACTTTGGAGAAAACGAATGACCCTTTATTTATTGGAGTCCTCTGAAGCCATCTCTACTGGACACTTCGTTGCTCTTCTTTATCCAACTGAAATACTCTTTTTACCTTGATTTTGAAGACAAGAAATGGTTGAGAGAGTTGGTTTTTTTTTGGGGTGTGAGAGTTCACTTTTAATTTCATCTCGCTTTCGTTGCTGGTTAATGCTGGTTCTCTCCCGTATATTTTGAAATACTTTAGCCATTTTTCTGAGGAAACATATCCACTGCGCTGCTACATGCATACGTCTGTGAGAAATATCTCATATCTGAACTTGAACCTTGCTGAATTTTCTCCTATTTCTATGCTGTCGGGAACGCAAATTGCCCTTAATGTTTTTCTACGTAGATCTGTTTCTTCATGGCTTATTTTGACATGCGTTTCTCATTATTAACTCTTCTCAGAGGTGGCTTCCTGGTGAAGCGTTTGTAATTTTTGTGGTGTCAACTACTGGCCAGGGTGATATGCCCGATTCAATGAAGGTTTCTTATTGATCGACTTGTGTAAGTGACACTTGAGTTGATTAGCTCCAGCCGTTATTTTTGAAATTAGAAAATTTTCTTTTTAGGAGTTTTGGAAGTTCCTCTTGCAGAAGAAGATCAGTAATCATTGGTTGGAACAAGTTCATTATGCTGTCTTCGGTCTGGGTGACTCTGCCTACCAGAAATACAATGTAAAATTTAAAAAAATTTCTGAAATCATCACAACTGGAATGTTTAGGAAGTCTTTTCTTTGAGTTAGCTTCTCTTTTAATAATTTTATGTGTGCTAAAAAGATTCACCGTGTCATTTAACTTGGAAATGGACACGGACACAGACTCTTATGCCTGCATTCATATGGAATACCGGGTGTATATTTTTTAATTTGTACTGAAATGTAACTTCAAAATGTTGTGATATTGAATCCAGGTGTCAGATAATTGAGGTTGGAGTAGATTGACGTAAAATGAGATGGAAAGAGAGGGAGTTTGGGTAAATTAATGTGAAATGAGGTGGAAGAGGGGGCTGGAGTAAATCAAGGTGAAGTGTGATGGAAAGAGAGGTGGAGCCCAGGGCGTAAGGGATGGCAGATGGAAGAAGAGCTCTGCTCGGAACTATCCCTGACCCTTAGATGCTTATGAAGGGTAGAAGAGGAGAGACTAAAACCTACTTTGATGAATGCCTTCTCGCATTTATGATTATTTGAATACTGCCATCTCATGTCTCTGAAGGATACTGTAAATATTTACCTGATTTCATCCATATATGTTCATTTTCTTCAAAATTACAGATGTATTGTAGCATTAGATCTAATACAATTCTTTTGCTTCAATGTTTTTATTGTTTAATTTTATCAATTATTAAATTAACTTAACCTGATGTTATAATTGATTTCGACTTCATGTGCCATATCATGAACCCTATTTCAATGCATAATGTCTGTATTTTTTATCATTCTTACATTTTGGCTGGGTACTGTATTCAGTTTGCAGCTAAGAAGCTAGATAGAAGGCTGCAAAACATTGGAGGAAAACCTTTAATCCAAAAAGGCTTGGGAGATGACCAGCATCAATCAGGGTATGCTGTGGGTCTAATTTTATCATGTTTTAATCTTTATCTTGATGTTCATTTTGTCTCTTTGTTGTATCTCATTTCAAACCTGTATGATTTCCTTGAGATGTTTGTCAAATTTTCGATGATTCCTATTTTGTATGATTCTGTGTTTTAGCCTTCGTGCGTTTAATATCTTCTTTTTACATCAGTCTTAGTTTGAGACTTTCTCAAGCTCATTGTTGAATCAACATTAGTTCAACCTTGGGCTTGAAAACATGCGACTCGTGCTCTTGTAAAAAATTACGACAGGTTCACATCAGTAAACTATGTGCCGATCAAAGTGGCCTTCTGCGCCTGCAGCATGTGTCATCATATTGCAGCATGAAATGTACAGTTGTGGTGATGAATTGGCGATTGTTGTTGGACTTCAGAGTATAACAGCTGGGTATCAAGAGTCCAAAAGAATAACAGAGAGGGGAGAGGTTTAGTCAAGAAGATAGAGAAAGAAGAGAAGAGAGAGGAGAAACATCTGGGGAGAGAGTTCCTTGCTTCTGCATCTGTTCTGTTGCCATTTCCATCTCCTCTCTGGAATTGCATCCCCTTTGTGATTATTTCTAGAGTGTGTAAGTCATTGATGGTTAAGTTATTATTAGAGATATCGACTGAGTTGTATTAGAGGGAAAAAAGATGAAGAATCTCAAGAGCAATAAGTTAACTAACATTGACGAGTCCATGCAAGTTTCAATCCTTGACACACTAGTAGGTTACACACTGCTGAAAACCAAAAGGCATTACTGCTGAAAACCAAAATGCCTATCTTGTGTTATTGCCCTCTTATGTATTTGAGATCTAGCTTGGAGAAGATTGCCGATCCATGTAATTCATTTAATACCTCTTCTACCACTTGGATGAGATATCAATTTGGTATTATGATCCTGTTAATCCACACAAGATCTCCCTTGTTGGTTTTGTGCACTAGCAGAACAGGCATGTCATATGCATTATGGGATGGCCAAATAAGTTAAACTTCAGCAAATTCTGGAATGAATTTTTCAATCTCACTTTTGAACATGCGAGTATCACTTTTGAACATGGTCCCTCTGGATTCATAGGAACGAGGCCATATTCAAGGGTCGTACCCCGTCCGCTTATGCTATTCTGCACAGCGCAAGGGGGTTTGCGTCTTTTTGGCACCGAGGTGGTCTAGGCCCCTCGACTATTGGACCCTTGTAGCTCATGATCTGTATCCTCCGTCATTGTTTTAATGACAATAGGGGGGCATTGTTTCGGGGTGCCCCCCTCCCTCATCTTAAAAAAAAACATGCGAGTATCAATATGGTCTGAGTTGCACCCCAAGAATGAAGTGAATTTCACAGTCAATCTTCATAGTTGTGGGGGGGGGGGGATAATCTATTAGAGCTTCGAAATTCACTGAAATCTGAATTTGAGTCTCACAACCCTTCTGGGTGGGTTCTCTCATCAGAGTTTCTAAAAAGCTGCTATTATTTCATCGTTTCCCTTTTATTCTTGAAATTTCATCAATCATTGTCAATTTCTTTTGAACAGATGGTCCTTTAGAAAGACTTGTTGGGGATGGCTTAGATTTGCCAACTTCCACAGGTTTAGAATGGCAGAAATCAGTCAATGAATTTCATCTTTTTTTTATGTTGTTGTCACCCATTCAGAGACTATGGCACCTCTGTTTGATTGCCAAATGAAATGTCAACTACTCTAGGGAGTCACCCCACTTTACCTAAAGATGCTGCCCATGGTTGCCCTAGGAGATGGAGGCTCTTTTTTGCATGTTAGGCTTGCATTCATGATCGTTTGCAAGCCAACGAGCTTTTCCCTTGAAATCTCAGCTTGAATATCTGGTTTTATGCCCTTGATGAATGTCTGACCCATCACATTGTCCTCTATGGGGTAAGTATACATATAAACTTTGTTACTCATCTCTATGCTCTTGCATTGATCTTTCTTGTGCGATATTTGGAAGTTGGTGCATTATATTCTGGGAGAGTGATATACTAAATTGTTATACTCTGGTAGAGTGATGGCTTGACAAGCTCTCCAAGTTTTCGACCAAAACAATGATTGCAGTGGAAAATGTTAAATCAAAACATTCAACAGAGTTGAAGCACCAAGAACAGATAATCTCATCATCCATTCTAGGTGATTTTATCATCTAATATAGAATAAAATTCATATTTATATGGATCATTTGAAAGAGTTCTTCAATCGTTCAAGCGCCTGGCCTCTAGCGGTATCTACACAGTCTTCAGATAGTCGAATCTCTTCTTGAACACTCGTCACTATAAGAAGAAGAGAAAAGAGAGAAATTCTACTAGGCTTGCATGGGCATCACTGTTATGATTGTTCTCCCCCTATTTATATACTTTTAGAATATAAATCTTTTATGAAAACCTTTATTATTATGTCTATATCCTCCGATATTCATTGACCATATGTGTGTGACTTAACCTCTATCCTCCAATAATTCTATCTTAACCTCTCAATCACTTTTAAGGACTTTATGTCATATCTAATTTATAAAGTTTTGAAGATCCCGTGGCTTAAGATTCGTAAGTCATAGTCAAAACACGATTATCCATACACATGATGTCTTTGTTGTCTCAGGTTAAAAGACTACGTACACAATCATAACATGAATAAACCTGATTGACAATTTAGCATAATATCATTCAGGGATTTATACGGATCAATTCAGTGAACTATTTCTCTATAGAACACTTATATCCTTGGTATTTCAACACTGATGGCCACAAGATTAGCCATACTCATCATATAAGTAAGATCAGATAGTGCTATTCTTTCCGGAGAATTCGATGTCCTTCTCGAATATTCCAAGAATAGGAATATTTAAAATGTATGTTTAAAGAACAACAATCACTTCATTATCATCTCATCATAATTTACTTGATCATTGCATATGTTCATGGATTTCATTACAAATATCACACAAAAATGACAATAAATAAAAATTCATTTTAATGAATATAAACAAAAGATATAAGTGTGATTGGCTTGTAGGCCATATAATACCCATCACATACCATAACTTGATTCCACTTTATCTAATTGAGATTCTTACAATTTAAGCATCACCTGCTCTCGCTCTCAAAAGTGTTGCTATGATACCATTTGTACACATTCAATTTTTGAAATCACAAAAGATGTCTTGAAAACTTAATGGGTCATAATATATTTGCAAGTCTAGCTTGGATCCACTCCAATTTCGATCCTTAGAACCATAGTGGTTCCTCATTGTTGAAGACTGAGTGTAGAGGAACTGTCCAAAGGGCCCTGCCCAAATGCAACTCTTGTGCCTAAGGCCTTGTGGGGAGGACCCAGTGACACTTTTTGGGTAGCTGACATGTGTACCCATGCGTCATGGAGGGGGCCAGAAACGACAGTGGGAAGGTGAAGTTGGGTCAGGCCAGGCCTAGCGTATTAAGGTGGACCAGCTGGCCCGGGAACATGGGGGCAGGTTTTTGGTGGGTTGAAGGCACATGGGAGAAGGCAAACATGTGTCTCCCCCTCTCCCCTTCTTCCTGTCTCACACACTCTCTCTGGTGGCTCTTTGCTGGCTGTCATATTTCTCTCTCAGATCCTTTATCTCTCTCTATCCCACTTCATTCTGGATTCTAGAGTTGTTGGTGGTACGATTTGGTGTTGTTTGCTTGTTGAAGTCTAGTTTATCTCATACAATTTCTGATCCTTCATTGGCATTGGTCTTGGGCTCATCAAGTTCCATCTCCTCTCTATAATTGGACCAATCTCTCCTCCATGCCTAGGGTTAAGCCTGTCCAGGGACATGGACGATGGATGTGTTGGGACACAGACAAGATTGAAAGAAATCCTGCCCATCCAATTTGCATCTAGTCCACCATCTCAATGGTGAGATGAGACTAATATACGAATCATTAAGTAAAGTATTAGTATCCCTTTTCCCTTTCCCTCTTCACTGCTCTCTCTCTTGCTCTTCCCACCTCTCTCCTCTTATCTTTCCCACCCCTCCCTTCTCTCTCATGCCCTCCTGTCCTCCCCTTTTTTCTCTCCTGCTCCCTCCCCCTCATTTTCTCTCTCTGCCACTCTCCCCCTTCTCTCTCTCTCTCTCTCTCTCTCTCTCTTGCTCTGCCCCCTCACCCTCCCAGCTCCCCTCTCCCCTCTCTCTGTGTCCTCTTTCTCGTGCTCTCTCCAAACTCTCTCCCCCCTCTCTTGTCTTCTCTCTCGCTGTTCCCTCTCAGTTCTCTACCCCCCTCTCTTGTCTTCTCTCTCGCTGTTCCCGCTCAGTTCTCTGTCCCACTCTCCTCTCTCTCTCATCTCTCTTGCTCTCCCTGTTCTCCCCCCTTTGACTCCCCTCTCTCTCAGTCCCGCTCCCGCTCTCTCCTCTCTCCCCTTCTCTCTCCCACTCTCTCTCTCTCTCTCTCTCTCTCTTTCTCCTCCAGGATGTGTCTAGCTGTCCAGCCCCATTTGTTAATTATCCTGTCCAGCATCCACATCTCATGGGTAGTCATCCATTCCAGCATCCACAGCTTATGGACGGAACAATTTGAATGTCCACTGGACGGTTTGAATGTCCACTGGACAGTTTGACCAGCCAGTCCTTATAATCCTATCATGCCTTAACCATTGACCTGCTAGTAGGCTCAGGCATGTGCCAAACACATTCCTTAAGACATCTCAACTTGTGTCTAGATAGGAGCAGGTTGGTACTGAGGCTCAACCTCACTTATTCCCTTGATAGCCCCCCTCCTTTTTGGGGAATCATTTTGTTAGACAGAGACTCTTCAGATTAATAGCTCCTCTTCTAATCTTTCTCAAACAGTGTATAATTGTGTCATAGACTATAAATGGCCAGTTAGCCCCTTTCCCCATCTTCTGTCATTAGATTTATCATTATGGGCAAAGTACCATTTTTGCCCTTACTAGCCGTTGGGCAACGGTCATATGACCGTTGCCCCAACGGCTAGAAAAAGCTGGACAGGTGGTTATATAAACCATCTCCCTCCAACCCGAATTATTACCTTTTGTTCTCATATACAAATCTGTTATTGGCCCTATTCAATAAGATCTCATATTTGTCTCATTGGTCCTATCTGTTATTGAGCTTCAAGTTGTTACACATTTCAATATCATTCGCTTCTTTGAATTTTTCAATTATTATTGTTGTTAACTAATTGAAGCCATATTCTTTTATTTCCAGTTGCTGAGTACCTATTTCATTGTCGCTTGTTTTATTGTAGATATGAGAGTGCTTTTGATCCTTGGCTTTCATCAGTTTGGAATGCATTGCATGAAAAGGATCTCATGCTGTTACCAAGAACCGATGATAACCTGGATCCTTCTTCTCGGTTCCTTGACCCTCCAAAATTTAAAGTTATCTATCATACCATTAATGAGACTACCGATGTAGATTCTTCAGCACTCTCAGGTAAAGTTCACTTTGTTTACTACAATTTCTGTTTTCGCTGATCTCCTTTTTGGGCTATGTTTACTCCTTTAATTGTTAATTATGGGATGCAAATTAAAATCATGGAATGAATGTAATCAAAGGAGGGGACTTAATATTTGACTGAATCATGTTTACTATGTAAATCAAGAATTGAGTGTCACGTGTTCTCCTTGTCTTCCACCTGCCAAAAGTCTTTCTCTTCCCTGATAGATGGCTTCCTCTTCTTATGGAATCTTCCGCCTTTTTTTGTTTCTCTACTGGCCCAACAACATGGGTGACTCACGTGCTAGTTTCTTCCTTGTTTTATTTTCTTAATGAATTATCTCGCAAGAATTTGTAATTTGTGCTGAGTACTGAAATCCAAGAGTAGTGGTGGTGAGAGGCCCCTAAACAGATATTTTCAAAATCTTTTAGAAATTTTGTGTTCTTTCTTTCTGCACTTCTCTATGCAGTGAATTGTTTCTTTCCTCAAATTCTCAATGTTTTCTTCTGTTGAAGTGGCCCAATTTACAAAATTTAATGCTGTTGAAATGCCATTTCGTCGAAATCTATAATGAATTTTTCTGTTAATATCTCTTACATGGTTCAGAATTTTCAACTCTATAGAAACAAAAATCTATATCACTGTCATTTCTCCTTATACCTTGAATCATAACCATTCTACTGTCCTTTTTTTCATGTTTTTATTACAGGGTATAAACTTAACTTTATAGGATAATCACCTACTCAAATAATCGTTGAGGGTTTTTTACAGTTGCTGTTCTTAATGACGAGTCAGCATACTGATACCAGTGTACTTATGACTATTGCCATCTTTAATTTTATCGATTTACTATGTGTTTCTTTGGTGATCATTTTTAGTTGTAAGTGCACCATTTTGAGTTCGATTATCTTCTTGTGAAAATATTAGCCTGCTGTTATCATTTGATGACAAATCTCAGATTTCTGCATTCATCTTCAAGATAACCGTGTGATTCTTCTAGTTTTTAAAAGCGTTGTGAATTTAAAGAATTAGGAGCACTTGAGAATTTGCGTCTATTAGTTGTGGTATCTACAATTACTGATAAACTAGCAGCAGATTTGCACAGAGAGAGAAGAGAGAAGAGGGAAAGAATTGCTCAGAGAGAGAGAGAGCAATTCCACCAGCAAAAATGAAGTATTATTCCACTGGCATATGCTCCTTTTATACAACAATTTTAACAGCTAGTTTTAAAAACTACCGGTTGGGTTAAGTTGTTACATCTAGCCATAATTAGCTAGATGTAACGGCTAGTTTTTCTAGCCTTTACC
Source organism: Lemna minuta (assembly GCA_024174645.1). Taxonomy (NCBI): domain Eukaryota; kingdom Viridiplantae; phylum Streptophyta; class Magnoliopsida; order Alismatales; family Araceae; genus Lemna; species Lemna minuta. Next base: position 9,060,552 of record CM044104.1, on the reverse strand, counting down.
CGATCTTAACAGATTGGGTAACTTAGGTATTTAGGCCCATTAGTTTGGGCCTAATTATACCTTCTACTATTGGGCCTTTAGGCTCATTAATATGGTCTTACTTGGACCTAACTAGGTTAGATTTTATTCCCACCCTATGCTATTACATTTACATCAAGAAAGGCCAACTGGCCCTTAGCAGATAACAATTACCTTGCTCAAATTTAGAGTATGAAAATCAATTTGAACTTCTCTGATGGTACATCTTTCACTTGAAGCTGTTTGGACTGTTTCTTAATTATAAGAGAAGCAGACAAATTGGTCCAATAAAGCTGTTTGAGAACCCTTGATTCTAGCTCTAAGGGCTTCCACGGGAAAAATCTGCATGTCAATATTTCAGAGGGATCTTTGTGAGATTCCACTTTTCTGTATCAGCAAATATTTAGTGCCATGAAAAATTTCTTATATATTGTATTACTTGGACAACTAGGTCTGTAGTGAGCACTGGATTCAGGATATTTGCATCCTAACATTGTATAGAAATGTTATAGTATTTGATGTATCCTTCTGAATATTTTATTGTATGGCAGATTTGAACAGCCGCAAGAATCTGGTCGGTAAGGTCCGGTCCATGTCTCTCGGGAAATCTCATTACAAAAAGCCACAATATCTTCTCCAAATGGTTCATTCCGATCTTATTTTCTTTTTTACCATCCTACATATAAATGAGGAAGAGCTTCTGCTGAATTCTTTCCTATAGGTCGCAAATCTGCTGTTGACAGAACTGGATGCTGATGTGGCCGTCCATCATTTGGAGTTTGAATGTTCTACGCAGGCAAACCTTATTCCTCTTCTCATAAATTATTCATCCCAGTCATATAATTTTGAGGAATTTCTGCTTGTTGTTCTTCAGGACCTTGAATACAAAGTTGGAGATGTTCTCGAAGTTCTTCCCTCACAGGATCCCAATGCTGTGGAGGCATTCATCCGCAGAACAAATCTTGATCCGGACTCTTACATTACAGTACTTGTTTCCAGTAGAGTTATCATCGTGTTGAATTTTTTAATTTCTTAAAAAAAATACATGTAAAGTTCTTGATTTTAGGTCCATCCAAAATTCAATGGCAAAGATGTTGATTCTTTCGAGGGATCTCCCGTTACACCAGTAAAGTTAAGAACATTCGTTGAGTTGGCTATGGATGTGACGTCAGCCTCACCTGGTCGCTATTTCTTTGAGGCAAGACATGCAAAAACGACCTATGGTTTCTGAATTTTGATTCCCTCTTAGTGATCTCATATTGGGTATTAAAATTATTAGTATTAATTTATTTTTGATTTCAGGTAATGAGCTTCTTCGCGACTGCTGAGCATGAGAAGGAAAAGCTCCAGTACTTCGCATCCTCAGAGGGCAGAGATGATCTCTACCAGTACAACCAGAAGGAACGAAGAACCGTCTTGGAAGTAATTCCTTCTTGATCTTGAAAATATTATTTCAGAATCTAGGGTTTTATTTTTGTTTATTCATTCAGGTACTTGAGGACTTCCCTTCAGTGCATCTGCCCTTTGACTGGCTAGTTCAACTATGCCCGCCATTGAAGACAAGGGCCTTTTCCATCTCCTCCTCTCCTCTCCTTCACCCTAAAAAAGTCAGCCTCACGGTCAAAGCTTTGACTTTTACGACACCTTTCAAGAGGAAGCGTTCTGGGCTCTGCTCCAACTGGCTCACCAGGCTTAACCCTGATCAGAGTAAAGAGCCTGCCATCATTTTCTGAAACCCAAATGTGTTGCAAAATGCCACCTCTCCTTTTTTCTTGATTTCAAGAGTTTCAACTTTCTTGCTGAAAGTAAACCTAATTTTATTCTTTATCTAGGGTATTGAATTTTTTAGAAAGAAATCAAGTTATTTTGTCCTTGACTTCAAGCGTTTTTATTTGCCGAAAGTCTACGTAGTTTTGTTCATGATTATGGGAATTGCAACTCAGCTTTTTCTATTGATTTCAGAGGTTTATATTCCAGCGTGGATCCACAGCGGCGGGCTTCCTCAGCCGCCGACAGGAATGCCGCTGATTCTGGTGGGCCCAGGCACTGGCTGTGCGCCGCTTCATGGGTTCGTGGAGGAGATGGTGGCGCAGAAGGCTGCAGGGATAGCAGTGCCGCCAGTGCTCTTCTTCTTCGGGTGCCGGAATAAAGACAAGGATTTCCTTTACAGGGAATTCTGGGTAGCACAGGCTGGGAGAGGCGGTGTGCTTTCGTTGGACAGTGGCGGGGGATTCTTTCCGGCATTTTCAAGGGACCAGCCGGACAAGATTTATGTGCAGGATAAGATGAAGGAAGAGAGGGAGAGGGTTTGGCAGCAGCTGAGTGGCGGCTGTGCAGTGTACATCGCTGGCTCTGCAACAAAAATGCCGGGAGATGTGGTGGCAGCGCTGGAGGAGATCGTGGCAGAGAAGGCTGGTCTGGACAGAGCAGCTGCTTTCAGGTGGCTTAAGGAGCGGGGTGTTCAGGTCTTCATTGAAGCCTGGTCCTAGTTTTCATGAATGGGGATGAAGAAAACTTGATAGAAATTCGGGGCGGCGGGGCCAATACAACAATTTAACAGAAAAATGTTTGATGATTCTTTGATCGAATTCTGGATATACAGTTATGACATTGGTGTGCTTATGGAAACCTCATTAAAATAAATAGTTAAAGGATTAGACCTTAAAAAATTCATGAAGATTCTTCAATCAGGTTGGCGACCAGATCATCCATGGGATTGTTCTTATAAGGGAGAGATCATTGATCAATGGGAGAATGAATCACTCCCTTGATTGATCAGTTCGCTTTAATCTCTGATCAATTGGAAAGCCAACTGAGCTTGATCAGTGATGAGATTGACATGTTCTATCATGCTGATCTGGTCCGACCATGTCGATCTGATAACTGATTGCTGTCGTTGACTTGTCAACACATTGTGTAGAGTTATAGAACTTTAGGACTCCGTGACCAACAAATTTCTTTGTTGGAAATAAAGCTAAAAAAACGAGACATAATCAACCAAATGGAAATATTCAAAGTAATATATCTGAATCTGTCATCTAGAAGGAGAACATTGCTTGCTTACCCTATAAAATTAAGGAATCAGTGTAATATAAAAAATTTTCTGAAAGAAGTTTTATTTATTTTTATATTTAACTGAAAATGTGTGTTGATTTCTATTATTCTTCAGTAAGAAAATATCTCTCTATTCAAGTAATTTTTTTAGCACAACGAAAGCCAATAAAATTTTCCATGAATCAATTCTAAAATCTTCAATACTTTCAAAATTCTATATCAAAATTGCTCAGATGTTTTTGAATAATTATTTATTTATATCTTAAACTGAAAGATTTTCTTGATTTATAATTATCTAAAATAAAATGAAATTATGATTAAATAACTACAAGGAAAATTTGAAATCATGATTATCATTGAGGGATCATGGATATGAAATACACAACAAAATGACTATCACAATCTAGGGAGAACACAAACTAAGGAGAACTATCCAAAAAAATGATGGAGGCAAAAAGATGATTAAGAAGATAAAACACATGGATGGGAGAAGACCAAAAGCAATCACGAATACCCATCCTGAAATACATGTCAAGTCATGCAATGTAGAAGGCGATGTTTGTGAATATTTGATCAGATTTGTTGGGGGAAATTTTGATGGAAGATTCTCGATGTTTTGGATTATTGGATGGTGATTATCAAGAGAAATATATCACAATAAAACCTCATAAACATGAAAAAAAAATCATTGACAAAGACAATGTGATCCAAAAAATAATAATCCAATAATGGGTATTGTACAAGAAAAACCCCATTCACTAAAATGAATTATTTCAAAAGCTTCAAGGCAGTTAATGAAACAAAGTTATTTATAGTCTTGAATTAAAGCACAGTGTTGCCTACATAATTGTCATGGCAAAATTTCTAGTGAACTAAAAGTCTATAGAAGGACTTGGAAAAAATGTGTAGAAGCCAGGGTTTTCAAGTGGAGAGTGCCAAAGTAAAAAGACATTCTACTTCAGTGGAGAAATATGCAAGACCAAAATGCAAATGATTGGAGAAAAACGAATAGATTTGTGCATGATGAGCCAAAATCAGGAGGTTTTTGATAACAAGCAATTATGGGTTAAGAAAAAAGTCCCAACTCACTAAATTAATGAATATAATTAGTGAAGAAAGGTTTAATCCACAGAGAATTGGGATTGATTTTGAGAGATCTCAGAATTCAGTCAACTTTATGATGAAATTAGATGAAAATTAGTTAAAGAGTATACTTCAAATGTGGATAAGTAGATCTTTCCAAAAAAATCAAACTAGGTGTCAATTTTATTTAAATCAAAGAGAAATCATAAACCAAAGTTTGAAAGAGAAAATCACAGATGAGGAGAGAAAAAATGTCAAGAAAAATGATAACAACTAATCTATTGTGTATTAAATAAATAAATAAAATCTTAGAATTCGGGCAAATTTATAATGAGATGAGGTGAAAATTAGTTAAAGTGTACATGTCGAATGTGGATAAGTAGATCTTTCCAAAAAATCAAATTGGGTATCAATCATATTTAAATGAAAGAAGAAATCATATAAACCAAAGTTAGAAAGAGAAAATCATAGATGAAGAGAGAAAAATGTCAACTAAAATTGATAATAATTAATCTAATTTTTATTAAATAAATCAAAACCTATTGCATAATAGACTATACTCAACCACACCAAATTGACCCCAAATCACGTAAAATGCTTCAAATTGCTCCATGAATCGAAGAAAGCCCAAATTGATGCTATTGGCAAAGTTTGATGCTCAAATTGCAAATCCTCCATTAATCTAGTTTCAAATCTTGATCTTTTCGGCTCAATAGAATTCTGAATGAGTCTAAAATTTATGAAAACAAGATATTCAAGGACCAAGGCACCAACAAGTCTTGAATAGTTGATTTATTTTCCAATAATACAATTTTTGGAGGATAGAGAGAACTATTGAAAGAGAACTTTGTCGTGATTAGGTCATGGTCATCCAATTGTCTTGATAAAGTGATGATGGATAGTCATGATGGCATTTAAAAAATATAAAATCACTATTTAAGTTGCATCCATTGGATTTGAGATGAAGTGCTAAGAGAGGAGATATATCATTGCTAAATTTTATGAAGAAATACCGGTAGAAAATTTTTTGTTGTTGTATCTTCATGAAAGGTTTAAGATTTCACAATGAACAGAGAAAAAACTTTAGCTTGGACTGTTGATATATCTTTGATGCAAAGAAGGGCCCCATTTCCTATGCTCCACAAATCATGTGTCACCTTGACCCAGAGATCCCCTTTAGGAAAGATTGAAAATTCTTATCAATTTATTACATTCGATGCTCCTCCATGCAGCCACATCACCTGAAAAATAAGACAATTAGTCCCACATTGAATAAACTAAGAAATTTTTTACCATATAAAAAAGGGTAGATAACATATCAATCAACTCATCGGGCACCATTTAAAGAAGACCATAATTCCCCTTGTAGGCGTCACTTGTGCGCTGCATCGCGCCATGTTTGTGTGCATTGCCATGTCAGACTGAGCCACATTAGTCAACCAAGGTGACCCCCTTTTGCTAATTTTAGATCTAAAATAACTCACAAAATCCAAAAATTCTTGAAAATACTTAAAACTAATAAAAATCATATATTTCAAAAATATAAGACCTTTATAGTGAATTTTGTTACAAAATTTAGGAAATTAAATAATCTATAGAGTGACACCATTTATAAACCCAAAAAAAAATTGAAACAAGGAGAAGATCAATATTTTGAATTAGCTTGATTTAAAAATCAAACTTAGTCAAAATTAAATAGGTAAATCATCAATTCTTTCTCTTCTTGTCTTCTTTAATTCCTTGAATCAACCTAGGTCCTACAATCTTCAAAAATCACAAAAATATTTAGATTCAAAGTATTTTACTCTTTCCTTGGAGCTGGGCGACTAGGAGCAGGGTAATGTCCTAAATTTAAAAAACCCAAAAAAAGTGTTTGACCCTTTTTACAAGGGAAACCATAACTAATATAAAATTAGCATTAAAACATGTAAAGTGAAAATGGTGTGATATACATAAAAACACGCAAATATGATGATAGCATGCAATAAAATGAAAGAATTTTTTCATTCAATGGTATAATTAATTACATACAAATGTATTTTATTAATGAACCAAATAATTGATCAATGATATGAGGAGCTTATAGATGGTTCAAGGGCATTGATAAAAATTTCCAGCTAAGTAGCTCATAATATCAAACCTTTGTTATGGGGGACCTCATGTCTTTTCTCTATCCCCCTTTTTGGTTGCCTAGTAGACATGCACGACTCTCTTCTTCCTCTCCCCCCCATCATGTCTTTTCCCTCCTCTCAATTTTCCTTCTCCCTACATTTTATCTACCCAAACTTCCCATCATCCATCCATGGACATAAGCTATTAACTCAATTTCTTGTGTTATGTGACACAATGAGATTGTCTGGTCATTGAAAACAAATGTCCACACATAAAAAATATATTCCAAACTCACTTGTTTAAAGAATTAATCATGAATTGATTAACATAATGGTGAGAAAGGGTCAAATCCATGGAGAATTCAAGAAATTTTTTAGACATCTGCAACATTCGATTAAATTGGACAATGAATTGGGGTGAGAAATTACAAAAATTACTATTTTTAGACTAAAACTCAAAGACTAATCCACGAAATTAAAAATCACTCAATTTGAATTTTTATCTGTGGAGAAATCAAAGAGCCAAGGAAGGAGGTAGAAATTGATCATGAAGAGAGAGAAATTAACAAAATTAAGTAAATTTATCTAATCTATACATCAAAATTAAAATTTAATGTTATAGGATGAAAGGTTAGGAAGAAAAAACTTAATCTAACCCAAAATCGTGCTTGAAATGATCGAATTAATCACTGGATCAAGGTTTTCATTCTGCATTTCGAAAAATGGATCCTTGGAGTTCAAGTGGCGAATTCTTCTTATTCCCTCGATGAAATATTGATTTTAAGCACTCTTTGGAAACAAAAATTAGTTTATAAGAGGATCAAAACAAGGGATTTAAGGATTATGCTATCTAAAGGGGTTCGATCGATCAAAAGTCTAAGAATGAATGCACCGTCAAAGAGAGAGTATAAATAGAGTGTAAATTGTGTGTGGCCATTGGATTGCCTTCTCATCCTCAATCAACGGTTGTGATTAAACTTCAGGAAACAAATTATCATCACTAAATCATGGTTGTCGGATTCTTGATGGAGTATCTAGATTACACCGCATCATCATGGGAAGCACAATCATCGGTCGCATTCAATCTAGACCGTTATAACTCCCAAATGAATGGCCAAGATTGATCTATGCTAATAAAAGCATATCGTCATTGAATCAGAACATGCTGCATATCCCCACCCACCTCCCCCCCCTTAAAGTTAAAATAGAGGGTCAAGATTAGATCTAATGCCTCTGGATGTGCCACATCACCTGTGCAAATAACTTAGTCCCAAATTGAGGAAATGAGAGAAATCTATGTCTATAAATAGGTGATCGATCCAAGTAAGTAGATGTGGCTCATTAAGGGCACTTAACACTAATGATGTGTGCTAAAACACATGCCACGTGTTTACCACACGAGCGCCATGTGGCATGTGCACATTTCACCACTTGGTGACATGCAAGCTCATGACATATCAGTTGCTACATCAGCCTGTAGTTATAAAATTATTTTTTATCATTTTTAATTAAACTAAATTCAAAAATATTATTTTAAAATCCCTAAAAATTAGAAAATTTACAAATTTCAAAATACAACTCCTGTTTAATCCGAAATTGTTTTGATTTAAAATTAAAGAATCTATCAATCTATGAATATAGTTTAAGGAATAACATGAGAGTAAATTTTTAAATAAAAAATACTCTCATCTTCTTTGAAAAATAACATTAGATATAAAGATAAGTGTGCATTAAAAAACATTATCTTATTTTTAAAGCTTAAATTGAATCTCAAATGTAGAAGGGGATAATATATTTTAAAATTTGACTAGATTTATACATGATTAACCCTTAAAATAATATCTTTTGAGATTTTGGATGTAAATTGTATAGAATGATGAATATGTACCCAAAATAGGATAACATGCATGTTATTATAGAGTTGAATGATTTGTGCCTTAAGTGTACTAATAATTATGTAATTTAAAGTATAAATTGCATGTTATATTATGCTTGCATATCACGTCATTTCGGTGAAATATGAAAATATGTGATTTTTTGCCACCGCCCATCTTGTGGATAAACTCATCAAAAGAAATAATAACTAGTGATTTCATATTTTTGATGTAAAAGGAAGGATTTTTTTAAAATAAAATTATTTCTTTAAGAAATTCAAGGTCACATACAACAAGTAATATTCCCATTCATGTATACACTTAGGTCACAAAATGTGCATGAATGTTCTATACGACAAGGTCAAGGCTTTTACTTGATCTTGAAGGTGGATTCTAAACCTTTTTGAGAAAATTTGGTTGATATTGTTGGATTTGGTGAGAAGGCCCAATAGTTTAGCACAAGTTCTCAGATGTGTTGTCTTGATTTGGCTATAAGGTCTTCTTGAAGACAAACATGTGAAATATGTTTGTATATATTAACCAATATGAGATTTGTTGGAATCAAGAGGGAGGCAAGATTGAAGATTGAATTAAATACACTTTACCTGTCGTATATTGATTTCACCATTTAGCATATTTGCAATCAATGAAAAGAGTATGCTAGTTATGAAGAATATTTCCTGATGAATTGAAGAAATCACTTGATTATGCTACAAGTGATAAATAATTGAACCCATCAAAGATCTGAGAGGAATTTTTGAGTCACAACACAAATATATAGGAGGGAACTGATAAAGAGTCATTTTGGGATTGATCAAGCATAAATCCACAATTATGTTTTAAAAAATAAATGGTAAAAAGATATTGTAAATCATGGCTACAAGGGCTGAAAAAATATTAATGAATAATCACAAGTGATGGATCTTTGCTAGACTCTCTAGAAAGAGGAGTGCGCAAAAAGACACCATTACCATGAGTGACTTACAAATTTCCTTGTATTCACTAGGCAATGCATTGGCAAGAGTGTGTGATGAATATGCATTTATACTTCCACAAAAATATTTACTTATCCTATTAAATGCATGAATTATATAATTTTAATGAATGTTATCATCACATTTGCATATTCTATGCTTATCATGGAATTTTCATCTATTGCATGCTTTTGATGGTAATTCTAAATCACATGTGTTTTTCCTTGTAAAAAGGGTCATTTTAAATCTAAAGATTTACTGGAGTTCAATTGTTTCAGGACCAAGGTGAATTCAAGGAATCAAAGAAGTCAAGAAGGAGAACTTATGATTTACATGTCTACTTTTGGCTAAGTTTGATTTTTCAAATCTAGTTAAGCAAAAATATTGATCTTCTCCTTGTTTGAAACTTTATTTTGTGTTTCTAAATGGCATGATAAAGTAGAAAACTAAATTTTGAAAAAAAATGCCAACAATTTCATTGAAAAGGCCTTAAATTTTGAAACGTATGATTTTTCTAAGCTATCCCTTTGGCACTCAAACTTTTTTGGGTTGGATGGATTTTTTTATGGCTAAAAATTGGCAAACAGGTGACCCGCTTGGGTCGGCTGATGTAGTGGCCAAACATGGTATTGTGTGCATATGTGGCACCACGCAGCGGCAACTAAGGGTGCCACGTGACTCACATGTGATGCTCGATAAGGGGAGTATTGGTTTATTGATGGATATTATGTGGCCTATAAGCCAATCACACTTTCATGTATTTTGTTTATGTTCATTGAAATGATATTTATTCATATGATGACTAAGTGTAATATTTGCAACGAAGTCCATGAGCATTTGCAATGACTAAGTGAATTATGATGATATCATAATATAATCATCACTAGTGTTTGAACATATGTTCTTAACAGTCCTATTCGTGGGATATTCGAGAAGGACATTGAATTATCCGGAAAGAGTAGCACTATCTAATCAAACTCATATGATGAGTATGGCTGATACTATAGCCATCGGTATGGAGACACTAAGGATAGATAGTGGGTGCTCTTTCGAGAAAGAGTTCACTAAATTGATCCATTTGAATCCCTGAATGGTGTTATACATAAATTTCAATCATGTTGATTCATGTCATGGTTGTGTATAAGGTCCTTTGACTAGAGACACCAAAGACATCTTGTGGATGGATGATCGTGTTTTGATTATGACTTACGAATCCCTAGCCACGAGATATCCAAAATGTCTTATATTGGAAATGACATGAAGTCCACGAAGATGATTGTATGATCAAGATAGGATCATCCACCCTCTGTATTCGAGGAGATTGACTCAAGGAATGAGATGCGATGAATCCTTGGCCAAGGTAGTGGAAATATCAAAGGAGTTCCCGATGATTTCTACACGCATCAATACTAACTTGAGTGACCGATTAGGGTTTAACAGCTGACTATACCCTAAATCATTCATGAGTCTAATGTGGACGAAGGATTATACATACATGGTAATCAATGATGGAAAGGTTCCATAAGTGAGTTCTTACATACTCCATATATCCTGGTGTACGTGGTGTAGCTTAGCACCCAACGGGCTGGTAACTCAACCTATCCATTGGGTTAAATCGATCCTTGATTAATTAATCTATATGTAGATGTGGATAATTAATTAAGGTTGACCAATAAGGTATTATTTACTCTATAGAGTTATTAACTAGTGAGATATATGGACCTATAGGGTCACACATATAAGGTCTATGGATGTTAGTGGATATAGACATAATTATGAGGGTTTTTATAAAACAACCTGATACCAAATGTCTATAAATAAGGGGAGAACGACTAAAATTGAAGGTGCCCATGAAAGCCTTGTGGGAATTCTCTCCTTTCTTTTCTTTCTCTCTTGGTGAAGAGATTTGAAGAGGAGATCCAACCATCCGGAGACCATGTGGATATCGCTAGAGGCTAGACAATTGAATAGCTTTCAGACTCCTTCAAGGAAACCCTGTAAGTATGTTTTCTCATTCATACTAGAAGATATGATCATCTGTTCTTGGGTAGCTTGGTGTTTTGAATATCAGATTCAATGTTTTCTTCTGCATTCGATGTTTTGATCAAATATTTTGGAAAGTTATAGACCTCAAAACCCAACATTTATATCATAGGAGTACCATGATTGAATCTAATACTCGGTAGGCTCTCAAAATTTTAAGCAAAATATGGAATGCCACGGATGACATTAAATCAAATATTCAAAATATTGAGACTCCAAAACTGATAATTGTATCATATAATATAGATTAAAATCCATACTTACAAGATTCATCGAATGAGTACTTAAAGTTGTTCTACACAACTTTAAGAATTATCTACACAACCACCGAATGGGTTGGTCTCCTATTCAATGTTCTTTACCAAGAGAGAAATAGAAGAAATGAGAGTTTTCACAAAGTTTTTATGATCATCTTGAGTTGTGGTCATTCTCCCCTTATTTATAAATATTTTGTATATTTTTCATAAAAATCCTCATAGTTATCTCTATATCCACCAAGATCCATAGACCTTATGTGTGTGATCTTCTAGGTCAATATATTTCACTAACTGATAACTCTATAGACCCAATAACACTTTTTTTAATTATCTAAATCAACATCATAGATTCATTAATGAAGGATCAATTTAACACAATCCATAAGTTGAGTTGCCAACCTGTTAGGAGCTAACGTACACCACGTACTCTAGGAGATATAGAGTATTATATTCTCATAATATATAATATATCATGATAATATAATATGTTTTGTAATAAAACAATAACTAATAAATATAACACTAAATTATTAATATAATTAATTTTTTATTTCAATTTAAATGATATATAATTTGAATTTTTAATTGAAATGCCTATTTCAAATCTATAGAATTAGATTTAAACATATATAGGCTATACAGATTCATATACAAAATTTATATACAACTAGATATAGATAATTTTCAATTCTAAAATATTTTACATAAAGAAAGATAAAAAAAATTCATTAATATTAAAGATCATTATTACATCATAGTGATATTTTATATCTAAAAAAAGATAAAAATTTTAACATTTTATCATAATTTTAAGTATTACATTAACATTAAAAATATCAATTCAAAATTAGGAGAGATGGCTGAGTGGACTAAAGCGGCGGATTGCCAATCTGTTGTACGAGTTATTTGTACCGAGGGTTCAAATCCCTCTCTATCAGTTTTTCATCACTTGATACCCTATAATTAAAAAATATCCAACCTTTGTTTGGGAAATTTTCTCGTAGTTAAATTACGGAATAATTTTTGAAATATAGTTGAAGAAAGTGAGGAAAAATGAGAAAAATATCAAATTTTGTATTCCTTGCGCCCAGGATTATGTCATGGATCATTAGATAAAATCTGAAGATGAAGAGAGAAACAAAGAATATCACTATTGTGTAAACAAAAAGTTTGAGAGTAAGCATTACACAATCTTCTAGATATGATCATTTTTGGGGTACAAGGGAAATAGATTATCATTTGAGTTATGTAACACATGTAGTATATTGATATGCCAAGAAAAAAAAGTGAAAAAGAACAGTTGTTTTTTAATTAAGTATTTAGTGTTTTTTTCTAGAAAAACTAAAATTTCAAATTCATGAATTTTTTTTGAATTAAGATTATATCTTGTTCATTACCAAAAGTTGATTCTAATATTAACTATAATATATACAATTAAGTATTGTGTAAAACAAAATCTAAGAAATCAAGTACTTCCTCTGGCCACAACGACAAAATGAACTAATCAAAACTTAGTGCTCTTTTTATCGAAGATACAAGAATTCAAATAGTTTTTATAAGGATGTATAAACTATGATTTCTATTACGTTATCGATTATTATTAGAATCTTTTTTATCAAATAAATCATAAATTTTTTTAGTAGAGTTTTAATTAGTTTATCAAAAACTTACAGCAACTTGCCAAACAAACGCTAACAGAAAGAAAAATATTGGTATAACATGCATGATGTCTATTATTGGATTGAAAATTGCATAAGCTTTGGACAATTTTCCAATGAAAACACTACTTGAAGAAAGAGCAGAATTAAGACTGGTATAGATTAAATTTTAAAAAATATTAATCATAATGATGTATTTTTAGAGATAATTAATTTTTTCTTGAATAATTGAATAATAGATGTAAGGGAATTTTAATAAGGGAGGTCAGTAATAAGTCAAAAGGCCTTCTTTTTATTTGATTTGAACTCCCCTAAAAATCCAAATAAAAAATCCTTACATTTTCAAATGAGAATTCAAGGAATTATACTTTCATACAATATCTTAATTGAATTCTATGTAATGATCAATGAATTGATATTTTATTTCATATTTATAGGCATTGAATATTACAATACTCTAAAGAATTATAGGATTACCCTATCTATTTAGAAGATATTCTCCTTTTTTTTATTCTCATATTGTCTAAACTGAAATCCATAATCGACGAATGTCACACAATACCATAATAATAGTCATTATTATCAAATAGAAATCTAAATGGGGCATCACCAAGTGGTAAGGCAATGGGTTTTGGTCCTCATTTTCAGAGGATTGAATCCTTCTATCCCAGATCCATACGGCGGAATCAAAATGCAAAAAACTTCCATACATTAAAGACTAAAGCAACTCAATAGGGATTCTACAATCTATGTAAAAACTAAACCAAAGAGTATAGGTTTTTTTGAGAGAATTCCATTTCTATTCTATTATTTTATTCATTTTTTCAGTTAAACAGCCTAAACCTAACTAGGATGGAGTCAAATTTAAATGAAATAGGAATTTAAAATATATTTAGACCCCTTTATGCGATGCCTTTTGTAGCTGCTTCAGATTCATAAAAAAAATTAAATTTTAGTTTTAGTTAATGTAGAAAACTATATATATTCTATAAAATTTCATTAATAAAATAAATTGATAAAAAAATGCAAAGGAAAATTGTGAAACAAAAAATGACCAAGTTTTATTTTTATACCATACATATTTTATACCTCACATATTATGTAGGGGTGGTGTTTGATTTATGCAGTCTTAACTTTAAGTTAAGCAACAAAATTATCATTATTACTGGCATAATGACCAAGCAAACTTGGTGAAAAATGCTCTTTTTATATAATTGATATAGAACTAGATATCATACTCCTATGGTTATGATTTATTCTATTCTTCATAGCTAATATCTAAACAAAAAAAAAACTTCAATATTATCTTATATAAGACATTTTCTTTGATATTGTCATCAATAAACTATGTTTAGTTAGCTTTTTCAATCTATGGATCTACTTTGAATTTAAAATGGATCATTCAATTGTAACACTATCATAACTCTCGCAAGAAACCTTATTGTCATCAGTTACCATGCATGTATAATCCTTCGTCTAGAGGAAACTCATGAATGACTTTAGGGTATGGTCAACTATAAAAACTTAATCGGTAAGGTTAGTATTGATGCGTAGAGGAAATCATCGGGAACTACTTCTCCGATATTTCTATTACCTTGGCCAAAGATTTTATTGTATCTCATTCCTTGAGCTATCCCTCTCAAATACCGAGGACAGAAGATCTCATCTTGACCACACAATCGTTTTCGATAACTTCATACTGTATCCCATTTATAAGTTTTAGAAATCCCCTAGCTTATGATTCGTAAGTCATAATCAAAACACGGTTATCCATAGCTCTATGATCAAGAAGGAGAATAACTAATATACGTGTTCGGCGTTTTGATTGAGATACCCATAAATGGTACTTCACCGAGAAATATTATCGTTTTCTTACTTTTACCATCCCAATAATGAAGAAACAATTGTCAAAAAAGAGCATTTGGCTAAATTTTGAGGAACAAAATAATTGATTCCAATATACCAAATGAAAGTAGATTGATTTTTTTTTCATTTGTGAGGAAGTGCATGTCTTACCAAGATCTTCATTGATAGTGGTTCATTATAGAAATATTATAAAAGTGGGTTCACACTCTAAATACAAGATGTCAAGCACATGGATTGGTTAGAGAGGAGAGGGAAAAAAAGTACTTAGTCAAAATATTTTCAAGGATGTCCATTTTCTTGGAGAAATAGATAAGATATCTAGGCACAACTGAAAATTCAATTACTTCACAATGTGGCACATGACTAAATTAACATGTGGAGATTTTCAGCTTCAGCTTCTAATTCATATTTCAAATTTTTGTGTAATTTTATTTTTAGTTTCATGAGCATTAAAATTATAATTTAAACATGTATTCATCAATCCTGCTTATTTATATCACTCCGTCACCCATCAAGTATGGACCAAGAGTTGACTTCCAACAAGTTAGTTAAAAACAATTCTGAAAAACGCAAGTACTAAGAAATTTTATTGTTTTCAATAAATCCAACAACAAAATGTTTGCTGAAAAAATGAACCATGACAAATAATCAACTTCCCAAAAAATTTTAGGGACAATGTATATCATGAAAAGTGACTGTAAATTGAGGAGTCAAGGAACTTAGGGATGACTCTCTTTTGAAATTCTCACACCACCCACGTGAAATGAATGTATAATGGATGCCTGAATAGTAAACACAAAAGACTTCACTTGAAATCCTTGATATCTTGTCTAGGAAACTGAACTATTATCAAGACTGATTATCTCTTTCTCAAGAAGATGGGCTATTTCAAGAAGATGCCCAATGACCATGGGAGGCATAAAATCTGAATTAACATTCTAAGTGAAAAATTATTGAAGGGAGGCATGCTAGTAGAGTTTTCTCACCGAAAAGCTAATTGAATGGGGAATTTCGTAAGGATGTTGGGAAAGAAAAATCTATCCATCTGTTTGGGAACAGTTTAGCACAGTAAACTGTATCTCGGTTTAGTTTTGGAGAACACTGGTGAAGATTTAGATGGTAGGTTCTTAGCTAGAGGTCCAGAGAGAGATCGAGAAAGATAGAGAGAAAGAATTGAAACTTGGTCACCAGTTGACCTATTCTTGTTGATCGTTTTCGGCCCTCCGAATTAATTTATGAATGCCATTTCTTGCCCTGTCAATGATTATGCACTTCCGCCGCAGAAATTTTAATTCGAAATGCTTCACGTTCACCCGTCAGACTCTTCACCAAAACACACAACGTAATGATCAGATCGTCACGATCTGACGTGTTGGCTTCCGTTGGCTTCCGATCTGACGTTCACCCGGCAAACTGATTATTTCTTCCTTTGTGGAATGTTTTTGGTTATTTTTTTATAGTTTAATTTTAATCAGATCGCCTTAAATTGATCAAACATTAGATCGATTAACGATTAGACAGTTGATCTAATCTATGGGCGGCGATCATTAAAATCAGGATCTTGTTCGCTAACGTTACCGAAAAAGTTGTCCCGCACACCTATGGGGTCTCGCAGTCCATCTCAACATTCATCGGCGCCCGTCTCCTTCCTACTGAGAAGCTGAATCAAGACGCGACGGGAAGCTAGTAATGGTTGTGCCCGCCCGAAGATGTACGAGAACCAACCGAACATTTCCGACTATCCGAATGATTTCTCCACAATGGAAGCTCACCTTACAATGGATGTCCACCGTCACTCTCGCGGGCGCGCGAGCCAGAGCGAGCTAAGCGCACGTAAGCGAGAGAAGTAGTCGTTGATCGCCAGAAGAGCGCGCGCGGCCTGCCGCGTCGTCAGTATCCTCTGCATCTGGTGCAGCGTCTGCTGCCGCAGCAAATCCGCCTGCAGAAATTCATGAAAATTATGATACACGCAAGCTATTGAGAATCTCCCCCAACTTCTTCGACAAGTACCTGACGCAGGAAATTCTCCAGCGTTCCTAGCTTCCCCATGGCTAGCGCCATCTGACCCATGTAGCTCGCTACATTATCGTTACCCTGCGCAGGACAAAGTGATCCGGAAGCGAGAGTTTCGGCTAATGACTGCTGAAGCGCCTCCATTCCCTGAGACAGTGCGTCCTCCGCCTGCTGGGCCGACTGCTGTAGACTGCACAGACCCATTAGCTGCTGATCCGCCAACGGTTCCACCTGGGTCGCCAGTATCTGGACAAATGAAGTCCTCAGGATAATCGGATACACAGAGGGGACGCCCTATTTCATCGCACCTTGAGAAGTTCGGACGACCGGAATCCTCCAAGCCACATGAAGCATCGCTCAGCGGGCGTCGTCCACATTCCAGAGAGCATGTGGAAGATGTTCGACTTCGCTCCTACGCTCTTGAGCTTGAAGACTTCGTCGTAGTGCGCCATGACTGCGTCGACTAAGACGCTCAGGTCGCCGTCGCTCGCGTGGGAGTTGACCGCAACGCGGAGATCGCCGATTTGCCTCTGGTGCTCGTAGAGCCACCGCGAGTACTCCACGTCGAAGGTTAGAGAGCCTGGCAAGATGATAACCCTTGAATTAGCACCATGAGAAACTTCCGGTTGGAAGTCCTTAACGTACCACATCCACCGAGTGAATGACTTTGCTCGACGATACAGCCATTAGCAGCGGCATAAACGCCCTGGAGGTAGGCAAGAAACGCGTCAGCTTTCCTACTAAAATCCTTGGAAAGCCTCGAACATAGTTACCTGCTGTCTTGCTCGCTGGAGTTCCTGCTCGAGTTGCAGAAGCTTTAATCGACTGCTCTCTAGCTGCTGAACGTAAGCCTAACCATGGTGACGATCACGTTGGTCAAGCAAAGCTCCAAGAGAGAAAAAGTGTGTCGATAATAAAGAATAAACTGCCCGTCACTGTCAGTTTCTCCTTCCGTCACCACCCCGTCCCGAGAAAATAAAAGGGAATCGACAAATTATCCACCTTTTTCCTCAGCCGGCTCTTCCTCGCGGCCTCGCGATTCTGAACAAGCCGACGGACTGTCTACACGAGAGCGGTCAACGAGGAGGTCAGCCAGCCGTTAAACAAGAAGACTACGCGCACCACATCAGGTGCGTGAGGGAGAGATAACCTTCTGATCTTCAATATTGACCATGGAAAGGGTATGCCTTTCTCGGTCGCCGCCGGACTATCACACGTAGAAGATAAAAAGCGTTAGTGTCTCTGCTTTGGAACGACGATTTCGACGACTGGCTTAGGACAGTAAGATTACTTCCGTCTTGGCTCGGTCATCGGCATCGGCGTCCACTGAAGTCTCTGTGGGAGGACTGGACATCCCCATACCGGAATCATCCCAGCCGTCGAACTGCCCCCTCTGCGAAGAGAACCGGGGTGGATCTCCCGCCGTCGAGGATGCCAAACCCTGTCAAACGCGACACTTTCAGAGAGAGAAAGGGAGATTAAAGAGGAGAAAGAGGTTGTGTGTGTGTGTGTGTGTCTGTGAGAGAGAGACGTGGTGCGTTATGCTGCCGAAGGGAAGAGCGGAGGAAGTAACGACGGTAAGGCTGCTAGACGATTTTGGGCCTGCGGAATAGAACGATGAGAACGAGGAATTAGAATATTTCATGAAGATGAGATTACTTCTAGCGAAGTCGTGGACTGCGTCGATGACGTGGTAACTCGCCATTGCTGCTTGCTGATGCTGAGAGTGATTGTGGTGATGGTGGATGCTGCCCATGCTGCGAATTCGTGCATTGTTGCTGCAGTTATCGTCCCCCTCTCTGTTTAAACAAGAGCACAGCGATTGAGAAATAGAGTGAGATAGAAAGAGAAGAAGATGTAGAGTACCCTAGAAAGGGGGAATACATAATATCGCCGGGAGTGGAGATTTTGAGGATAGAAGCGTGACAGTTTCATTAGCTACCTACACTTAAAGCCTCTCCGGTTGCGTTTCTCACTTTCTCTCTACCCCCATTCTCTCTCTAAACTTTCTGTCTAGGGTTCAGGAGCGTCGTATCACTCAAGTCTCGGTAGCGAGAAGGGTGTACGATATCCAGGAGGATAGCAGTAATAATGCGAGAGCCGACGAAATCCTGTCACCATCACTCTATTTGTCCATTGAATCCGTTGAATACCCACCCGGCTTCGTGCACCCTTTTTTACATCTCTAGGGAACACCCTACGATCCTGTCGAGATCGTCTGATAGGATACCACCACTGCTGCTGACGTCATGGAAGCTGATGGCCCGTCCAGGTCGTCTGTCGACTGTTCTCTATCCAGGCTTCCCCTGCACTGGCTCTCCTTAACTGGACAAATTCTCTCTCTATCTCTACGCATCAGCTCACCATCAAAGGCGTCTCTGCCAGGATTCAGAGTTCATCTTCCCAACACACGTCCGACCTATTCATGTATCTCTCTCTTATCGCGTTTTATTTCCTCTCCGGGGCTGCCCTTCTTCTCCGTGTCTTGGATTATGGGAAGGATTAAAGCCTGCGGGAAACCAGACCGGACGCGATGCGACGAGAGGAAATGAAGCGTTAAATGTTCATAGCATCATTTTAGGGTCTTTCTTTGAAGCAATACTCGAGGAGGGAATTCGGCTTTCTTGCAGAGATGCCCATCAGGAGCTGCGGAGAAACCGCGACGACAGGATATCCCGTCCATCAGCTGACCTTGGGTCTCGCTAGACTACTAACGTTGAAGAGAAACCCTAATCAAGGAGGGTTTCATTTTCTACAGCGGCGAGCTCTTCGAGCACTCGCGCATCCCCATAACACAAGGAGGATTCTCCTGCTGGCCAGGCCAAAGCCCGTGAGGGGAGCATTTACGTCATCTGGGAAGGTTTCTGGGGACTCGCAAACTCCCAGCGGGTCACACCTAATAAATCTACGTGAAGAGAACGACAGACCAGGGTTTCTATTTTTAGTATAATCGATAATTGACCGGTGTTCCTCATCAACCTATCCACTCAACTAGCTCGATCGTCGACACTGCGATCCGATCTCCAGAATGCCCACTGAAGGACGAAGGTCCGATCTCCTGATCAACATGGCCAAGTTTTGGCCGAGAATTGAAAATCTGTAGTGATCTGAGCGACGAATTCAGGATCCGTCTATCAAATAGTCAAGCACGATTTCTGAAAAAGACGGTCAATCTAATCGTCGACTGGGAGTTCGGTGCGAGTTGAATCTAATCATCGATCGATCCTAGGATAAATCCTGACGTGGGTATCCAACACGCAACGAATCTGATAGGGATTGAATAGATCACATAACGATCCGAGGACAAATTTTTTTAATTTTTCTGAAATAGTTTTGGATATTTTTTATTTCTTTAGACTATCTTCGTTTAAAATATTTGTATCACCCAATTTTATAGCCACAGGATTTTTTGTTTTTTTTTTAAGGTTTAAACGAGGGACATATCATTGCCCTTGGTCGCCCGACCTAAGGGAAGTAAAAAAATTTCGTCATGGCGGCAATCAACGGAGGACGATAGATGAATGGATTATCTTTAGGCCGGCGAAGAAGTACAAGCATAGCACAAATGCATCAACATTGCAGCCACACATGCGATACAAATCAAAATGGGTCCACTCAGATGTGTTGTAATCGAACCTCCTCTTCTCTCTCAACGCCCAATTAGGGTTTGACTACCGTCATCCGGTAGTGGACAATAATAGTACAGTTCTCGCTGTACCCGACTAATCAGGAAACCATATTCACGCATTTTTCTCGCTGATCAGACGAAATGCCAACACCGTCATACTCTCTTCTCCTCCCCAATTTTTCGTAAGAAAACGAAGAATAAATAAACACTCTCTCCCCCAATGATTCAAAAAAAGAAAACTCCCTCGGTTCAACGATTTCAAGGAAAGAAAAATTAATAATCCTGCAGAATTTCAGTTAAAGGAAAGCTCTCACCTCGAAAATTTTATAATGATACGATCTGATCTCTCCTCCACAATTTCAAGGAATAGAAGAAAGAAGGAAATTAAGATGCCCTAATCCTCTTCACGCTGTGAAAGAAAGACAGGAGCACCGACCTTCTTCCTGTCCAGATTTTGAAAGAAACGAAGAAGGTATCCCTATACCTTCTTTGTCGTCGTCAGCGTCCTCAGCGTCGTATTGATATACGATATCAATACGTTCATGACTTGAGAGATTAAGGAATTTCTGTAATCACATATTGATATACGATATTGTTGTCCAAACTTCTATCGTTATCCGATGTTGGTATGGGATATCTTAACAATACCCGATACCGACATCCATCTACCGATATCCAGTATGTGGATCTCGGTACCGGGTACTATAGGTATCGGGTACGATATAGGACCCTAACGATATACGATATATAATCACATATTGATATCAGATATCGATATCCAAACTTCTATCGTTAGCCGATGTTGGTATGGGATATCTTAACAATACCCGATACCGACATCCATCTACCGATATCCAGTATGTGGATCTCGGTACTGGGTACTATAGGTATCGGGTACGATATAGGACCCTAACGGTACCCAATAACATTACTGCCGTAGAATCAAGAGAAGAGATGAAGAGATAAATTCTACATATTGGTATCTAAACGGTTGAAGCCTACATCCAATCAAGAAGAGAAGAGATGAAGGGAGAAGAGAAGAGATGAAGTAGGGAAAGATAAAAGAAGAGAAGATTTGATTTATTTCATCACTTCAAAGATGCTAAAAAGGTGGAAGAAAAATGAGGAACCCTCACCTGGAGCTAATAGACATTGGATTAAAGTCACTCAATAAGAAACAAAGGGATAGGATAAGAGCTCCAAATTGGGATCCTATCAAGACAAATGTTCAAGGTCCTTAAATCTTTTCCTCTAGAATCAAAGAGATGGAAGAAAAAGAACCTTGAGGAATGCTTGAAAACCATACCTAAGATATAGCCAATCATTGAATCAATTTCCATGATCACTTAACATTGAAGGTTTGGTTTCAAATTTATATAATATGTAGAATTTATATTAATCATAGGTTTGGTTTATGGATGAATCAAATAGGCGTTATTTCTAAGTTTTAATGGTCAATTCACGGTTTTGCTGTGATTGATTTAAGGTTTCAAACAAATCTATTTTTGCTTTTTTATTTTTAGTTGGTTTTCTAGTTATGATTTGTGGTTTTTAAATCTGATTAGTAGTGTTTATAGGAGTGAAGTGGCAATTGGTTTAAATCCGATCTTTGGTGGTTGTTTAAGTCTGATTTGAGGATTGGTATTCAGAATTAGATGGTAGTTGTTATAGTTTAGACTTCCTTTCTGATTTAGATCAGATTTTAGGTATTGTTATGATCATTTTGGGCTGAATTTCAGTCAGTTTTTGGACACATTCTAGAGGTCATAGAGATTGTCGGATTATAGTAATTGAGTAGTTGTTTTAGTGAATTGGTTAGATTCATTTGGTAGTTGTCTCGGTGCTTTGACTAGAGTTACTTGAAGGTTATTTAGGATATCAGTTTATAGTTTTGATCAGGTTACTTGTAACCTTATTGAGGTCTGATTTATGCCTTAGAAATCCTCTTAGAGATATGAATATGAGCCAAGCATTGCATCAATTTCTGTTGAAGAATTTAGTTGATTTCCATCGAGTACGATCAATTCAGATTGAGTTTTTTTAGATTATTGATTAAATTTTTATATAGAATTTTTTATTCTATTGACCTTTGTTTACATCAATTCATATTGCTGATTAAACCTCTAATTACTTCATTTTTTTTATTTTTATATCACTATTCACATCAGTCTAGATTATTGACTAGACTTCTACTACATCAGTCAAATTTTGCCTAGATTTTCTTTCAAATCAGTTTAAATTATTGTTGACATTTCAGATTTATATATGCTCCAATTATTATTGTGATTTTTGGTTTAGAAGAAACTTATCATAGGCAATTTGAGAGACTATTTATAGTCACCTTTAAGGCCTATTTAGAGCAATTTAAGAGACTATTCATAGGAATTTTTCAAGGCCTATTTACCAGCATTCTAAGAGGGTATTTAAGACAATTTTGTCGAGTCTATATAGAGATATTTTAGAGGCGTGTTTAGAGGTCTTTCTAGTGGGTCAGATTAGAGTGCTATTTTTCTGGTGTGATGTATTACTTATTTTAGATTAAATTGCATACTAACTCTTCAAATTGTAGGTGTGATTGTCTTCCCTTTTAAGGTTGCTTTGGAGGGGATTTAAGAGGAGTCTTAAGGGCTGGATTTTGAGTTAGTTTTTAGATTACCTTAGAGTTAATTTTCAGACTGTTTTTGGAAGTGATTATTCACATTAGATGAAAGGTAATTCTCAAATTACTTCGGACGTAATTTTCAAGTTTTAGAAGTGATCATTTTCATATTTTATCAAGGGTAGTTTTCATATAATATTAATGTTTATAACCTAAGGTGGTTTTCATAACATATCAAAGGCAATTTTTGATTATTTTAATGAACCTATTATTAGGCCTAATTATAGGCCAATTATAGGCCAGGTAAGGTCCCTTAGAGACCTAATGGAAAGCCCATTTAAGGAATTTATGAAACACCCATCGAGGATGACTAGGAAGTTCCATTAAACTAACTATCAAGCATATTTGCCCCTTGTAGATTGTAAAACCAAATTGTATTGAGTAATTGAAGAAGAAATTACAAGCCTCCAATTATAGATGAGAAAGAGAGATAAATATAAATATAGCCCATGTGAGACTAATATCCCTGGAGTAAGATAAAACATTAGGATTTCCTAGGAAGTTGGCCATCCTAATTTCTGCTCTTAACCAAACACGCTTATCTTTGTAGTGGTGGGAGCTGAAGCTCGACAAGCTCTCCAAGTTTTTGTTAAAACATCGATTGCAGCAAAAAGACGTTGAATCAAACCATTCAACAAAGTTAAAGCACCAAGGAGAGATGATCCCATCAGTTTATTTTAGATGATCTTATCATTTAGTATATAAAATTCATACATGGATCATTTGACGGTGTTCTTCAAACTGTTCAAGCGTCCAGCCTCTAGCGATATCCATACAATCTCTAGACGATTGGATCTCCTCTTGAACACTTGTCACCACAAGAGGAAGAGAAGAGAGGGAGGATTTTCACTAAGCTTGCATGGACACCTCTATTATGGTCGTTCTCCCTCTTTTAATACACTTTGAAAATATAAAATTTCATTCTTACTTGTTGGCGAATCATTTTTAAAATGCTCAATCTCAGTCATCAATATGAAGAGTTATTGATAACATACTAATTATACATGATAATACATGATTATTAATACATATTAAGACATAAAAGATTTCATTTATATGCATGTTATCAGATTTATAAGTATTTATCTATCATTCTATGAAAAAGTCATTATAATATTAAAATACACTAATTTAGGGTTAATTATGATGAATTGAAGATTAATAATTTTATAACCCATCTTTAATTGAGATTATAAGTTGTTTTTAAAGTTAAATAATGAGAGAAATCATTTTTATAAACATTCATTTAATTTTCTAAAGTTTAAATATTAAAGAAATAGATGTATTTTTAAATAGAAATTAAATCTCTTATTATTTATTAAATTTGACTTTTTAGAATGATAGATAATTAATTTTTTGATCAAATGAAAGAAATTTGGATTAATTTGGAGTTATATTTTAAAAGTTATAAAATTTCTAATTTTTAGAGATTTTTTTGAAATTTTTCTAAATTTTTAATGAATTTCTAAGGATTTTCCGGAATTACAGATTGATTTTTCTAATTAAATTCAATTTTTCTCAAATTTTATAAGTGCGTAAGTGACGTGGCGCGATCAGGACCGTCCGATTGCATCGTGATCAACGGTCTAGGTGGCAAGGCGACATGGTAGCCTGTGGAGCGTCTGATCTTGCGAAGAATCTAAGCCGTTGATCTTCACTTAAGTGAAGGGGGGTACGTGGCAAGCTCAGATTTCATCAGATCGCGTTTTAATCTCAGTCGTTGATCAAGAGGAGTTATAACGGTCGAAATCAAATCGACGGAAAACGCATCAAGAGCGTCCGATCCCGATCCCACAGCGTGCGCTTTTGATGCGTTTTATAACGAATGCGACATGGCTTCATCTCAGCCGTCGATTGGCGATCTAACGACCATGACTTAACTGTAACGATTTGAATTGATGCGTTTCGTCGGACGGTTATGCCGAAATTGCCTATAAATTGATATTTTCTTCGAGATTCTAAAGCATTTGAGAGGAATTTCGAGTAAATCAAACTATTTAGACACCAAATCTCTTGAATCTCTTGATCTCAATTGCTTCTAGACTCATTTTTGCATCCACAGAGTGCTTAAGATCAAGATTTCAACAATCGACGAGGAAGAAATCGACTCTTGAACTCCACGAATCGCGATTTCTGAATTTTGATGAATAGCCTTGATTTCGGCGATTAATTGGATTAATTCGATCGTAGTTGTGGGTTAGGGATCGTGTTTCATGTTAATCTATCTTCATTTAGCATTTAATTTCGTTTTAGAATTGTAATTTTAAGTAATTTCATTCATAATTTTGATAATTTCGTGATTTTAACTTTTAAAAAATCACCTCTCTTCAATCTTCAATTTCTCCACGAAATCAAAGTCAAATTCATTAATTTTTGATTCTGTGGATTCGTCTTCAAGTCCTCTTTCATAAAATATCATTTTCCCCTAATTTTTTTATCATCGATTCATTGTCCGATTTGATGAAATTCGAACAGATCATTAGAAATTTCCCTGATTCCCTATGGATTCGACCCTTATTTACCATTATTCCCCTCAATTCATGAATTATGCTTAAAATTTGGTAAGTTTGGACTTTATTTTGACACGTGACCGCGTGATTTCAATGACCTCGTAGTCTCATTTCATCAGTTATAACGGTTGAGATTAGAACTGATGAAAATGTTATCCGAGCGTCATATCAAGATCAAATGGATGGTGTTTCAAGGGTTACTTTGAAAGGGCGTTGTGTGGTGAAATCTCGACGGTTCATTTGTGATCCAATGGCCATGACTTAATCCTAGCGATTCACACTCCTGCATTTGATCAGAGCTGTTGATCGAAGATCAAACGCTTCATCTGACAATTACACCCAATTTTTCCTTTAAATTTAGATGTTCTTCGATAAAGTAAATCATTTTTGGGTAATTCGAGTAATCAAACTGTTTAGACACCAAATCCCTTGAATTTCTTGCTTCCAATTGCTTCTAGATCAATTTCCACACCCACAGAGTGCTTGAAAGTGAGATTTTGTTGAGAGAGTAGAAAGAAATCGGCCCTTGAACATCAATGATCCTTTTGCAAATTTAGGAATGAAAAGCCTTTGATCTGGCGAGTAATTGGATCGATTCGAGCGCAATCTTGGGTTAGAGATCGAGTTTTATTTTAATATTCCTTCATATATCTTTAGATTTCAATTTTGAATCGTAAGTTTAGTCAATTTCAATTTCGGTTTTTCGTGATTTTCAAATTTAGAAATTTCTATCTCATTCACTTGATGATTTCTCTTCAAATCTTGATCCAAATTCTGTGATTTTTGATTTTGTGGATTTGCCTTCGAGTCTTCTTTCCAAAATTATCAATTTCCTTAATTTCGCACCACATTTCATCATATGATTTGATTTAATTCCAAAAGATATCTCAGAATTCCCTGATTTCTTCGTGGATTTGACCCTTATTCATCATTATACTTCGTAATTTGTGTTGATTTCATAAAATTGGTGAGTTTGGTATTATTTTTGACTCGTGTCTGCGTGTTTTCAACGACCTTTCAGTATCGACTCATCATCGACCAAGTACTATACTTGGTTCTAATGCATAAACTGGATTCTTGAATATGTCACTTCTCATCATCTTTTGGAGTTGAAATCATTTACCATTTCATTATAGGTCAAAGGATCATTATCCTTAATATTGAGAGTATTGACAGGATCTTTAATGATATGTCCCACATATTAATCTGATTGTCTTGGTACTCTTTCAGACATATGTGGCCCTTTTGTATGAACTTGAAATTGTTGAAGCAATAAGTTTTCATTTAATAAGAAAGCATATGTGTTTTGGTCTAAAACTTCTTTCAAGACTACTTTACTACCACTATCCCTTCGCAAGAGATATTCATCTCTTAAGAAGATGACTCTTTTAACAAAAAATATAGATTGTTCCTCAGGGCAGTAAAAGTAGTATCCAACTGTCTTTTGGATATCCTATAAATCTACATAACTCTTTCATGTACTTTAGCATGTCTGTCTCATGCTTCTTTATATGAGCAGGACAACATATAGCATGCAATTTATACATGTAATTATATAATTACTAATAGAAATTCAGGCATAAAACATTCCATTCTTATGCATGTTATTATACTTTGGGTGCATATCATCATTTCATGCAATTCTAAGTTATAATATCAAAATGTACTATTTTAGAAATAATTATGAATTTTTAAAGAATATATTATTTTCATTTATATTTGAGATTATAATTGGGTTTTAATGTTAAATAGTAAGAGAAAATACTTTTTCTACACTCATTTATTTTTTTAAGTTTTAATTTCTAAAAGACATGAGTGTATTTTTGAAATTAAAATTTATTCTCATGTTATTTATTAAATTTGAATTTTTAAAATGATAGATTATTTAATGTCTGATCCAACAAAATAAATTTGGATTAATTTGGAGTTATATTTTAAATTTTATGAACTTTCTAGTTTTTAGGGATTTTTCTAGAATTTTTATGAATTTTTCTGAATTTATTTTTGATTTATTCGGATTTTTAAAAATAAAATGAATAAAAAATAAGTTTTTATCACACACTAACTTGATAGTTGATGCAGCGGCGGAGTGACATGTCACCACGTGGCGACATGTATATGCGCCACGTGGTGCACATGTGTGCATGCGTGTGCACACGTGTGTGCGTGTGTTCACGTGTGCACGTGTGTGCGTGTGTGCTCGCGTATGTGTGCGAGTGTGATTATTGGGGTAAGCTTCGATTAAGGATTTTTCGCTAACCCATTATATCCACTCTACATATATACCCGTCGGAATGCTTTTTATTTTTTTGTTATGTGTGACTATCTTTCTGTTTATTTTATCTAGGTGGCGTGGTGGGCTCAGAATCGTCTGATCGACGCAAATTAATGCGATTTAATCTCAGCCTCTCATTTTCACTTAAGTGAGGGGGGTACTGATAACATGCATTTATAACTTAAATTCTTATCCTAATTAACTCATATTCATGCTTATTTTATGAGAATATGATGCATGTTATCATACTTTTTAGGAATTTTCTCCATTGGTATGTCATTTCACTAAAGTCGATATTTATGCATAAATTAGGGATAATTTCATGCTTAATATATGATTAATTTTTTTAAAGTAAATTAATAGAAGTTAATCTCTTTTATTGAATGATTTTGACTTTAGTGCATGTTTTGAAGGATAATTTCAAGATGAATTTATGATTTAGAATATTTATTAAGAAATGAGTTAAGTAAATTCTAATTCATCTTGATTTATTCTTTGAAAATATATTTTAAATGACATGATGTTAAAAAGGAAGAAATTTGTGATCCAATTGAGAAAATTTGGATTAAAAAGGAGTTCTACATTTAAAGTTATGAATTTCTGAGTTTATTCCCTTTTTCTAATTTTAATTTGATTTTTAAATTAATTTTTATTAACTTTTCTTATTTAAAATCACAAAAAAGGGGTATTTTGGTCCACAGACCCCCGTATGCTGACGTGGCACGCGTACCTGACGTGGCGAGGAGCAGACGTGGCGCGCAGGACCACCGCGCGGATGCGACGCGGCTCTGATGCCACGTGGCAGGGCCGCGGGCGGCCGACGCGAGGCGCACAGGGCGCGGACACATGGCAGGAGGCCACGCGTGTTCACGCGGGTCCACGTGGGCGCCTGTGTGGGGTGCCACGTGGCAGGGGGTCGACAGATGGAGGGCCCACGGGTTAGTTGGCCCTGGTTAGGTATTTGGGGCGGTAACGCAAATGCGTTACCGCGCCCCACGTTTTAACCGTAATATTTCCCATCTTTTTCTCCGTGTGGGACTATGTTCCCACACAATTTCTGTTGCAGGTGACGTGGCCGCATTGCAAGCGTCGGACCACAAGCGCGCTTCGTTGATCGCGTGGACCCGAGTCCACACGATCACTAATTATAGCACGTGCAAAAAATCGGAATAAGTGGCAATGATCAATGGGCTTACCTGATGACACGTGGAAGCGCCAGAAGCGTCCGATCTGCGTCGCGATTTCATCATGCTTCAGTGGGCGTAGCTTCATCTGACGGTCGCGATCTTTCGCGATTCCAGCAATCAAAAGCGTCGTGTGGGTACATCTTGACGGTCCGATCTCCATCGGACGGGCGATGCTATTGGACGACGTGGAGCCATCTTCAGCAATTGAGGAAGATCGGACGGCTGCGATTAAAGGGGAACCACGATCGTGGCTCACGATCGCGGTTCGATCGTAGCCCGATCGCCCCACGATCGGGGTTAAATTCACCGCTAAATCCGGGCCGAGTCGTCCCAGGATTGAAGCCCCGATGCCGCCCAAGGGAATCGCTCCCACGACCCAATCAAATCGCTCCCATGACCGCATCAATCGGCCACAATTTTTTGGGCCAAAATTCCCTTTAAAAGCATGTATTTCCCTTCTTATTTTCTCAACTTTTGATCGATTCGTAAAGTGAATTAAGCGAATTTCGAGGAAGATCTCTAGTTCTTCGTGATCCCCCTGCGTTAAGACTCGATTGCGAAGCAATTGGAGCGAGATTGATCGCGAATTCCCCCTTGATTTCATCGAATTTTTCCCTTGAATTCCGAACATCCACGAGGAAGAATCCGAGCAAATTCGCTTCAATCCACGAGAATTGAAGCCCCATTCTTGCGGCAATTCGGTTAGTAGTGAGATTCGATCGATTATCAGGAGGTAATTTGAGTTTGTATTAGATGTAGAAGTTTAATTTTGCAAATTAGTTCTTAGTGTTCTTCATTTTCCCCAAATTTGAGTCCGAAAAGTCACTGATTTTTAAAATAAGATATCTCTCTGATTAGAATTCCCAATCACTTGATTTTTGTTTCATTGAATTCCTCTTTTCATCAGCTTTCCGTGGATAGCAAATTCATCGAATTCTGAGTTCATTTGACCCTTCAATTTGACGTTTGACCGAGCATTGCTCATCTTTCATCAGAAGTCAAACATTGACTTTCGGGGTCAATTACTATCAATTTTGATCTCTTTAGATTCTTCTGGTTCTGAGCTTTCCATTGACATATAAATTGTAAGATTTGGATTTCATTTGATTAGTCAATTTGAACATTTTCTCTGAGGTGTTCATTTCGGGGATTTTCTGATATTTTATTTTCAATAATTCATAGTAAATCCATTTCTTATCCAAAAATCACGAATTATATATCAATAAATTTTATTTTCTTTCTAGTTTCCAAATATCTAATTTTCGTAATCTTATAACACCTTTTGTTTCTCTGATTTTACAGAACACCTACTGTTGGTCAAAGTCAACACCTTGACTTTGGCTTTTGACTTTTCTCTATCAAATCCAAGATTTCAATTCTTAAAACTTCTTATTTATATCATTTCCACTCATTACATCTTATTTTTACTACTTTAAAACTCCTTTTAATCCTAAGTTTGACCTTGTCAACTTTGCGATTAAAGTCAACCCTACTCTCTGTGGATCGACCCGATACTTACATATTACTTGATATCTTATCTTTGTGAGTTAGGTTTTATAAATTTTGTTTGACCAGCATTTTTTATGTATTTTTAACGACGCACGAAAATGTTCCGTCAAAATGGCGCCGCTGCCCGGGGAGCATGCGTTATTGATTTGATTGCTTGATTTCTTGATTATATTTAGGTTTCTGTCATCTGTTGTTTACTGACCTGCAGAGAGTTTATCATACCCTATTAGTGGTGGAAAAGGTATAGCGAGGTAAGATTACCTAATTTTGGCCATTATTTGACAGTTTTGGTGCAAAGTTGGTAGTCTATTTTGTGTTTTTCACTTAATCGATACGTCGATATTGATATATCTGATATTCATCCTCTGTTATCAGTGACTTATTAGTATTATTCTTTTTATTGGTGTGATTTTTGATTGTGTGTAGCTTGATCTATCTTTTAGGTGGATTAAGTGAAGCATTTTTCATTTGGACATCATCCTTTTCGTCTCACCCTTTTCTGACTTTCGAATGTGGGTTGAGAGGGTCTCTCCCCCCCCCATCCATCTCTTCCCGAGTCACCCCGATGTCAGCACCGCCACTCGGCACGCCTTACTAGGCTTCGTGTGATGATTTAGATTAGATTTTGGCTTATGAACATCTCCATAAGCATTAAATATATGCTCCATTCTCACACACACATATTCTCCCGCCTTCGTCTTTCTTTTGAATGCCTAACCCCATTACTTTAGCTACTTATTGATTCGACCTTTGCTAACAATATACTAAGAAATTATATTTTATTTCATGAAATCGATATATAACAATGATGAAAAACACATGTGATCGAGATGATCAAAATATCATCCACCAAGACTTTTTTATATCAAAATTTTAGCATGGTTTGACATAATTTAAAAAACCAAGCTCTTGGAGATTGTTTTTAACCCATATACCATTTTGTTTAGTCTACAAGCTTTATTTGATCTAAATCTGGACTCATAACTTGGAGGTAAATTCATAAAAATAATTTTGTCCAAATTTCTATGCAAAAAGGCACTTTTAACATCATATAGATAAAGGTTTTATTTATACCTATAGGCATTTTCAAAATAATCAAATTCCATAGTCTTGGATACAACCCTTAGCTACAAGTTTAGCTTTATACCCATCGACATCTTTGTTAGGTTTATATTTTATAGCATAAACCCATTTACGTCAGACTACTTTTTGATCCTTAAATAGGTTAGAAATAGTTCAAGTTTTGTTATGTTTTAGGGCTTCAATTTCTTCATCCATAGAACATTCCATTTCTCACACTCCAACGTTTCTTTTACATTTCAAGGAATGTATTTAGAAATAAATTTGCAGAGAAATGTTTTATACATAACTAATGCACAAGTGAAACTCATGTAGTCCTCTAAAGGATATAATTTATTTGGGAGTTCTATCTCTATTACTTCTCCTCAATATTTGAGAATTTTCATCTCCCTCTTCCCTTGAGATACCAGAAAGGTCATTTATACTTTTTCTTCACTTGAGATTTTTTTTTTTGAATTACTGTTGCCATGGTTTCTTTCATTGGTTTGAAAAGGTGGCTTTGCTTCCATTGTTGTTAGAACTTCTCAAGAAAGTCACTCTATATTTGATTCTAATTTGATCTCTATATTCTAAGGTTCAATATTAGTTATTCTCTTTGACTTCAAAATTGAATTACTAGTGTTGAAGTGATTCAAATTTTCAATTAATTTTACATCATTAGAAATCAGATTTTTCCAAAATGTGGTTGGTAACACTTATATCCTATTTGGGTGTTGGAGTATTGATAAAATGCATTTATAACTTGAATTCTTATCTTAATTAACTCATATTCATGCTTATTTTATGTGAATATGATGCATGTTATCAGACTTTTTAGGAATTTTCTCCATTGGCATGTCATTTCACTAAAGTTAATATTTATGCATAAATTAGGGATAATTTCATGTTTAATAGATGATTAATCTTTTGTTTAAATTAATAGAAGTTAATCTCTGTTATTGAATGAGTTTTGACTTTAGTAAATGTTTGGAAGGATGATTTTAGGATGAATTTATGATTTAAAATGTTTAATGAGAAATGATTTAAGTAAATTATAAGGCATCTTGATTTCTTCTTTCTAAATATATTTTAAATGACATGATATTAAAAAGAAAAGAATTTTTGATCCAATGGAGAAAATTTGGATTAAAAAGGAGTTGTATATTTTAAATTATGAATTTCTGAAGTTTTATGCCCTTTTTCTGAATTTAATTTGATTTTATATTTGATTTTTAGAGGTATTTTCTATTAAAAGTCAGAAAAAAAGGGGTTATTACCTGCAGGCTGACGTGGCGAGCGGGCCCAAGCGGCGGCTGACGTGGCGCGCGGGGCCGCCTCGGGGTGCGACACGGCACTGAGGCCACGTGGCAGAGCCCGGGTGGCCCGCATGGGACGCAAGAGGCGCATTGTGGCGCGGCCACGTGGCAGGAGGCCACGCGATCACGCGGTCCACGTGGGCGCCCGTGTGGAGAGCCACGTGGCAGGCTGGTAAGTGGAGGGCCCACGGGAATAGTGGGCCCTGGTTAGTAATTTGGGGCAGTAACGCATAAGCGTAAAACCGCTCCCTAATTTATAGGCACATATCTTCTTTTTTTCTTCCGTGTGGGACTATGTTCCCACACGGTCTTACCTGTGCAGGACGCGTGGCAGCTTACCAGACGTCGGATGCGATCAGGACGGCTACGATCGCGTGGACCCGAGTCCACGCGATCATCAAATCCATCACGTGCGCAAAAGGGAGACTTAAGTGACGACAATCGGACGACTTACCTCGCGCCACGTGGCAACCCGAGAAGCTCTCGATCGTCATCAAATCAAAGGGGCTTGAGATGATCGCGATCACCCAATATGCATTAGACGACCGCGATTGTTCGCAATCACGATCAGTGGATCTTCATCAAACGGACGCTATGGGAGCACCGTGTGGATTGCGATCCAATCTGCATCCGACGGCCACGATGAAGCACGATCCGCCCCTCTTCGTGATGATATCTGGAGCATCAGATTTCAATCCGACGGCCACGATGAAGCACGATCCGCCCCTCTTCGTGATGATATCTGGAGCATCAGATTTCAATCCGACGGCGCAGACAGATCGTGGAAGAACTCCACGATCGCGGCGCGATCGAGCCGCGATCGGAGAGTTGCCGTGGTGGAATTGCCGCCAATCGATCGGACGGCGATCGACGGACGGTCAGGACCACGATCGTGGCCCGATCGTGGCTAAAATGAGGCTAATTTGAAGCCAAATCCAAGCTGATTTTTCGCGGAATTGAAGCCACGACGCCGCGCCCAAGGAATCGCTCCCATGACGCCCTCAAACGACGCCCACGACTGCTTCAATTGGCCACGATCTTCGGGCCAATTTTCCTCTTTAAAAGCATGTTTTTCCCTTCTTTGTTCTTTAACTTTTGATCGACTCGTGAAGAAATTAAGCGAGTTTCGAGGAAGGTCTTAAGTTCTCATGATCCTCTGCTTCCATGTGTGTAGAGACGCATCCATTGAAGCATGATAATCACGATTTCATCTCTTGATTTCATCGAATTTTCCCCTTGAATTCCGAACGTCCACGAGGAAGAATCCGAGCAAATTCGCTTCAATCCACGAGAATTGAGGCCTTATTCTTGTGGCAATCGGGTTAGTAGTGAGGTTCGATCGATTATCAAGAGGTAATTTATATTTTTATTAGGTTTAGATCTTTAATTTTGTAAAGTAGTTCATAGTGTTCTTCATTTCTCCTAATTTTTAGTCCGAAAAGTCACTGATTTTGAAAATAGGATATATCTTTGATTATAATTCCAAATCACTTGATTTTAGTTTCATTGGATTCCTATTTTCATCAGCTTTCTGTGGATAGTAAATTCATTGAATTCTGAGTTCATTTGACCCTTCAATTTGATGTTTGACCGAGGACTGTTCATCCTTCATTAGAAGTCAAATATTAACTTTCGGGGTCAATTACTTTCAATTTACAAATCATAATTCAATAATTTTGGTCTCTTTAGATTTCTCTGGTTCTTAGCTTTCCATTGACATATAAATTGCAAGATTTGGATTTCATTTGGCCATTCAATTTGAAGATTTCCTCTGATGTGTTAATTTCGGGGATTTTCTGATAGTTGATTTTCAATAATTCATAATAAATCTATTTCTTATCCAAAAATCACGAATTATATACCAATAAATTCCATTTTCTCTCTAGTTTCTGAATATATAATTTTCGTAATCTTCTAACTCTGTTTGATTCTCTGATTTTACAGTACACCAACTGTTAGTCAAAGTCAATGCTTTGACTTTGACTTTTGACTTTTCTCTGTCAAATCCGAGATTTCAATTCTTAAAACTTCTTATTAGGTCTATTTACATCACTTCCACTCATTTTATCTTATTTCTATTTCTTTAAAACCCGTTTTAAACCTAAGTTTGACCAAGTCAACTCTGCAATTAAAGTCAACCCATGCTTTGTGTGGATCGACCCGATACTTACACAATACTTGATTTTTATATCTTATCTTTGTGAGTTCGGTTTTATAAATTTTGTTTGACCATCGTCTTTGTGTTTTAACGACGCACGAAAATGACGCGTCAAGTATCCAACAAAGACGCTTTTGAGAGCTCTTGCCTCTACTTTATCTATTCTAAATTTGGTTATGTTCACATAAGAAATACATCGAAAACCCTTGGAGGTAAGAAATTTTATAGATTTACATTTGGAAGAAAATAGTATTTATCTTGTCCAATGGGGTGATAAACTTTAGACTACTTGAGAGAAATCTATTGATTAGTTAAAAAGCTATTAAAACAACTTCTCCCCATAAAGTTTTAGGAGCTTGACTGTGAAAGATACGAGCTCTAGCTTTCTCCATATAATATGTTTTATTTTCCTTTCACACACTCCATTTTTTCGAAAATACATACAAGACGTTTCATGTATGATGCCTTCTTGGGCAAAGAAATGTGACAAATCATTGTTGCAAAAAAAAATTGCTTTCTTTGTTCTGAAGTTTTTTATGTTTGTATAAAATTTTTGTTGAGTCAATTCATGATAATCATGGATTATTTAACTACTAATGAGATATATTCATGTGAATTTTTACAATCATCAATGAGAACTAGAAACCATCTTTGATTATTTAGGCTATTAAGTGATGATGGACCCCACACATCACCATGAATCATTGGCTATATTAGTAGAGGGAAGGTTTTTAGTTCACTTATGTTTAGCACATTCACACACTTCATATTTTAAGCCTTTCAATTCAGTCATGACTTGATGTTTAAATAGGTTATTCATAGTATGTATGGATGGATGTCCAAGTTGCTTATGGAAAAGAATCACTTGATGCACTTCAAGTAGCCTTATCGAGCTCATGAATTCCCTTGAATTTGTCATGAAGTAGAGACTATATGAATTTAGCAAGTCCAATATTCTTCCTTGACACCTTATTCAGTAGAAATGAATGATCGTAATCAAAAGATATTGTCACTTCAAGGATTTTTGTTAATTTTTAGACTAAAACTAGACTAATTCATAATTTGGGTACATGAAGTACCTTTCTAAAATTCCTAGAGTCTCTAATCTAATGCTCCCGATTCCTGCAACTATAAGTAATCACCCCTATGCTATTTGGACTTTCCTATTATTAGGACAAGGATTAGAGGATATGAAGGTTGAGGAATTTGTGCTGGGATCTGAGGCTCGAAAAGCTCTCCAAATCTTCGTCCAAAATAATGATTACAGCGGAAGGTGTTGAATCAAAACATTTAACATCGTGGAAGCACCAAGAATGGATTATTTCATCATCCATTCTAGGTGATCCTATCATCTAGTATGTAATAAAATTCATACTTACTTGGATCATTGGAAAGAGTTCTTCAACCATTCAAGCGTCCGGCCTCTAGCATTATCCGCACAGTCTCCAGACGATCGGATCTCCTCTTGAACACTCGTCACTACGAGAGGAAGAGAAGAGGGAGGAGAAGTTCCACTAGGCTTTCATGGGCACCTATATTATGGCCGTTCTCCCCCTATTTATAGACTTTGGGAATGTGAACTTTTCACAAAAACCCTTATTATTATGTCTATATCCACCGACGTCCATCGACCTTATGTGTGTGACCCTCTAGGTCCATATATCTCGCCAGTTAATGACTCTATCAACCCAATAACACTTATTGGTCCTTATCAATTAACTATATCAACATATAGATTAATTGAATAAGGATCGATTTAACCCAATCGACAGGTTGAGCCGCCAGCCCGGTGGGTGCCAAGCTGCACCACGTGCTCTAGGAGATATGGAGTATATTAGAACTCTTTCATGGAACCCTGCCGTCATTGGTTACCGTGTACATATAATCTTTCATCCACACGAGACTCATGAATGACTTAGGGTATGGTTAATTGTCAAACCCTAATTTTTCACTCAATTTAGTACTGATGCGAGTAGGAAATCATTGAGAACAACTTCTCTAATATTTCCACTACCTTGGCCAAGGATTTAACCGCATCTCATTCCTTGAGTCGATCTCCTCATATACCGAGGGTGGATGATCCTATCTTGACCACTCAATCACCTTCGAGGACTTCATGTCGTATCCAATCTATGACGTTTTGGAGATCCCGTGGCTAGGGGGTCGTAAGTCATAGTCAAAACACGATCATCCATCCACAAGATGTCTTTGGTGTCTCAGGTCAAAGGACCACGTACACAACCATGACATGAATCAACCTGATTGACAATTTAGGTATATTACCATTCAGGGATTCATACGGATCAATTCAGTGAACTCTTTCTCCAAAGAGCACCCACTATCTATCCTTAGTGTCTCCACACCGATGGCTATAGGATCAGCCATACTCATCATATGAGTTGGATTAGATAGTGCTATTCTTTTCCGGATTATTCGATGTCCTTCTCGAATGTCCTACGAATAGGAATGTTTAGAACATATGTTTAAAGACTAGTGATCACTATATTATGATCTCATCATAATTCACTTAGTCATTGCACATGCTCATGGACTTCATTGCAAACATCACACAAGAATGGCAATGAATAAATTTCATTTCAATGAACATAAACAAGATACATGGAAGTGTGATTGGCTTATAGGCCACATAATATCCATCAATTTGGAGGCATAAGACCAATACCATCAGAATCTATATTCCCAGGGACTTCATGGGAATTTTAGATTTATAAAATTGTGAATCAACAATGGAAGCAAAACCTAATAATTTCTAAAATGTCCATGGTTGAATTAACCATGCACACCAATTCAATTATTAAGGATGATCCACTTTCAATATATTTTAATTATTTCATTTCCTCATTGTCTTTAAAGTTTGGCAGATAACTCCTTGCTCCAATTGCATTCCCTATTAATGCCACTTGTAAAGTTCCTTTTGTATTCATAACCATTTGTCTATGTCCTGTGCTGCTTGGCTTACCTGTATCTATCCCCAATATTTCAATTCTTCTTTAAAAATCAAAAAAATAAAATTCCATTTTTAGGTTCCTTTATGAGTATTTTCTTGTTATTTCTGGTAATGAGAAATGAGATTAGGGCCTTTATTTTGAAAAATAAAAGCAGATTTGGTAGTGTGTATATCTACTGGTTACTCCATTTGTCACTCTAATCTTATTCTCTTCTCTAATTTTTGTGCTATTTTAGTTTCAAGTCCTCACTTTATCTCTTTGTTAAACATTTGAGTTTGGTAGACCTCAAATTTAGGATTGAGACCAACTAGGAAGAAAATGACATGATCTCAAAGACTATATTCTTAGTCACGAGAGTTGGGATTAAGAGGCCTATATAGATCCAACTCTCTCCATAGATTAACCAGATCATTAGCACACTCATGTACTTTCATAGAACTTGATTAGTACAAGTAGGAGCCATTAGTGGTTCAAAAATTCTAGCATCATCTTCCTTATTAGAGAAATTAGACTTGACATTGTCCCAAATAGCCTTGCAATTTAGCTTATATCTGAAATATTCCACCGTATTGATTTTCATAGAGTCTAACAATCAATTAAAAATAATGGATTCGACGTTTACTCATTAGAACTATTTTGGTTCAGTGGCTTAGGGTCCATTCTCGAGTAGATGATGCATCAAATTTCGTACAACTCGCCTCCCATTCATAAGCTTGCCCCTTCATTGCTCACTCGTCCCTTCGTCCCTTCGCAGCTCTAGTCTGTGGTGCTTCATTGGTGAGAGTGGCTTGAAAAATTCTCTCTATATAGATGTTCCACTAAAACAAATTACGGCTAATAAAGTAATAAAGATATCTTGCCCAATAGCTTTACTCAACTGTCTTAGCCATTGTGAATCATAATAAGTAATTTCGAGATTCATCTCATTACTTTGAGAGCTTTTTCAAAGTTTGAGTTGTATGAATTTACTTAGAAGTACTTCCTTATTTGGGACTTGATATTTTCATCAGCAAAATCCTTCTCTCTACGATTCTTAGATCAAAATATATTTGAGTATAAAGACTCTTGGTGGTCTGGTAGATGACAAATCAAAAGAATGAAAAAAATCTATTCAAAATCTTCTCAAAAAAATAAAACCTGTTAAAAAATTAAAGAATTACAACTTGATCAGTCGATTTATTAGTTTGTTAATTCGACTTCCACTAACTTCCTTTTAAATGTACCTCTAAATAGTCTTGATCAAAATATTGATAAAAAAATTTATCAGAAAAAGAATTGGATTAATGGTGGTTCTTGATTAAGGATTCTTTGACAAGAATTCTAAATCACTGATAAACTTTTAATTCTCAATCTGTAAGTTTAGATCAAAGTCTGAATCAGAGACAATACATGCATTTATGATCCAAGAAAAAAATATCTAGGATTTTTGAATCAAGACCTTAGATCAACAGTGACAAAACCATTTATTATAGATAGATCAAGATCTTTAGATTCTGCTATATATAGATCAAGATCAAAGATGACCATCCTTGGATTTGGAAGATCAAACAAGCAAGAAAAACTTTTAGATCTCTGCTACCATGGAGCTCTGATACAACGTCAACAGAAAAATGAAGCGTGCACAGCAGAAAAATGAAGCAGATTACTGACTAAAGATTTACTGTCCAATCGCACAGGCCTCGAGCCTTCAATTTCTTGAATTAGGGTTGACAAGAACTGAACACATAAATATGCTTTATCAAATTATACATGCATTTATGTGTCCACAAATCTATGATATATGAATTTATATGAACTGTTGTTCTTCAAAAGCAATGACCCGGCCCTAAGGAGTTCCACGCCAGATCCACTGCTTCGTGTACCCTAATTCGGGAGGATGACGAGGCATCGAGAGGAGACAGGGGTGGGGCGCGCGTTGAGCACAAGTCCAGGGGACGACTACTAGAGCACAACTATGTCCTACGCGGGATAGCTGAACTCGACAAAGCCATTCCTCGGGCAACGGCGAGCTGCAAAGAGACAGAGGCAGAAAGACGGAGAGACAGACAGCCAGGCCATCACCGTGGGAGACGAGGAGGCCAGCATATCAGAAAAGGATGCAAGACCCTGGCTGTTGAGGGATGATCTCCTGGATTACTAGGAGATCAATTCGCCGTCCACCTTTGACGTTCGGACGAGACACAAATGCGTTTGTGTCGGCATCTTTTTGTAACATTTGTGCCTTCGGTTTCCCATCTGGTCCCTCGTCTACACTCTACTCTTCTCCCGTTTTCTCCTTTCCAACGGCGAGCCTCATCAAAGTGTCGTTGACCAAAGACCACCGATGCGACCGTTTGCTATCCCTGAGCGACGCGTCTCGTCGGCATAATATTCTTCCACCCTCCCTTTTGACCGGAAACGACGTTTCAGAATGACTGGTGTGAAAAAGAGCAGTCTAAAAGTAGCTGCATAATCATCGTCATGGGCAGACACGGTTACTGTTCGCTATTCTCTCTAACCGCCCCCACCCTCCTGCAGGATAAAAAGTCTACCAGCCTGCAGCCTATTGCCATAAGACCAGACCCGCTGTCTAATTCTTCTCCAAATGGCTGCCGTCGTGGTGGAGGAGATCGAAGGGCTTATCCGAACTTTCAGCGACGGGCGAGTCGAGCGGTTCCCAATCGTTGAGGAGGTATCGAGCGCGCAGTCGCCGGAGTGCAGCGTCGTCTCCGCCGATGTCATGATCGACTCATTGACCAATGTTTGGGCGCGCCTCTACGCGCCGAAATTCGCATCTAAAAGGAGTCTCCCTACTCTGGTTTACTTCCACGGAGGAGGATTCTGCGTTGGCTCCGCCTCCTGGCGCTGCTACCACGAGTTCCTGACGAAGCTATCGTCCTCCGCGGACTGCTTGATCATGTCGGTGAATTACCGTCTCGCCCCCGAGAACCGCCTTCCCGCCGCCTACGACGACGGCGCCGCCGCTACAAAATGGATCCGCCGCCAGGCTATCGGGAGCCAAGAGGAGATCCGATGGTGGACCAGCCGCTGCAATTTTTCTTGGATTTTCGTCGGAGGGGATAGTGCCGGGGCCGCTGTCGCCCATAACGTCACGTTGCAGACGGGTTTCACTTACAAAGGAGTCGTCCTCATACAGCCTTTCTTCGGAGGAGAGCTCAGAACGGCGTCGGAAATGAAAGAAGCACCGCCGGGATCGGCGCTGAGTATGGAGTCATCTGACGCTTACTGGCGCATGGCGCTTCCGAAGGAACTTAGCCGAGATCATCCTTGGTGCAATCCTCTGGCCGACGGTGCAGTGGCGAGGTTCTCTAGGATGGCGCTGCCGCCTTACCTCGTGTTTGTTGCAGAGACGGATATACTCCATGATAGAAACCTAGAGTTTTGCAAGGAAATGGAGGGGGCGGGGAAGAGCGTGGAGGTCGTGGTGCATGCCGGAGTGGGGCACGCTTTCCAGGTGCTCAGCGCCGCGCGCGTGGCGCAGTTGCGGACGCAGGAGATGATATTTCAGCTAAGATCCTTCCTCAGAAGATAGAAACCGTATCTTTGTTCTATGCGAGGATTCTTCTTCTTTCTCTGTGCGCGACTATAATGATATCACATTTCATTTGGATATTTGCCCTTTTCTCCTCTCGATAAAGAACTTGCACTAGAAAGACAATGTAGATTAGTCAACGTAGCGGTTGGTGACTTCCTACGTGAAAATTGTCCACTTGATGACTAGATGACTCCATGGGTCTACATCGATGGGTTGAAACCAACCATCAAGGTGCATATAATAACATAATAATGATAGATAGAGATCATGCCACGCATCACTGGTCGTAGATAGATCCAACCTTCAAATATGAGAAAATCTAGGATCTATCTCCCTCAAAGAGAGAGCCCTTTGAGTACAAGAGAGCGATGTAGTAAAACCCAATAACAAAGATTAATTTTACTATGGTTTACAAAAATTAAGCAATTAATGATCCCAATTGAAGATCTATTCATGTTCAGTTTGACTCTTGAGTGATCTAGAAAGTATACATCAAGACATGATTGGATCTATCTCCTTTCTGTAATACCATCACAGACATTTTTCCCAATCTTTCCATTTTCTAGGAGTAGAAGACCCTTCGATTGGTTAGAATGGCCCTTTTTATTGGAGCTATCATTTTGATTTTGGGAGTTTTGATTTTAAATTTTAGAGCATCAATTGGACCGTCATTCTCTTTTCAGATGGTATAAATGCTACTAGAGCTCATAGTTTTTAAATTTAAATGTAATCCAACCATTAGAGCAATGATCACACGCGTTTAACTGAACTTTGGAGCATCATAAGCAATTTATCATTATCTTTTCACAAAACTCATTGATCGTCTAGGCTTGACTGTTCTGATTTCTTCTTGATTACTCCATTCATTGGGTGCCTTTTCTTGAAGCAAAAGGCACATTTGGATTCTTATTTTGGACCTCTTTGCCCAATCTTGTTTTTGACCTGTTTGTTGGATCTTGTTTTGTTTCTATTTGGATGTGTGGCATCCCACAGTGTCTGGTGTTTGGGTCACTTTAAGGTCCATTAGATCCCTTATTAGCCCATTATTGTAACTCTTTGTTGCCTTCAAAGGACTTTGCTGAATGAATTAATTTTTTGGAAGCATTATGATTTTTTTTCAACTTTCACCCTCATCATGTAGCCCAAAAATTTCCAAAAAATCTTTAAATTTCTTGGCAATTGATTAATTTC
This sequence comes from Lemna minuta, assembly GCA_024174645.1. Taxonomy (NCBI): domain Eukaryota; kingdom Viridiplantae; phylum Streptophyta; class Magnoliopsida; order Alismatales; family Araceae; genus Lemna; species Lemna minuta. Next base: position 9,017,605 of record CM044104.1, on the reverse strand, counting down.
CTTCATAATTCTCTCTATTGTTGAGAAATATGCATTTTCTTTAACCTTGCACAATGTTCAATGGTGTTAGATGGACGAAAATACAAGAGAGGGGGGCATTCTTTGAAAAAAATTCCCAAAGGACTCATCAAACATTATCCAAAAAATTTGTTACAATGATCAACATTATTTTGTAACAAGATTTAATGAACAAAAATGGAGGTTAGAATGATTTTGTGGATGGTTAATTGCATTGGGATCACAGTTTCTTAACAAACACTGTGATTTTTTGTACTCGTTTGACTTAATTACACATTGATCAACTTTATTCCTTTAACAATATCATATCCAATTGTTAGCGCATTGGGTGCCAAGCTACATCACGTGCTTTAAGAGATATGGAGTATATATAAGAACTCTATTATGAAACCTTTTAGTTAGTTATTATGTATACATAATTCTTTATGTGCATGAGACTCATGAATGACTTTAAGAATAGTCAACTTAAGTGAGTATTGATGTGTGGCATAAATCCTTGAGAAAACCTTCTTCGATATTTCCACTACCTTGCTTAAAGATTTAACCACATTTCCTTGCTTGAGTCAGCCTCTTCTTCTTTTGAAAGCATATAGTTCTATCTTTATCACACAATTTCCTTTCAAGACTTTATGTTGTATACAATCTACAACATTTGTAGATTGTATGGCGAGGGATTCATAAGTCATTGTCAAAATAGGATTATCTATCCACAATATGTCTTTATTATCTTAAGCCTAAGGACCACGACATATTCTTGACATTAATCTATGTGATTGAAATTTAGGTATAATATCATTCAAGGATTCATTTAGATCAATTCAGTGAACTCTTTCTCAAAAGAGTGGGCACTATGTTTCCTTAGTGTCTCTATAATAATGGCGATATGATCAATCATACCAATCATATGAGTAAGACAAGATTGTGTCATTCTTTTTGGATATTTTGATGTTTTTCTTCAATATCCTTGATTATTAATATTTAAAACCTATGTTTAAAGACTAGTGATCACTCCATTATGATCTCATCATAATTTACTTAGTTATTACATATGTTCATAGACTTCATTGTAAACTTCACGTAAGAATAATTATGGAAATTTAATTTAAATAAATATAAATAAGATGTAAATGTATGATTTTCTTATTGGACACATAATATCCATCACATGTGTCATAGATATAGAAAATCCTTATCCTAATACATAACAACCTAGTGAGAAGATGTGCTCTCCATATCACCAAAAAAATCACCCATATGTGTGTAAAAATGTTTAAATAATTTATCCATTTAAGTTATTTGTGAAGAGAGTAAGGAGATAGATATTATTATGATAAAAACTCTTTATTCCACGATCTTATGAAAATGCCTATTTTAGTACGTTATTAGAGTTGTATTTTTCCTTGTATGCATCAAAGCCTTGCTCTTCACAGACTCATGCTTTTGAACAACTCAAGGAAATCTGAATTGCAACAACTTAATCCATGATTATTTTTTTCTATATATATATATATATATATATATTATTTATTAAAAATAATCACACCAATGATTTTTGGATCAAATTAATCTAGTTTTTCCATTTATATGACATTATTGAATTTTTATGCTTAAACTTTTTACCTTCAAAACCATGGAGCTTACTGATTTATCCATGTTATTCAAGATGTGAGTTGTAACTCCTAAAAGGATGACAATCAACTAAGAGGAGAGGTGAGAATTATTTAATTGACAATATTTCTCTTTTTTATTCAAGTTTTTTATTAGTTTTTTGTCCACTCACCTCACAACTCTCTTAGTGCAAGGTTTTACCCCAATTTGATGATCAAATGTCCCTATATCAAGTCTACTAATAAAATTAGTCAAGAGAAACTATTTTCTAATCGTATTATCTAAAGATATAGTATGTGAATAGAAAGACATGTTTGTATAAAACTTGCTTATGTGCACGTGGTTAATGTGTTAATTGACCCAACTCCTCTAGCACCTACTAAATCCATAACAACTCATCTTGTATCCCACAAGTCAACTCTCATAGCTCCACTCACCACTCCCCTACTCTCTTTGGGCTAGTTTGCTTCTCTGATTTCCTTGAGCTTTGATCACTAGTCTCCATCTGCCTTGATCGAGTCCTTAAAACCTTAGCATTGTTAGTAGTCTTTGCTTCTCAAACATCTCTATGGTGTCATTCAGCTCTTCCTATTGCACGAGCTAGATTCTCAAAGCTCAACTTGCCACTCCCTACACCCTTCAGGACAAAGTTTCACTCTACAATCAGTGAGCTTCAATCACTCATTCACGTGTGCTTCAAGAGAATCCTCTGACTTGCTGAACTATATATCCTCCAACACAAATAGGCAATTTTCCATAGTTGTCTCCCTAGTCAACTCCCCGGACTCATCCTTGGTCTAATACTAACTCAATAATTGTCGACCCCTCAAGCTCACCAGCAAGCAAACCACTACTACAGACTCGACGACAGAGGCTGAATATATTGCAGCAAGTGATGCTTCCAAAGAAGTAGGTTAGTTGAAGAAGTTCACCACAGACCTTGGTGTCGTTCCATCAATCTTAGATCCTATTCCCATGTCGTGTGACAAAAATGGTGCAATTTCACAAGTAAAGGAGCCAAGATCTCATCAGAAGTCAAAGCACATTTTGAGGCGCTTTCAATTTATTGGGGAGATCATCACCATAGGAGATGTAATGATGGAAATTGTTCCATCAACCGACAATATTACAGATCCACTTAATAAACCTTTAGCTCAAGAAGTGTTTCATCATCATTATTTTTTAGGATCTTTAGAATAAAGGAGTCTAAAATATATATCCAACTAAGCTTAAGTATCCACCAAGAGTCTAGGGATGAGATTAGACAAAACCCACTAAAAAATTGGAGAAAAACATAACCTTCTTAAATGGGATGACAAATGTTCACAATAGAGGTCCACAACAGCTAGGACAAAAGGAGGAAAGAAAACAAGTTCACTAAAGGGACTAACCGACAAGAAGAGCCACACTTAGTGTCACCTCTTCACAAAGCATCTTTCAAAGATGCTATGTTGCCCTCTCTCTTTTCTCCAACTATCCAAGTATCTCGACCTTTCCTTCACAAGGGTTTCACTCCCTTAGGATGCTCTTGAGTTCCTTCCTTTAGGTTGTACTAAGCTTGGGGTGAACTCCTAATTTTATAGAGCTCTTTAGAAGCTTCTAGAGACTCTCTCTCTAGAAGGTGTCCATAACTTTCTAGAACATCTAGAAAGATCCACAAGCCTTTAGAAATATCCACTAGCTTCTAGTGTAATTGACGGAACGAATCAATGCGGTCGTTGATTGCACACTGATTTGTGTCAACAATAAAACCAAAATCACCAATTTTATTATTTAATCAAGAATTGAATAGTATATTGGTAAATAAGAGTCAAATCCACAGAGAAATAAGGGATTTTCGAGAGATCTTTTGGAATTTGATCAAATAGGATGAGGAATTGAGGTGAGAAATTAGAGAAAATGATAGATTTGGAAAGATAACTCAAAGACAAATCCACAGAATAAAAAATCACTTGATTTGGATCAAGATTCGCGGAGAAATCGATGAATGATTAGATAGAAATTTCCGAACGCGATTAAGAGAAATAAAAAATTAAGAGACCAATTAAACTAAATTATCGATCCTAAATTAAAAATTGATGATACATGACGAAAGATTAGGAGGAAAACGCGTACTCTAACCTGAGATAGCAATCGAAATGATCCAATTAATCGCTGGATTCAAGGCTTTTCATCCCGCGATTTCAAAAACGATCTTCGGTGTTCAAGAGGCGAATTCTCCCTACTCGATCGATGAAATTTCACTTTCAACCACTCCGTGGATGTGGAAACGAGTCTAGAAGTGATTGGAAGCAAGAGATTCAAGGATGGAGGTGTTTAGAGAGATGAATTGAGCAAAATCATCCAAGAATATATGAAAATGTCGAAGAACATCTCAATTTATAGTGATTTTGGGCTTAACCGTCCGATGGGGCGTTTAATCTTTGATCAACGGTTCAAATTAAATGCATGAGTGCGAATCATTACGGTTAAGCTCAGATGAAGCCACATGATCGCGTGAAGTTGAGTCGTCACGTAACGTCTGCCGTTCGATCTTCTTTGGACGTCTGCGATGTCTCCACGTGTCCACAGAAGTCCATCGGATGCGTTAAATCTTAGCCTTTATAACTCCCTTGATTAAACGGCTGAGATTTAAACATTTTGAAATACGAATCGTTGTCTAATCAGAAAGCGCTGCGTACCCCTTCACTTAAGTGACGATCGACGGTTTTAATTCAATGCTCGATCGGACGCCCCACATGTCGCCACGTCACCTGCGTGTAAAAACAAAAACAAATAGTCCCACATGATGAAAAATTAAAAGAATACACGCGTATATAAGCAGTGCGTAAATAAGGAGTTAGCTTATATCCTCAACAGGATGCTCCCCCCTTATTCACATATGCGCACACACGTGCGCACACGCGCATTCGCACACATGCACACATGTACACGTGTGCGACGCGTGGCGGTATCATAGATCGCCAAGTGGCGCCACTATTTTTATTCACGCCACGACAGATGCCATGTCATCATGCGATAACAAACTATTTTTATTCATTTTAATTCAAAATAAATCAAATTAAATTCAAGAAAAATTAAAAAAATTCCAAGAAAATCCCTAAAAATTAGAAAATTCATAACTTTCAAAATACAACTCTAAATTAATCTACATTTTTTTCATCGGATCAGAAATTCAATTATCTATCATTAGAAATCAGTTCTTTTACTTCTACACCAGAATCTTTCTGAGTTCTTTACTTCTACACCCGCTCTACAACTCACCCCGAAATCTGGACCTCTTCTCCCCGCTCGCTCGCCTTCTTTATCATCGTGAGAGTTTGACTTACTTCGAAACTTGCCTCTTCTGAGAGGTTCAGCATCTGAATGATGCTTTACTTCGTAACCAGGACTCTTTTTTTAGGGAAGGGAAGAAGGGGCCTAAGCACGGCATCTGCCGTACACTTTATCTCTGTAGCTTTTGCTTTCCGCTTGTAGCTTTCGGGCAAGGTTCCGAAGAGGGACGAGTTGTAGAGACCGTAGGGAGATAAAAGAAGGGTTACGGAGTAAAGAAAGAACAATGAAAATGTGTAAGCTTCGCTGCCCGACAGTATGGAGTACTGACCACACCGAGGGACAGGCCCTAAAGCGAAGGACGGGAACGAGCGGAATCAATGTGTTCCAATTTCGGCCTTGCACCGAACCATCCAATGGACCATGGACTAAACGGCCACTGCCTTCAAGGACTATGTCCAGGGGACCGCCGCCCCCCCCACAAGGTACATCTCGCGCCTAAGAAAAGCGCAAGCGCCTTGCTTTAAGTAACGCTGTTTGGGACATGGAAATGCTATTATAAGGAACCGAACCGGGATGGAACCATAGAATTGAACTCATTCCCCGGGGGGAGTTATGAAATAAATGTATTTGTTCAATCGCAAAATGTATGTTATCATAGGCAGCTTCGATAAGGGCGTCCACATCCACATCCGGAATTGGATCCGGATTGCCTAAGTTCGGAAAAAGGTCATCGTTTGGGTCGGGAATCTGTAATACCGGTTCCTCCGGAGGATGTTGTTCTTTTCTTTCTTGCAGAACGTTGGATAACCTTCGGAACCTAGCAGCTAATGTTTCCGAACACGGAAAGGTTCTTCTTTTTTTTAATCTAATTAGAAGAAGAATTTTGATGAAGAAAGACATTTCTTTCAGAACCGATCCTGTAATCTTGCATGAAAGAATAAAATCAATGAAAATCACCGCGGTTATGTTTTATCAAAATATTTAAATAACAAGAGAAAAAATTATTATTTAAAAAATACACGCATTTCTTCTTGAAAAACAAAACTTTGAAAAATAAATGAGTGTATATAAACATTTTCTCTTATTATTTAACATTAAAACTTAATTATAATCTCAAATTTAGATGGAAATAATCTATTCTAAAATATATTCTTAATTATGCATAATTATGCCTAAATTAGTGCATTTGGAGATTATAACTTAAAATTGCATGAAATGATAGAAATGCACTCAAAGTATGATAACATGCATAAAAATGGAATGTTTTATGCCTAAATTTGCATTAATAATCATGTTTTTGCCTATTAAGATTACATTTTATCAGTAATCTAGAAGACTTCACAAGCTTTCTAGAAGAAGCATAGAAGATTCTAGAAGCATCTAGAAGATTCTAGAGAACTCTAGAAAATTCTAGAACTTTTCGCAAGCTTCTAAAACAGAGAGTTGACCAAGTCAAGCCTCACAATTATAAATGCATGGGTTTAATGCATAAACATGATTAGCTTTAGTTCAAGTGGGATATTGAATGATATTATGTAGCTTGCAAGCCAATCAACCTTGGTCATTGAAATGAACTTTTATGCATTATCATTCTTGTATGATGTTTATAATGAAGTGTATGAGCATATGCAACGACCAAGTGAATTAAGATTAGATCATAATACTGTGATCATTGGGCTTTAAACATATGTTTTAAATATTCATATTTGTGGGATATTCAAGAAGAACATCAAATTATTCAGAAAGAATAGCACTATCTAATCCAACTCATGTAATGAGTATGGTTAATCATGTGGTCATCGGTGTAGAGACACCCAGGATATATAGTAGGTGTTTTTTGGAGAAAGAATTTACTCAATTGATCCATACAAATCGCTGAATAATATTATACCTAGTTGTCAATCAGGTTGAATCATGTTACGGTTGTGTACGTGGTTTTTCGACTTGAGACACTAAAGACACATTGTGGATGGATGATCGTGTTTTGACTATGACTTACGAATCCCTAGCCACATGATCTCTAAGATGTCATAGATTGGATAATACATGAAGTCCTCAAAGGTGTTTGAGTGGTCAAGATGAGATCATCTTTCTTCGGTATAAGAGGAGATCGACTCATGGAATGAGATGTAGTTGTGGATTCGACCCTTATTCACCTCTGTACTATCTAATTCGTGATTATTTCTTAAAATTGGTAAGTTTGGTAATTATTTTGATGTGTATCCACGTGTTTTCAATGACCTCGCAGATTCACTTCGTCATTGTCTATATTCCCTTGATAAGCTTTTTAGCCCAACCTGGATAGATATCGGCCATAGGATGGTGTTTTGGTTGTTGAGAGTAGGAGGTACTCGACAAAGTGGGCATTAAAAAGGTTGGTAGAAAGTATAAGAGAATCTCAACACCTTTAGTCATTGAGGTTTTGTCTTTGATAGTAGAACTAATGATCAACACCCTCAAATCAGAGAATAAACATGAACATTAGAGAGAGTGTAGAGAGGGATGATAGCATGCCATTACTTCATGCATTTTCATCAATGTTGATTTACTCAACTGCATAATTCGCACTAACTAACTACATGCTACCATTTTCTTTATTATTTTTCCATCATCCTATTTTTTGCATGCGTTGACCATTTTTGCATGAAATCAAAACTTAATACAATAGAATTTGCATTTAGCCTTTCCCAAGATCAGCTAATCTTCTACTCATCATGCTTTCTTGAGTCTTCCTGGCTTAATTGAAAGAAATCAAGAAGAATGACAAATTAAGGATAATGATTGAGTAAAAAATTTTGAAATCAAAAGCCTATTTTTGGAATGGTGTTTAATTTTTTTTCCTCTCATATTTTGGAATTATAGAATGTATAACAATAAATAATGATGAAAATGGAACAATTTGGTGAAAATTCATCCAAGTCAAATCTATGGAACAAAGTTATAGTGTATTGAATTTTAAGAAAAATTTCAGTTATGATTACAATTTTTTCTAGATTTTTAGAATTTATATTATTTTTTAATTTGATTTTAGATGGGAATTTTAAAAAAATCATTTTTCTATGCTAAAATGGCAGCAATGCACATGTTGGCGTGCCACCCACCTTGTGTCGTGCCTACCCTTCATGCTACACATCGCCTATGTGACATGCACAAGGGCCACTAGGTGGAACATAGGTGGCACTAACATGAAGGTGATGCCGATGTGGTGCATATGGGAGCACCAAGCATGCAAAAGATTCTAAGAAATATAGTATGTGTTAACATGCCCATTAAAGGGCTTAAATTTTACCTAAATTTTATCATATGTGACCAAAGTGTTTCTTTTGTAGAGTGATGGATATTATGTGGCCTTAAAAAAATCATACTTTCGTACCTCATTTATATTCACTGAAAAAAAAATTATTTTTTTATTCTTGTGTAATATTTGTAATGAAGTCTATGAGAATTATAATGAGATCATAATAAGATGATTATTAATCTTTAAACATATGTTTTAAATATTCATATTCGACAGATATTTAAAGAGGATAGCAAAATATCTAGAAAGAATAGACTATATATTCTTACTCATATGATGAGTATGATGGGCCTTGTGGCCATTTATAAAGATTCACCAAGGATAGATAGTGCGTGCTCTTTGAAGAAAGAGTTCATTGAGTTGATCTATATGTATCCCTAAATGGCATTATACATATTTTTCAATCAAGTGACTCATGTCACAATTATGTCTAGTTATCAGCACGCAAACACATGCATCACATCATCCATCACGTCACCTTGTACTTAGAAATTTAAAATGATTATAATAAAAATAAATTTTATAAAAAATTAAAAATAAATTCAAAAAACTTATAAAAGAATCCCTAAAAATTAAAAAATTTGTATCTTTTAAAGTACAACTCCTTGTTAATATTTTTTGTTTGATCAGTAATTAAATAATATATCATTCTATATAATTTAATTTAAGAAATAACGAGAGAATAAATATTTAGCTCTAAAATACACTCAATTTGCTTAAGAAAATAAAGTAAAGATTTTTAGAGTATATATAAAAATGTTTCTCTTATTATTTTACATTTAAAACTCAAATACAATCTCAAATAATATTAGGCTAATTTATTTAAAAATCAACTTTTGATTTACATGTGATTAGCTTTTAAATAATACATTTTGAAATTTTTGACATAAATTGTATAAAATGAAGAACATGTACTAAAAGTATGATAAGGTGCATAAGAATGATAAGAATTATGTCTTAAAATGTACTAGTAATCATGTAATTACACGTAATATTGTATGTTATCACTTACCTGGCAGGCCTTATTATAGCCCTTGTCATCTCCTATCGTCAACCCTACCTAGCTTGCTCACCATCAGCCTCGCCCAACCAGCCTTACTACCTACCACTCTTTAATTTGTGTTGTCACTTAGCCTCATGTTATTGTAATTTGCTTTGCCAAATTTTCTATGCCATTCTACATCCTTGTTTTGTTATGGTGCACAAGGACTCTACATTAGATCTTCTGGTTGCTCCTCCTTTGTCAGTTATGTCTTCTCCTTCTCCATTTATTGTTTCTTATTCAAAAGTATGATTGATTAGCCTATCTACATGTCATGTGACAAAACTAATCATCCACTATTTTTGAAGCCCCTACACAATATTTTATGGCACAAATTACATTATATGGTCTTCTAATTTCTATCCATTTCTTAACATTAATGGTTGTCTCTCACTCCTCATGGAGAACCCTCCTCTGATTGAGGATCCTCAACTCAAGGAGTGGCTCATTCAAGATCAAGCAATTATTTATTGGATGTTCAAGAAAATAATTTCCACCATCTGTGAAACTATGCATCTCGTCTCTCTATCAAAGGCTATTTGGAATGAATGGGATATTCAGTACATATACAAGTCCAATATCACCCGCATGGTTGATTTTTATGAGTAGTTATTCAAGAAAAATCATGTAGAGTATCGTGTTAGGATATTTATACTTCACTTTGTAGTTTCTTTAATCAGCTGGAGATTTATCAGCCCTATGCAATCAACATTATGACACAACATTGTTATCAAGAGAAGCTTGTTTTTGCCTTTTTTTATGAGCTCGACTCTTTGATCAGCTCTTCAATATGTAGCCCAATCTTGAGTGAGATGCATCTATCGACTCTCAATGATACCTTCTCCACTCCTTTATGAGTTTTCACAAGCGCCATGCTTGTACCATCTCCTACTACTGCCTCTAACTCCACAACCCTTTTGCCATCTGATACTTGTGTCAAAGAGCAAGGAGCAGATGGTAGGCAAGGACGAGACCATGATGGCTCGAGGCATGGTTGAAGATGCAATGGCCAACCCCAAAACCCCGAATGTATGGCCAATGGCCTGATTCACCAAGCAAGCACTAATAGAATATGACATCTCTCTAACGGATACTAGTCAAAGTGCAACAAACCCAAAGGGCTTGCCCACTCTCCTTGACTAATGTAACAACTTCCTTGTCTTTTGAGACCATTACTATCTCTTGGTAGGAGTTTGATCAACATGATGAGGCTAAAGGAGACCTTTGTTCCTACTCATTCCTCTCATCATGCCTCAACTTTTGCATCAGGTAAAACTCTATATATCAAGTACCTAATCCCTCTTGTCTCACTTACATCATTCTCTAGATCCCTCTACTATTTCTATTTCAAATGGTCGTGCTTGTCTTATGATACAAAAGGCATGGACAACCTAATGTCCTCTTTGACATTGCTCGATATCCTTTATGGTCTTAATTTTCCAATTTAACTTCTTATCTATCTTTGAAATAACTCATGCCTTAGTTTTTTCTATCACCTTATTTCCTTATCATTGTAACTTTTAGGACTTAAAAATAGGGAAGAGGATTGGTTTGGGCTTTGTGACAAGATGTAACCTTAATGAGGTGGTAATTGAGAAACTCCTTGATTGGCCTTCCTTTTCTTCTCTCTCAACATGATACCCCCCTAATGGCATTCGCATTTGGGTCATAAAAAAAGCACCAAAATTTTACAAGACCTTTAATGGATTTCCATTTCTTCTTTTGAGTCTGAGTCATGGCAACTCGAGAACCACTTTCACTCCTCTTACCCTCGGCTTGACTCTAATCTACGTCTAAAAAAACTTTTTATCTCTGATAACATGTAATTTCCACATGAATTTAGATGATGATTAATGCAATTTAAGGTATTAATTGTTCCATTTGAATACATGTTATCATATTTTAAGTACATTTCTATCATTTTATGTAATTTCATGTTATGATCTAAAAATATATCATTTTATGGATAATTATGCATAATTTAGCAATGTAATTCAAATCCTATTTATATTTGAGATCATAATTATATTTTCATGATTTAATGATAAGATAAAATATTTTTACACTCATATATTTTTCTAAATTTATTTTATAAGATGAAGAAGTGTATTTCTTAAATTAAAATTTATTCCCTTGTTATTTTAATATTTTGACTTTTTAAAATGATAGATAATTCAATTTCTGATCCAACAAAAATAAATTTGAATTAATTTGGAGTTGTATTTTGAAAGTTATTAGTTTTCTTATTTTTAGGATTTTTTTTGAATTTATTTAACTCTATTTTTCGATTTTTAAATAATTTAAAAGAATAAAAAAATGTTTCTTTATACCGCGCACTGACGTGGCAGGGCAACGCTACGTGGCGACGCATGGACGTGTATGTGAGTGACACATGTACACGTGTGCGTGACGTGTTTGTGTGATGTGTGTGTGTGACATGTGTGCGCGAAGGATTAATAAATGGGTTAGAGCATCCGTTAAGGATTTAAGCTAACGCATTAAAATGACCTATCTTATATACTCGATAAACTCTTATATTTTATTCTGTGTGGGACTATGTTTATTTCTTTATGTTTCAGGTAATGTGGCGCACGGTGAGACGTCCGATCATGTGATTGAATCACGTGCGTCGGATGTCACTTACTCACGTCAGAGGGTGTACGTGACGACATCCTATTAGATGACGATTCGATCAATCGACGTCTAATCTCAGCCGTTCATCTGGGAGTTATAATAGTGGAGATTGAATGCGCCCAATGGACACATGGATTCATCGCGATCGTTTGATGAAGATCAAATGGACGCAATGAAGCGACACCTTCTCTTCACGCATGGTGTGGCAGAATCTGGACGCTTCATCTCAAATCGGACGGATGCGACTTAATGACTTCAATTCGTCAAACAATGTTCAATCTCAGCGTTGATTAGATCACATCGACGCATCTGACGGTTACGCCCAATTTCGTCTATAAATTGAGATGTTCTTTGCGACGAAAAACCATTCTAGGGTTTTTGAGCAAATCAAACCGTCTAGACACCATAATTTGAGACTATTTTGATTTCTACATCTTCTTGACTCATTTTTGCGTCCAAGGAGTGTTTGAAATCAGAAATTGATTGAGGGAATCGAAAGAAATCACATCTTGAACGCCAAACTTTGTTTTCGAAACCGCAGAATGAGAAGCCTTGAATCCGACAATTAATTGGATCATTTCGATCGCAACTTTGGGTTAGGTTGCGTGTTTTTATCTTAATATTTCATCATTTAGCATTAGATTTATATTTTGAATCATATATTAAGTTTAATTTAGTTCTAATTTTGGTTTTTCACTTATTTTTGCGATCGAATTCTACCTCAATTTCAAATCTCGATTTCTCTACGAATTCTAATCCAAATTCAGTGATTTTTTATTTCCGTGGATTCATATTAGAGTTATCTATCTTAATATATTAAATTCCCTAATTTCTCACCTTAATTCATTGTCTGATTTGATTAAATTTCAAATATATCTAAACAATTTCCCTTACATCTCCATGGATTCGAACCTTACTCACCACTATACTCTTTTATTAGTGATTTAATCCTTTAATTGATGATTTTAGAACTTGTTTTGACATGAGATCATGTGTATTCAACAACTGCACGAAAATTTTCGTCAATCTCATGCATTGTGACGTGGGGTTGTGAGACTAGATGCAACCTTGATGAGCTGATAATTGAGAAACTCTTTTATTGGCCTTCCTTTTCTTCTCTCTCAACATGATACCCCCCCTTCAATGGTATTGGTGTTTGGGTCATCAAAAAATCACCAAACTTTGTCATGGCCTTCCATTGACTTCCATTTCTTCTTTTGAGTGAGTCGTGGCAACTCAAGAACCACTTTCACTCCTCTTACCCTCGGCTTGACTCCAATCTATGTCAAAAAAAACTTTTGATCTCATGCATTGTGTCCTAGGGTTGCGAGACTAGATGCAGCCTTTATGTGAGTGTGAGTCGTGGCAACTCGGGAAGCCACTTTTGCTCCTCTTACCCTCGGCTTGACTCTAATCTACATCAAAAAGACCTTTGATTTTGTGCATTGTGATGTGGGGGTCTTTGTGGATGACCTTCCATGGACTTCCATTTCTTCTTTTGAGTGAGTCATGGCAACTCAAGAACCACTTTCACTCCTCTTACCCTTGGCTTGACTCCAATATACGTCCAAAAAAAACTTTTGATCTTGTGCATTGTGTCCTAGGGTTGCGAGACTAGATACAGCCTTTATGTGAGTGTGAGTCGTGGCAACTCGGAAACCACTTTTGCTCCTCTTAGCCCTCGGCTTGACTCTAATCTACATCAAAAAGACCTTTGATTTTGTGCATTGTGATGTGGGGGTCTTTGTGGATGATTTCTTGTGTATTTTAAGGTTCTATCTTCTCAAAGACTATGTTGACCTTCTACCCTCTATTTGTCAATCACCAAGAGGTCTGTACTCAATACTCATTCACACCCAAGTTTTCTGCATTGATAATGCTTTACAGTTCATTAAAAGGCTCTTCAAGATCATTGTATCTCTCTTGGTATTATCCCACCAAACCTCATGGCATCATACCTCATAGAAAAATGATCTTTCTAAGCTCAAACATAATTATCTTTTAGATATGACTCACACTCTTTTGTTTGAAATAGGAGTTCCCTTTTGTCTTTGGTCCAATACCTCCTCACATCTGCCTATCTCCTCAATCATTTGTCTTCCTCTCGTCTAGGTGGCAAGTTCCCCATTGTTGCATCCATCCCAATCATGCATTTTTCTTCTTGCCTCCTCAAGTGTTTGGTTGTGTGGCATTTGTCCACAATCGCACATCCAATACATACAAGCTAGCTCTTGCTCCTTGAAAGGAGTCTTCGTCAGCTACTTGCCTACATAGAAAGGTTATCATGTATACCTTCTACATCAACACAAGTACATTGTATCTACTAATATCACCGTCATTGAGTTAATATCACGTCTCCATTAACTCATGCTCACCTCCTCCACCCCCCCCCCCACCCCCTTGCTTCTTTGGTTCCTCCACAACTACTCTCCCCTCTGGCTCCATGCATGCCCACCTCAACTCTAGTCTCCATGACTCAACTCAATGAATCCTCAACCTCATGCTGAAGTTCAACACTCATTGCATTTCCCTTCAAAAAGGTACACATTCATGTACACTTCACCCCATTTCCCATTTTTTTATTGATGACCACTTTCATCCAACATATCAGGCCTTCTCTATGTCTCTTGGTGCAGAGTTAATGCTGAAGTTACATGTGGAAGCTATGAAGCTTCCTCACTAGAAGGTAGTTATGGACTTAGAGTATGCAATTCTTGTCAAACGAGAGACGTGGTGTTGGTTCATTGATATGCATGTATTAATATAATTACAATGAATATGAAATTTTACCCTAAAGTAAAATCCGAATGGGATAATTAATCATCACTTGGAACACTTAGTGGCTTAGGGATTTTCTCAATAGTACAATTTTGGTCACAAGAAAACCTTCTTCTCGGTAGTTTGGTTTAATTTCATACATATTCTTCTCTTACTCGTCATTAATTAGGGGTAGCCTCTCCATAAATTGGACATTTCTGATGTCTTTCTTTATGGCAATCTCATCAAGCAGGTGAACGTGGAGCAACTACTTGACTATGTGATTCACAGTGAGCTTACCAAGGTATGCCACCTTCATCACGCAATTTATGGCGTTACGTAGAGTCCTCGTGCAAGGTTTGTGATGTTTAACCCCAGGCGAGTCATTCTTGATCAAGGGTTAATTGGATGCAAGGTTGAGCCTATTGTGTTTCAAATGGCCACCTATATTGCCACTATAATACTCGTCGTCTACGTCAATGATATCTTGATTGCACGTAGTCACACAGTAGGTCTTGCTCACATCAAATCCTTCTTATGGATGCACATGATTATACATGATTGGGTGCCCAAGTAATTTTTGGACATTGAGTTTGCTTATCAATGCAGATTATTGGTTCTTAACCAACAAAAGTATATGCTTGATCTATTCGAAGAGGTTGAACTCATTCCTAGTGTTAATGTGAATACAATCATCCCTCATTGACACCAAGCCCAATTTTTGAGATTCTTCTTCTCCCTTGCTTGTAGATGTTAATGTCTATCTTCGACTTACTAGGAAGTTAATATTCTTGACGATTTCTTGTCCGAACATCACTTATGGCATGGATCATCTCCGCCAATTTATGCATACTCCTTGGAGATTCATTGGCATGCCCCTCTACAGTTCTGGCCTATCTCAAGTATGCTCCTAAGCATGGTCAACTTGATTAGTTCCGCGATCACCATTTTGTTAAGACATATTCAGAACTCTACCTACATCAATGATCATATGACTGAAAATCTACTTCTGGCTTTTGTACCCATGTTAAAGGGAATTTGGTGAATCTGGGAAGTCATAAACAGTATGTGGTCTCCCTCTCTAGTTTGAAAGCGAAGTATTGGGCTATGGCTTATGCCTCCTTTGAGATATCATAGGTTTATTAGCTACTTCGTAAGCTTGGTGTTCAGTCTGTAAGGGACTTCATTGATATATTGTGACAGTCAAGCTGTCATCTTTTTATCATAAATAATTTCACCTTTCATGAGCATACCAACCACATTGAGATTGACTACCGCAATTATTTACTATAATACCCTCCTTGGACCTTTTCACCACTCCTCACGTTAACTTGCAAACATCCTCACTCTTGCTTGAGGGAGACTTTGAGAGAATATGACCCTCTAGAGTGATTATTTGCTTAAGTTCACCGCCGACGATGATATCCCCCAAGTGTTAAGGAAGAACCCCCCCTTCTCTCGCATAGCGCCATCTTCTCCCTCGGCTACTCCGCCCACATTCTCCTCGAGCTCCGCCGATGGCGTCCTCCCTCCTCTTCTCCGCCCCAACATCCGCCAACCCAACCCGGAAAATCTCCTTCTCCTCCTCCCTCTCCTCCGTCCGATTCCTCCCCCGCGCTGCGATCTCTCGCCGCCGCAAATCCCCGACCAACATCCGCGCCAAGATCCGGGAGATCTTCATGCCGGCGCTGAGCTCCACCATGACGGAGGGAAAGATCGTGGCCTGGAACAAATCCGAGGGCGACCGCCTCTCCAAGGGCGATAGCGTCGTCGTCGTCGAGTCCGACAAGGCCGACATGGACGTCGAGACCTTCTATGACGGTATTCTCGCCGCTGTCGTCGTCGCCGAAGGCGAAACAGCTCCCGTCGGAGCCCCCATCGGCCTCCTCGCCGAAACCGAGGAAGAAATCGAGGAAGCTCGGGCCCGGGCACAGTCTTTGGGTCAGCCTGGCCCCCCTCCTACCCCCGCTGCCCCAGCTACTCCTGCGCCTCCTCCGCCGCCGCCGCCAAAGGCACCGGAAAAGTCACACTCTCCCGGGAGCACGGTTTTGACTCCCTACGCGAAGAAATTGGCGAAGCAGTATAAGGTGGATGTCGGGTCTTTGGTAGGAAGCGGGCCGTACGGGAGAATTACTCCGGCTGACGTGGAAGCGGCAGCCGGGATAGCGCCAGTTAAAGTGGCAACTGTAGCACAGGCCGTTGCGCCGCCTTCTAAGGCGACGGCGCCGGCGGCTCCGGCTCCGAAATCTATTGCTCCGTTGCCGGAGATTCCTGGAGCGACCGTTGTGCCGTTTACTGGTATGCAGTCGGCTGTGTCGAAGAATATGGTGGAGAGCTTGTCCGTTCCCACGTTCCGAGTGGGGTACCCAGTGAAGACGGACGCTCTGGACGCTCTCTACGAGAAGGTACCTCTCGCTCTCTCTCTCTCCCCACTACCAAACCCATCATTTCGCAGAAGCTAAGAAGACTTGCAGCATTCAACGTTAAGTTTTACACGTTGACTTTCTCGGGTGCTTTGAATGATCTGTTAACGAATATTCTCACTTGGCGTTGACTTTACAGGTAAAGCCCAAGGGCGTGACGATGACCGTGCTCTTAGCAAAGGCCGCAGCCATGGCGCTTTCCCAGCATCCCGTGGTCAATGCCACTTGTAAAGACGGCAAAAGCTTCAGCTACAATGACAGCGTCAACGTAGCTGTAGCCGTTGCAATTGACGGTGGACTTATCACTCCTGTTCTTCAGGATGCAGATAAGGTCAAATCATAAGTCAAGCTCATTTAATGAATGAATCACTTACCCGTTTATGAAATTATGCAGCTTGATATATATCTCCTGTCTCAAAGATGGAAGGAGCTGGTGGGTAAAGCTCGAGCTAAGCAGCTTCAACCAACTGAGTACAATTCTGGTACGTTGACTTTTTTCAGGAGAAAGGTCTCTGTTTCAGAAAATCTTGTTTAGGGTTGATGAAGTTGTAATGTCTCCTGCAGGAACATTTACCTTGTCCAATTTGGGTATGTTTGGTGTGGATAGATTTGATGCTATTCTCCCCCCTGGTCAGGTTAGAATAGTGGGTTGACTTTTATGATATCATCAAATGGATCGAGTAAGATGGTGATCTTTTTGGATACAGGGAGCAATCATGGCTGTGGGAGCATCAAAGCCAACAGTGGTAACTGATGCTGATGGTTTCTTCAGCGTGAAGAACAAAATGCTGGTAAATTAATACTTCAATAGCACATTTTTTATGCTAGGGAGAGAGAGAGATTATAAAGAAATTATCTTAGATCATCTTCCATGATGCAACATTTGATATCCTTCATCTAATTAAGTAATCCGACATGGTGTTTCTTTCTGGTTTTGGTGTCATCTGTTCTAACCCCATTTGCTCACTGAAGTGTATGAGTCCTGAATGACCCATTTTCTCGTTTTATCTTCTAAAGAACCTAGAATTTCCAATAATAAAGTTATGAAGCCCGAGAAAAAGGATATGTTTACCATATCATGATAGAATATTAGGTATCAAGAGAGTAAATCATTGTTTAAGGCATCGACATGTTTTTTTTTCAGGTCAATGTAACGGCAGATCATCGGATTATCTATGGTGCTGACCTGGCTGCCTTCCTTCAGACATTTGCAAAGATTGTTGAGAATCCCGACAGCCTCACCTTGTAGGAAACTAGGAGACCCATCATCATCATAATCATCATTATCATCTGAGAGAATTATGACGCCAGCATCTTTTTGCCATTTGAGGAATCATCCAGTGAATGAAACTAGAGAGAGGGAGAGAGAATGATTTCTAGGTATCTCATTTCTTCAGTATTTTCTAATTTAATAGCTGACATAAATAAACCCACTACCTAGCATCTTAAGAGAGCATTTTTTTGTTATTTGTTCTGTGCGTTGACTTAGATTTTCAGTGTTAGCAATTAAAGAATTTGCTGTATCAGAAAGTCAACAAGGATGAAATCGTAGAATCAGATTATTTCTAAATCATTTACCTTGTGGGTGAAAACCATCTGCTTACATATTGTTTATATGTACCACATCAAGAAATCATATAACACATATGGCTCCTCAAGAAGAATACCTCCATGCGCTTCACTACAATCACACTTTCGTTCCTGGAAAATAACAAAAAATATTTACCGAACAAATTAGCGAGTGAACCCGCATCATGGGTCATCCCAGGATAATAGTTTGATCATCAGTATAAATGCATTCATTAGAAAAACGTCAAAATAATTTTAATTTTGTTTTTTGAAAAATGCAAGGGACGATCAGCCAAAAAATCGGTGACCGACCCACAAAAAACATCAAAATAATAAATTATGTTCAAGGACCCCACTGCCCAATCTTGTCAATGGCTTGGATAGAGAGTAAGAATTTAGGAATTCAAAAAACTAGACACCAAAAAGACAGCAGTATCTATGTCCTAAATATTTGAATGATGCTGTCATTCATAATACATAATGACCTCAAGGGGTTTGTTGAAGACGCTCTGGAACAATCAGCTCGTCACGATGAAAGTAGAGTTCTTGGCCTTTATTTCCCAAACATCCGACTCGATGTGATGGAGTCGCCTATTCTCTCCGTGTTCTGCTGACTGTAGTAGTGATGATGTTTGATGTGATTTCCCAGGGCGCTGTATCATTGTCAGAATTAGGTTTGAATTGAGCAGCTTGCAAGCCTTCAAGACTTACCACCTTATTTGGAGGATAGTGATGGGGATCTGTCGTACTGTACTCATTTTCTTGAAAAGAGTAAAGGGATAGAACATTATGAGAGTAGATAACAAACATAAATGCAGGACAGTGGGAGACTAACAAACCCTAAATGAGTTCAGGAAAAGATACTTCTTCCTCTTTCTTGGCCTTAAAGTCTACCTATGTATAGACACGTATCGGCCATCATAGATCTCCCCCTTATTGGACCGTAGGGTCGTATCATTCAGCCTCCTGGCTATCCTTGTAGACCCTCTCATTCTATTGCAGGCCCAGTCACCAAATCCGTCAGTTTCCGCACATTCTGGAACTCGAATATCGTTACTTTGACTATCAACTTCGTCACATCGAGCAAAACTCCCACTAGCAACGAAAGATATATCAAACAAAGGACTTCGGTGTCGTCACGTAGTTCAATGACGCTCAAACTTGCTCGTGGCTCATGAGCCTCTGATACCGATTGAGGATCCAACTAATACTGAAATGCCTTGTCAGCTGATCCCTGAATTCAAGCAAATTTTAGAACAAGACAAGTCTTTCTTTATGAGTCTCATCACCGTTGCCGGCCATTTGTCTTTTTTAATCATTTGTTGTGTCTGGAGGATGAATTTGACTTCGAAATTCTCTCTGCTAGATATGCTTATCTGCAGACGCGCGGTTACCTCAATGTCTTGTCTGTACCCTTCATGGCTCCCAGCTGGCCCCTGTAGTACATTTGATGTCTCTTCGGCCCAACTCCACTGACCTCTAGCTTTTGGCTGTGGAAGACTCCTCTAGTGCTAGTGCCTAGCCCAACTCTTCCTTGATTAGCCCAAATCCTGAAGCGTTTGATTAGTTTCCATAAAATCCAATTGCCGGACAAGATAAATGAACAAGATCATCTAGTTCTGTTCCACTTGGGATCAAGCATTCAAGCCACTTTGAGATTCCCTATGCAAAAATCCTTTAGTTTTGCATCCCAATCGGTCTTCTGATTTTGGAGTTAATTTTAGTCATCAGATTGTTCCGTCTCTTACACACATCTTCAAGCGAATGAGAGGCTCACGGTATTGACTAGTGGATACAAATAGAAGTGCTGGGAGCGAAAGCACGGTAATAACAGGAAGCAAAAAGATACAAACGGAAGACAATTCCAAATCAGTTTTGACTGAGAAGAAGGAATGATTTCTCCCTCCATTGTCGGCAATCGCTCTTGCAGCTTTGGGCCTCTTTGTGTGATGAAAGGGCTCCTGTTCTACTGATAGATTTTTTTCTCTTTTTTTGGCCTCTGGCAGATTGTTAGTTGGACAATCTGGTGGGCCAGGACGGCAGGACTGACTGAGGGTCCTACTCATTTTTTCAGTGGCCCGTCGATGGGCCTGGCAAGAGGGCTACTGGTGCTTTGGCTGGGAAGAGTTACCTTTTCTAGTATAGTTACCGTTTCTCAACGGTAACATTTTGTTTAGCTCCGCCGCCCTTCATCTTCCTTCAGGAATCATCACTTCCGCTTCCAACTCTCTGCACTCTTCATCATATGTATTCTTGGCATGGTATCAGAGCTGAAGATCGAAGACGGAGGTTCGAAAGCGATAGAGCTGTCGAAGCGTAACGACCGGGCGACACATTGAACGCTCTCTTTTGTTCCCTGTCGAGCGCTCCCGATCTGCTCATCTGCGGGAACCCTAGTCTTCGGAATACACGTTTCAGCATCGACTCCAACTATCTTCCTGAATCTGCGCATCTGCAGGGAGATAAATTGGAGAACAACAGTTTATCCTCTTGACCCGAGCTGCTTATCTGCGGGAAAGAGGATATTTAAGCATTCCTGAACTGCTCGACTGCAGAACACTTCGCGTATTTCAACTCCGATCTGCTTCTCTCCGGTCTTGCGTATATCAGAGCTTACGATTGTCTGCGGCAACTTCTGAGAGCTCACGACAGAAATCGTGCAGGATATTTTATTTTTTAAGCATTCAGGGTATGGCTAGTTATGTCCCGATCTGCTTTTCTGCGGGAACACTGTGTCATCAGTCAATCTCTGGAAACCCTTGGTCCCGATCTGCATTTCTGCGGAACCTAGGAAAATCCTTCGCTCATGCTTCCGACGATCCAGTTAGCCGTTTCGTGACACCTGCACGCACTAGATCTGCAGCCGCCGCTATTGAAGTCTGCGACTTGGGTTTCTCCATAACCGGTCCAAATGGCAGAGAGAAGCCCATTCTCAGGAATTGTGAGCTTCGTGTTCCAGCTGGACAGCTTTGGATGCTCCTTGGCCCCAATGGCTGTGGCAAGTCTACTCTTCTCAAGATCCTGGCAGGACTCCTAAACCCTACTAGTGGTACAGTTTACGTTGATACGCCCAAGAGTTTCGTTTTCCAAAATCCAGAACATCAGATCATTATGCCTACTGTAGAAGCAGATGTTGCATTTGGCCTTGGTAAATTTGATCTGACACAAGAAGAAGTGAAAACTAGGGTTTCAAAGGCTTTAAGTTCCGTTGGCATGTCCAGATACTTGAAGAGACCAGTGCAAACCCTAAGTGGTGGTCAGAAGCAGCGAGTGGCAATTGCTGGGTCCTTGGCTGAAGCTTGTAAAGTTCTGCTCTTGGATGAACTCACCACCTTTCTAGATGAAAAAGATCAGATTGGAGTTATTAAGGCAGTAAAAGGCTCTGTGGCTTCTGGAGGAGTTGCAGCACTGTGGGTGACACATCGTCTAGAAGAGCTCAAGTATGCTGATGGGGCATTCTACATGGAAGATGGACGGATTGTGAGGCAGGTGGATACATCAAATGTTAGTAATTTTCCCCCTGGAAGTTAAGTATATTTGGCAATTATGATCATTCTTTAATGATGAAAATCTCTTGTTTCCGTGTTGAAAAAAAAGGCCCCGGCTGCAGTTTTTTTTTCCTGTACAAACTGTTGCCGGATCTCAGACGGCGCTCCTCGCTGTTAACTTTCTCGACCGTTTCCTCTCTGTGACATCTCACCAGCAGCCGTGGATAACTCAGCTCTCTGCCGTCACTTCTCTCTCCTTAGCGGCCAAAATGGAGGAAATTCACGTCCCTCTATGGCTCGATCTCCAGTCGGAGGAAGCAAGATTTATTTTTAGAGGTGAGATTCAAAATGATGGCGAATACATTCATGGGAGTCCTCGGATGACAGATACTTCATCGGCACAAGCTAGAAAAGGAAGGGATATACAAGGGATTCAATGGGATCGATTTAGTGTCTCTAGAGAGAAGTACAGACAAACAAGGCTCGCACAATATCGTAATTACGAAAATGTTTCAATTTCTGGAGAGGAGTCAGAGAAGGAATTGCAAAGTTATGAAGAAGGGAGATGTTTTCTATGAATTCCATCACAATACAAGATTGGTGAAATACACTATCGTAGTCTTGGCAGTAAAAGGTAAGTTGCTGGTTGCTGGAGGGTTCCAGGGGGAGCTCATCTGTATGCACTTGGACCGGCCTGGGGTGAGCTGCTGCTGTCACCTGATGACCATCGGCACTATGGCGACCAAATCCTGTCCCCATTTCACCTCTGGCTAGCGAGTTGACTTTGATCATGGGGGCACTCTGAGAGTCATGGCAGGAGTTCTTCACCAGGGGAGGATTCTCTTCCAGCTATCTTCTCTACTCTTCGGAGGATTTGCCAGCTCGACGTATTTCTGTGGCCGGGCCTATGTCTCACATCCATGATCCATGATCCATGATCCAGGATCTGCATGATCTGGTTAAGCCCGCCATGGTGCACGGGAATGTACAAGTGATGATCAGCCTTTGAGCCAGCTAGAAAGGCATAAGTCCCTGAGGCAGTAATAGTAACACCTTTAAGGCAGATAGAAAGGCATAAGTCTCTGAGGCAGCAGTAGTAAGACCATCTGAGGCAGCTAGAAGTATGAAATTTCCCATAGGCACATGAATGTCAGAACTACAAGGCAGCAGAGGTTTGAGATGAGAAACTTCAAAGCGCCAACTTGCAGATCTCTTAGTCAATCTGAAAGTGAAAAAAAGTTCACCTTTCAGCTTGAGAGGGAGTGTTGTAAGATGGGTAACATATTTATCTTCCTTCAGGAATCATCCCTTCCACTTCGTACTCTCTGCACTCTTCTGCATATGTATTCTTGACAGTTAGGGACAGAAGTCAAGCTTGCAGGCCCATTTTCGCTTCAACCCGTGAGTAGTACAGATTATTTGGGTTACATGTGGAAGTGCGGCACATGGCTCCAGGTTCGAGAGTTGAAGTAAAGTAAGTGGCTTGGAGAGTTAGATAAAAGGGTTTGGATGAGAGAGAATAGGAGCAACATAATATCTTCAAGAAGAAGCTTGTGGCAGAGGTTTTCTCAAAAGAAAAGTTCTGCATGTTTCTAGAAAATCTATAAAGGTCCATAAATTCATATGATTCGAGAAGTCTAGAAAGATCTAGAAGATTTTAGCAGGAGTCCAGATCCTAGAGACAGAAGCTTCTAGAAGAGAGTCGACCAAGTCAACCCTCACAATTCTTATGGCCTCCATAAGGAACGTCGTTGAACTAACTCTTGTAGTCATATACAATGTTCAACCATTACAATTATACGTTGGGGCACTAGCAGTGAGTCAATTAAATTCACAAGGAAACTCAAAATACAAACAGGTAACAGCAGCAGACTTACCTTGAAAAAGAATCACTGCAACTTCCTCTTCTTGGCACTTCCCAAAAGCTCACTATAGGATTGGAAGCTTATGCCAACATCTTCGTCATATTCAACTCCCAGCTCCTCCTATTAAAATAAGGTTTTATATAAATGAAAAAAAATAAAAGGGAAGAAACAAATACTTTTAGTTCTTTCAAGTCCTTGGGTGAATTTTCCGTAATGGCATCCCACAACTCTTTGAACATTCTCTTCCGTTTCCTCCAGTGATTGATTTTCTCCATATACGCTATCTCTAGTGACTTCCTTTTCTCTGGGTTTACCAGCTGAATGCCCTTGCTTAATATCTTTAATTTCTCCTCCATTTCTTTTACCTGGACATTATCATGAAAAGAATCTTCACTTTTCTAATTCTGCTATAGTTTTATATAGAATTTACGTGCCTCTGTCCTCAGCTTGGATTCCTTAGAACCAATCTCATCCAGTGTCAAATTGGATTGGAGAACACGAATCTCTGCCACATAACATCAGCCCATAAATCAATTCAAAATGACCTATAAAACTAATCTTGTATTTATCACATTAATATGACCTGCTTCCACTTCAGAAATAGTTTTCTTCTGGAGGTCAAGCTCTTGTTGAAGTTGGGCGTTGAATTTTTTCATCTGATCAATTTCTTCAGAGTTGGGAATTTCATACTGGTCTTGTCTGGCGAGGTAGATTTTTTGTTTACCATATTCTTTGAATGATATGTGTCGATTGTCTGATAGATTATCTAAGGCTTTTTGGATCGCAGCCTTCTTGAGATTGAACTTTTGTAGCGCATCAGCGATGTTCTGAGTGTTCAGAGGCTTATTTTGCTGGGAGAGAAAGTAAATATATGTCAAATTTTAATATGAATGTTCATGAAATCTGAACACGGGGAACTATTAACGAACAAAATAATAAACGTAACTGTAGAGATGTTTGTTTAATGTTATGGTCTGGCTATGATGCAAAATGATAGCCCAAATGACAGCCAAGCGTTACCAGAAAAAACATGATGATGGCCATACAGATAATCCTGAATAATCGTGATTTACTGTAAAGACTGTGATATGACCCCACAAAGGCTAATCAATACTGATGCCCTCGTTAGAGAAAAGTTATAAGGGGTGATCTTGTGGTATATCCCCGAAGATTTTAAGGAGGTGCTAAGTAGAGCAGGACTTTAACATTAAATCATCTTCGAATCATGTTTTGGCCCATTATGGAGGAGGGAGTCCTTCTGGAATTTATATTCCGACTCCAGTGCAGACAAGAGTTCCATCAGACTCTCTCTCTATCTCTCTCTCCCGCCCCCCCCCCCCCTCTTCTCACCGGAATTCTATTATTCTCAATAATTCACGAGGAAATGATCTAGGACAGCACCAGAAAGATCATTAAATCCCAGAGAGGCAAATGAGCCAAAATTTCATGAGTTGGTCGTCGTATTGACAGATTTGACTTTCTAAGCAGAGTTGACGCAAGGTAACTGATGCCTTTTTTTAGCATCTAGCCCGACTGAGTAAGAGGCTTCTAACTTGATCGAACACTTACCCAGGTGATGGGCTTCGAAAGACTCCTGCCTTGCTGAAAGGTAACTCTGGATCTTCTTCAGATAGACGATGTTCAAATCTAATTTGTCAACTATTATGGAGTTTTTTGTATCAAGTGTCATTTGCACGTTGCACTTGAGTATGAAATTGCTATCAGATCCAACTATTGAATCCCAGACTCAGTAGCCCTTTTAACTATCACATATACCCTTAGCTTAAGCCCATTATGAGCTAATAGAAACTTAATCTTTTTGGTGTCTTGTATGAAGAATTGGTCCTGATCTTCAGGATAAGGCTATTGATACTGAATTAGAGCTCAGTTTGACCACTCCTTGAAGACCTTGGTCAGTAACTCCCTACTCTCTTCTCTCTCCTTGTTCAGGGACCATCATCATTGCAGTTCCTATTTTATCCAGTCATAGCTATTGAGGGTGTACACTGAACTTTTATAGTCTGGTATCTAGACAGCAGCTACACCGTAGATGGACTCGTCAAGAGCATCCGACTCAGATCCCAGTAAGAGAAATGAGGCTAAATTTTTTGGCTGTTATTTTAAGCGGATGGGGAAGACTTACCAACCTTCCACAGATTTTCGTTTGTACAGAGAGTTTAAGCTAAAGAACAAATTATAAACTTCTTATGAACCTGAATGGAGAGTATGAGCCAATCAAAAGTCGGATTCTTCATCAGGAGAAAGAGTAACCTTTCTCGTGATTTAGGAGGAAGGTCGACTCGACCTGCTTTAAGAAGACTTAATGAGTGAGACATCGACCCAGGATCAGCCCACAATCTCAGTCACGTCTACAAGTCAAATTGACTACAAAGCTCCTAAACCAGTTTTCCAACAGTACCAAGGTAAAACAGACCACGGAAGTATGGTTTTTCCTCGGGATCGCAATGACAGTTCATCGAGTAAGTGATCGATTAAGGTCCTCGAGGGATATCAACATAAGTGGGATCCTCGGCACCGCAGCAGATACATAAAATGGTCGACTTGGAGGGATGTTATGTCAACCATGGACATCGAAATACTAGGGAACCCTAAGAAGAGATGTGCATCTCCGACGAGATACATGACTGAAATTAAACACTAGCACGTATCCTCATTTCAAACTACCAATTCATCCCTATCATGGGCATGCAATACAAGGCAGTACATTGGATTGCATAAAATATAAACCCAATTCGTTCAGCCAATTCAGACATCAAATACGCCGCTGATAGTTCAAAACTCTGAGAACAGAATAGAGGAAAGAGAGATTCATTCATCAAACATAATCGAGGCGCAAGAAAAACTTAGCGCTGTGCCAAGGTAATAATCTCCAAATAGATCCTCCACGCTCACCTCGTTCACGTAATCGAGGACAATTCCTGTCATCAGGTTTAAGCACAGTAAGTCAAGCTTTCCCGAGGTAAATCAAAACAAGCAATTGGACTCATGAAAACTGATTCATTCTCGATGCTGGACAATGTCCGTCTAAAAGCTGGATAATTCAGAATTATTTTCCCTGAAAATTCTGGAATAATATCGGTAAAATGATGAATAAATCCCAGTCGCAACGCAAAAAAAAAAAACGAAGAAAAAAAGGAAAAGAACCAATTTACCTTCGATGCTGTCCGACTTGGGAGGCATCCTCAAAAAACCCCGAATCTCTCGATCTGTGCCTCTCTCTCGCTCTCTCTCTCTCTCTCCCCCTCTTCCCTCCCTTCGTTTTTTGAGTTTTTCCCTCCAAAAGCAAATGGTAATTTACGGAAATGTCATCATGTACAAAAGAATGAAGATAGATTCTTATTGGGCTTTACATGAAGCCCCAATAAATAGGCCGACGGTTTCCGGTTCAGAGAGCGAACCGAACCTTCTTCTTCTTAGATTTCTTCTTGAGATCAACGCTACCGTCCGCCTCTCCTGCGCCGTCAATCTGGTCAACCTCCTTGACATCGACGATTTCCACGCGACGGTTGACCGCCTTCCTAACCTTGATGGCGAGCTCCTGGGGGACGAACTCTCCGCACACGCTGACCTTCCCTTCTTTCTTGTCTATCACGTGGCTCTCGAGTTCTTCTCTCCCATTATCCCACAGAGGAAAAACACAGTAAATGCGCCGACCCAGATCCCATTATCTTTGATCGAATGAGTGGTTACCTCGGCTCTTGAGGAGAATTCTCCTGATCTTTCTGTAGCAGCCATCGCAGTCGATGCTCATCCTCATCACCATGCAGAAGAACTGCAAAGATGATTAGGTTATCGTCGGCTCGCAAGAAACATGAAGAACAAAGAAACGACGGGAAACCTTATGGGGCATGATGGGAGAAGATGGAGAATGGAGGAAGTTTGATGGGCTGGTTGGACGTCCTTAGAGACTTTGAGGAGTCTTGTATTCTAGGTTTGCTTTGGAAATGCGTCATCTCAGAGTTCTTCCCTCTGTCTGCAGGTGATTCCTTCCTTGAGTTCTTTGGATATGGAGATTTTTTTGTGGGGGTGGGGACGGGGGCGGCTAGAATGAAGACCTAGATGATCACTCTTTCACAACTTGATGGAGTTGAATGACTTGACAATAGGATTTGTGATGCTGAAGAAGTCCACGAATTGATCAAAGTAGCATTTCCCCTTCATGAAATCAAATGTCCATTACATGCAAGAATGTGCAATCATGCAGGAATGATTTTTAATCGATAGTGGGTAGAGTTTCAAGCAATCATGCAAGAATGTGCAATGAACAATTGTTTCTAATACATTATTCATGCTAAAATGAAAAATAGTTTAAGCAAAATGAATTATTGTAATTGAGTGTCCTAAGTTCACAATAATTTCAAAAAATGAGTTTGAAATTGTGTGACTGAATATAATGTAAGTATCAAAGAAAGGATTCCCTAGAGATGTTCAACTTTGGCCATTTCTATTTGATATCAATGTACAAGAAATAGTGGTTGACACAATTCCATCATTTCAATGGCATAGAATTTGTGATTAGGATCAGTATATTCTAGTTCCTACGGAAGAATTTGAGACTTTTGATAATGATCGAGAATAAATTTTAACCACATGCATAGTTCTTCAATTCATAACTTTTAGGATGATGTCCATGAGTCTAGAATCATAAAAAATCTTGGGTATTATCCCACATAGCAGCACTTGATGAGGCAAACAATCACTCTCTCAATACTTCTTGTAGGATGATTTTAAGCCCTTCATTGTGCAGAATGGATAGCCCTTCAATGTGAAGTTCAGTTGAACGATATCTAAAGTTTATGCCAGGCGAGAAAGGGATATGCGATCAAGGTGACATCAAGTTGTCACGAAGCCATATCGTTATAAGAATTCAACCAAAGAGTCATTTTAATTGCCTTGTAAGGATCCAAGCTACCTATTTGTGTTTGGCAATGCTTGTAGACGCTTCTCCAGCTCTCGCTAGTTGCTAAATAGTTAAGTTTGTAAGTTTATAAAGTTTACTAAATGGTTAAGATGTTATTAGGATCTAGAGTTATTAACTAGTGAGATATATAGACATAAAGGGTTGCACACATAAGGTCTATAGATGTTGGTGGATATAGATATAATTATGAGGATTTTTGTGAAATTTCATATGCCTAATATATATAAATAAGGAGAAAATGACCACAACTCAAGATGTTCATGCAAGCCTTGTGAGAATTCTCTCCCTTTTTCTCTTTCTCTCTTGGTGAATAGCATTGAAAAGGAGATCCAACTATCCAAAGATCATGTGGTATTGCTAGAAGCTGGATACTTAAATAAATTTGTGAAATCCTTCAAGTGAACCTTGTAAGTATCTTTTCTCATATATACTAGATAATAGGATCATCTATTCTTGGTGTCTTAGTTTTTTGAATATCCGATTCATTATATTCCACTGTGTTCAACATTTTGGATAAAATTTTGGAAGGTTTATCAGCCTCAAATCCCAATAGATATGGTTTGTTTAGTTTTTTAAGAAGAAAATTTTATAGATTAATAAGGGGCTCATGAATTTGAAGAGGAAGTCCCTACTATAATTACAAAGGCTTGTACTTATGAACATCAAAAGATGGATACTTTGATATATTTTGTATTCTTGAGTCTCTAAGTAACATGGTGAGGAAATAAAAGTACCTTCATGCATTTTGAAAGCTAGTTTGTAATTTATCTTCAATACTTGCAAAAATATATGATAATTATATCAAAGGTCAAGATTAGAGTTGTGAAGAGATCTATGTATGTGTGTGTTTATCTCATGTATTTCTGGTCACAATACCTTGTTTCATGTACCTCCTATTGGGCATACTTAGGCAGGCCCAATTATTCCTTTTAGTACATGACCTTCACTCCCACATAGGAGTTTATACCCTCGTTTCTCATTTATTCTTGCTTCTCTCTTCTCACAAATAATAAAATATTGATGCCATGGACATCGTCAAATAGTTTTTTTTTAATATTGGATGAGAAATTGTCAAGAATCTTGGATCTATTCAATTGTCTATGGTCGATACAACATCTCATGCTTGCCGTTTTATTTTTAGCATGTAGAGTTCAACTAGACTATTGGATAAGTCCTACTAAGAGTACATTTTTCTATTTATGGTTTAATAAAAAATATTTCTAATTGTTCCTAATTTTATTCTAACTTCACTTTAACAAAACATTACAGATCAATAGTAATATGTTATCAATGGCCTTGAATTTTTTTAGCAAAAAAATATTTAAATTTATTGATTTACTTATATTAATGACTCATATTGACAAATTTGATATTCATGCAAATAAATGTGACAAGAACAACAGTGGTTTGCATGATGATTTCAACTGGAAGTCAAAGAAACTTTTATAAATAAGAAGACAATGAAAGGACTAATGATTTAAACATGATGTTAAATTTTATATAGGTTGTATGAATATCATGTGTATATGTATATTAAGAAACTTTCTTGGTCGGGTCCATCTCTCTCTTGAAACATTTACCCTTTCACAAGGGGTGGGAGGGGCCCAATCTGACTTCATTTTCTCTTCAACTCTTACCTTTTCATAAGAATTATCTCTCTCTGATGTTAGGTTTTAATGTCTCTAAGAACATTTGTAAATATGAATTGTACATCATGAGCTATCGTTAATCCCATGAAGAGATTCAATTATGTTTATCAAGGAGATTAAACATCTCCCATGTGTATGAAAACATAGATGTAGAGATTTACCCGTTCCAATTATATGATGGGCATATGTTGAATTTGAAAAAAATATTTTGCAACTCTCCTGAGGCCCCATTACTATTGAGCATCTTGATTCCGAGCTCGATGAAGAGTCGAAAAGACTCTCCTTATTCTTTGGAGCATAGTAAACATCAATGCCATAGTCAATAGGTATATATAATCATGCTCATTCTCAAAGTATTGATGCGACCTCTCTGCAGGTTCTAAAAAGCATTATTAGATCCACTCATTCCCATGGATGGATTTTTTTCTTCTGGTTCAAGATCTTTGAAAGGATGAATGTCAAAGAAATTTCCTATTCTTTTATCAACTGCTATTGCAAGGGAGCATCAGGGCACATTCAAGGGTATCTCGACCTTCACAGGGCTTGCGAAGGTTTTTCGAAGGCACTAGCACTCCTGCCAGCATGACAAGTGTCCTTGCATGCCAAGTTTTCGGCGTTGCTTGAGTTTCTAGGTTTGTAGACGCTAAAATCTCTTGCCGATGCAAAGGTTTTCGGGCGACTCTAGGATTTTCCGTGCCGTAAATGCTGGGAACTACCACCGTCTAGGGTTTGCTTTTCTGATATCCCAACATCATCCGACATTTTAGGGCTCCGATATCTCGCATCCTAGCCCTGGATTGCATTCTTGGATGCCCAATATCAAACATATGACTGATGATGGACGCATTCGACATGGACTGATGACATCGAGGACATGGACTCATGACATGGATGGCATGGACAGATGATAGACGACGGATGCACTCGAAGTGGATGACAGATATCATTAGATATCATAAGATATCGCTTAGATATCGTCTTGATATATTGAATATCTCTGGATATATCCAGATATCAAATGGATTAGATGGATATCCGAGAAATATCGGATGGATATTGGGTCGAATATCGGTGTGGATCTCGAATATCCATTATCCACATCCCATTTCCATGTTTCGATACCTGTCATCTGTCATCATGTGATGCGGACATAGATAGATGATGGATGATGGCTGGGTATCGGATACTATATCCGACATCCTGGATCAATACGGGATGTCAGCTGGCATCCGAGATCCATAGTCTGGATGAGGTTATTGGCTACTGATATCCGCTCTGATATCAGCATCCGGACGAGCAAACCACTGTCATCCTCTTTTGTTCAGGTGGAGCAATTCTTTGTCCTTTCATGCAGCCCCTGCACGAGAATTTATTAATGTCATGGGAAATCAGACTGCTTTACTCGATGGTGAAAACTTCAAAGCTCAGAAGATCGACATTGTTCTTACATTTGGATGCCCAGATCGAAATGCTCATCTGTAATGGCCTTGCTGCGAGCAGTTCCCGATTCCCTCAAAGGCGACGTCACTGCATTAGAGTTCTTAAACGAGCTGCATTAGAGAAGACGTCACTGCATTAGAGTTCCCTCAAAGGCGACGTCACTGCATTAGAGTTCTTAAACGAGCTGCATTAGAGAAGACGTCACTGCATTAGAGTTCCCTCAAAGGCGACGTCACTGCATGATGAAGAACAAGGGAAACGTGAGGATTCTTATCCTTCACATGTTCCAGATTGCACTGAAACTTGGAAATTTGGGCTTAGTCATACAAGAGAAGATGCTTACGCATCTAATCTTCATTTCCCTTCCAACACAATTTGCCCAGTTTAGATCGAGCTACAATGTCCATCGGGAAAAATGGACAATCAATGAGCTTATCGATCATTGTCTGCTTATGGAAAGATGATGGACAGCGGGCGTGATAACGTCGGCTTGACCACCATGTCTGAGCATTGACATCAGGACATCCGCACGGCGGGGAAAAACTATTTATGCAATAATATAAAATTATTTTCAATCTTCAGATTTTTTTCCAAAAAGATTTTGATAAACTCGGGTGACCGGATGAGCAATTTTTTTTAAGAACAATTTTCAGTTTATTTTAATTTTTTCCAATTTCGGATAACGTAATATCTGCTCTGAGATCCTCCTCTATGGCACGGCGTCCCATGTGATCAGCTCGGTTAAGACCTCCCTCAGAGAGTCCCTCTCGGTACTGCAATCGCAGGCTCATTTCTGGCTCCCGCCTCCCCAAAGGTCTCCTTTCAGCATTTCGGCTCATTTTCACGCCCGCCATTGAAGGTAAGATGACGATATCTGCATCGAACTCTACTGGTGCGATCACGATTTCTACAGGTTTATATGTATAATCGCACAGGGTAGATCTCTGGGGCGATTAAAAAGTTCTTTAGGTTTACAATAGCGAATTTGCTGTTGAAGGCGAGATGGGGGATGAACTGGAGCAGCTGTTGGTACTTTCCGCGTCGGAGGAGCGATGATAACAGATGATTCACGGAAAAGCATGTCGGATTTCGGACTGGGGCCTCGCTTCTGTAGACTTTGAAGTTGCATAGAGAGAGAGAGAGAGAGAGAGATATGTGATTTTCTCGTTTTTTATGTTTTTTTAATTACCTGATCAAGATCCGATAATGTCGATTTCCATCGTCGATTTAAAGAAATCCTTCGGTTCGATTTTCGATTTTGTCGGATCGAATTCGATTCGATATAATCTCCCAACCCTAATCCCATTCACTCAACGGGGATTCGGTACGACATAACGGTTATCGTTCTTTCATCAAAGCTGGAATCCGACTGCTGGCGCCGAACACTAACCTAGTTTCTCTATCGCGAAGGCTTCGTGAGCGGGAGGAAAGCGACGATTCTACAGGCCTGTCGCCCTGACTATTGAGGGTATTATTTATACTAGAATTTCTGATATTCAATGTAATTCTGGACTGTAATTTCCATTTCTTCTTTCCTCTACATTTCAGGCGAAGCAGACCAAATGGTTAGACACGATTCTGGGAGCGCAAGTGGTCTACGATACATCTCACGGATTTTCGCGTGGATCAGGATCCCGCTCGTATGCCAATGAATGGAGAAACTTCATGGTATGTTCTTCGGCTATAAATTGGACTTATGATTTTGCCAGACGTATCCCTTGAGAACCTGCTATTTCAATGCAATCCGTCGAACATTCGAGGGGCGATGTATTATAGTTATTTGATCCTTCGATCATTTTAGGGGATTGATGGTCAGAGGTTTTTGGTTTAATTTTCATCATGCAGTCGTCGAATCTTGCCGGCATGTATAAGAAAGCGCCGACAAATGAATCTCCTGGCAGTGAAGAATCTGAAGAGGAAATGGACATGAAGAGTATTCTTAAAGATATTGAATACATAGGTTGTTCCTCCCAAATGTTTTTTTTCCTTGGTCTTTGTTTTTTTGAGTTAAATTCCTCTTTTTTCCTAATAATTCTTGTATATTGTCTCGCAGGTTCGTCAAGTATGAGCTGGAAGGAGAGAAAAGAGATGGAGAATCGCAAAGCTGTGCTGTTAGGGGGAAAGGTCAAAATGCCACTGTGAATTTGGGAATCAACTTTTTGTGACAAATTCTAAAAATCACAACTTTCTAATGACAGCCCCAGAAGAAACAGAGGCTTCCATTGAGCGTAGCAAAAATCCCCATGAAAAGGCAGAAGCTAAGAGAGGAGAAGCAGTTGCAGGAGGTAAATTGTCATATTTCCATTTATAGAAATTTCAAAAGAAGAAATAATTCTAAAGAAGTTGGTACAGAGAAAGAGAGAAAATTGGTAGAAAACAAGTCGAGAGGGATTCCATAGGTCCTTCCGCCTGATCAGCCCTATCCTTCTTCCAAAGGGTTCGATTGAAATCAGTCAGTCACACCTGGGGGCCTGATGGTCCATTGTTTAGGTTGTCTGTCGTAAGAGGGGATTGATTTAAAGGATCAAGTGTAAAGATAAAAGATTTTGATCCGGGCCTTTGGGATCAGTTTGAACCTCATCATGTTTTAGAAAGAAATAAAAAAAAGGTATTCCAACAATGTTCATGTAAAGAGAGAGAGAGAGAGAGATCAGTCCTCTTGTTTCTTTAGTTCTGGTCATCGATTTGAGTCCATGACTATAAGTTCATAACGCCGGCACATTCCCATACACGCATAGACACAGAGACACAGAGAGAGAGAGAGAGCAGACACAACCAGAATGCCTCGACAATGAACTTTTAATTAGGGTTTTATTAGGATCACGGGCAGAAATTCACACTATCTGGTCCAAATTTTCATCTGCAGGATATTCTTCTGGGTAGATTTCAGAGGAAGAAAGCGAGCAAGCAGCCAGAAAAACGAAAACCAGAAGGCGATATGCTCAGGTCCAGTGACGGGATCTTCAAGAAGGGCGTCCTTAACGTTCGACATCTTTTAAATGGGTCGGCCCAGCAAAAAAATGAACCCCGAGATTCTTTCAAGCCCATAACCGACGGTAAAAGAAAAGGTAAAGCAAATAAGAAAGGGAAGAAGGGAAGGAAAAAGGCACTGAAACTTTCTTTGTTTTTGCCTCTTGGATATTAGCTCGGTCAAAGAAATTTATGATCTCCGTTGACCAATTTATTTTCTCTGGCAACATTTAATGAGCGCAGAAAAATCCAATTAATATGAATATATCTATCCTATCGGAGCCTAAGCGGGTCTGACTATGCCCGTTGACCGTTCTCTGTCGGCCAAAGTTGAAGGTGACGCGGTAGCTCGAATTCAATTTTCAAATAATTTACCGCTGAATTGCCGGTAGATCGACATCTAATGTCGTGGTCTCGTGGAAGCGTCCACGCAACACGAACAAACGTTTCAAAATAGAACGCCTTAAAATTTCAAACTATCTCTTTCTCTCTCTAGATCCGTTCTCGGTGATCCGTCCGCGACAAATCGGCGATGGCGAACGGATTGGAAGGCTACGTGAACTGGACGGAGATTGTCGTGTCCAAGGAGAAGGGACGGCGAGAGGTGCACTACTATCTGAAGAACGGGGACGGCGGGATGGATCTGGCGGTCGTGGGCAAGGAGAGGAGCGCGCGGCACATGTCCTACGATGTGCCTGCGCGGTTTCTGCTGTCTTCGCGGGCGTCGTCTGCGTCATGCGCTTCCCCAGCGAGCACCGTCACTTCGTCGTCTCCTTCGCCTCCGCCTTATTCTGCTCCGGCGGATAATCTGTCTCTCAAGTGGCGATCCAGAAGAGAGGTCATCCGCTGGCTCTCTTCGGCCCTATCTGGTAACTTCCTCTCTCTCTCTCTCTCTCTCTCTCAATATGACTCTGTGAGTTTTGTGAATTAGAAATTACGGTTTCTGGTGGGCGGAGAAACACGGTGGTTTGTATTCTACCGATCTGGAAGCTTTATAACATTTTTGTGATCTTTTTTTACTCTCTCTCTCTCTCTCTCTCTCGGTGTCTGTGTGAATTAGATGGTAGGATTTCCCCTGCGCGAAAAAACAAGGTGATTCCTTTTTGCCGATTAGGAAGCTTGTATCGCATTCTTGTGATTTCTCTATCTTTTATCTGTTTCTGTGTTTGAATCAGAAATTAGGGTTTCTGATGCAGGAAAAAAAATATGGCGGTTCATATTCTGCCCATTTCGAAACTTCTAGGGCATTTTTGTGATATCTTCTCTCTCTGTGAGTGTATTAATTACAAATGATGATGTCGGATGCCTGGAGAAACACGGTCCTTTGTCCTCTGCTGATCCGGAGCTTCTATCACTCCCTTATTGCCTCTTTTTGATTTCTTAACCTGACCACTTGTAATAATTGTAGTAATTTAGCCGTCTTTGCTTAACTCTATCAGCCGCAAGATGATTGTAACCTATCACTATCTTCCGATTACCTCCCAACCACTTGTCCTCGTTTTTTATTCAGAGTTTTTTTTTTCTGTTCTCGATCCCTTTGCCTAATCAGTCTGCAAGATACGTTTAAGTTTTATAGTTATCTGGCCGTCTTCTCAAAACTCATTTGGTGAAAAGGAGACCATGGCCTATCCCTATCTTTTGATCGCTCCATTCGCTGCTTATTCCTGTAATTTTTTCATCATTTTGGCTTCCAATTTTGGTTTCTTTTCTATCCCTATGCCTGATTGTAAGATCAAGAGGCATTCGGGTTTCTCGAGGTCAACTATCCTTTAAATATTTGCAAAGTTTACCTGCCGTTTTTAAAAATTTCCGAAAAATGTAGAGACCATGATCTATTCCTGTAGAGACCATGATCTATATCTTCCCGAATTCATCTTCTAAGTGCACGATCAGTTTTTTGAGATCCCAAACATCAATCGATCCATCAATTCTGATTCCCCGGTTTTTATTTTTCCTCAGATTCTTCACTTATTTCCGATCCACTTGAAGAACTCTGCGATGAAGAGTATGGATGCATTGCAGATGACAGTGCTGAAATACACAATGGCGCTATGGCTGTACGTTTACTCTTTTATTGATCAGTTGTTGATGATGTGATTCATCTCTGTGTCTTATTTATACAGTGCTCCACACAACGATCAAGCAAATTTTCATGGTCATGCTCTCCTTCAACATGTAGCAACCAAAGACAACAGTGCAATTCATCAAACCTCCATGGAACCAAGACCTCTGTAAGCCAGAAAATTCTACTTTGTTTATGTAGAAATAACTATCTAATATTTTCTCTTATTCATGTCTATCCTCTCAAGTGTATAAACTCGGGGGCCAGACAGCTGTTAAGGTCAACAGAGTCATCTGCCTCCAGTGTTCTTACGTCAGATGATGCGGGCACTTTGCGTAAGAGAACATTGACATTTGGGGATGATGAGCATAAAGTTAAACGCTTGGAGGGGATGCACCGTTGCATGTCTCCCCCTCTGCCCCAAATGGATGAAGACCAGAAAAGTCAACAGTTTTTGTTGACCAAGGG
Source organism: Lemna minuta (assembly GCA_024174645.1). Lineage (NCBI taxonomy): Eukaryota > Viridiplantae > Streptophyta > Magnoliopsida > Alismatales > Araceae > Lemna > Lemna minuta. The sequence continues at coordinate 8,980,096 of CM044104.1, read as the reverse complement.
TCAACTTATTGAGGTTCTCTCACAGGACAGTGGGCTGAGAGGCTGCTGGTTTTGTTGTGTGGTCCTCGCGATGCATCAAAGCAGGATTAGGGTCAGATACATGGATCTTCAGGATGCTGATGGATCTGGTCCATTAGAGGTACAACAAAAAACTAACGCTCCTTGTATCTTTTTAAAAGATTGAATCAATCTTTCTAAATATCTTATCTTTATGAAGGAATGGATTCTACGTCCAAGAACAGGGGTAACAGATACACTAGGCATCCGGATGCAAGACAGAAGCACTATCCGTCCTCAACTGCTGCATCAAGACAGACCATCCCCATCATCATTAAACGTTGGATCCATGGTGGATGCATGGTGGCATGATGGATGGTGGGAGGGGCTTGTGGTTTCCAAGGATGACCATCATTCCATTCGAGTATACTTCCCAGGTAAATTTCCTTTTTTCTGTTAGAAGCGAACTGCTCAGCTCAGTTCAAGGTAGACAATCTTTCTGTTGTAGAATTTAGCAAAAAATACCCTTTTTCTGCCACATATTGACCAAACTATCCTTGAGTGGAAGGATTAGTAATGATACCCAGCTGTGTTGAAGAAAAAATTTCTTTTATTAGAATCAAACACAAATCACAAGTTACCAAAATATCCTATGCTATGGTTTAATTACTAGAAATATTCCTTAAACCTGATGCTCTTAATTATATTATTCATTTTATTCTAAAATTACGTCTTACTTGCCAGGGGAGGGAAGAGTGTGTGATTTTGATTCGGGGGATCTCAGACGCTCTCAGGACTGGTGTAAGAACAAGTGGTACAGCTTGAGAGACAGGCCAGATTTAGTAAGCTCCTTGCTTTCTGATGGTAATGGATCTCCGGTGCCGGGTGATTTTCTGGGTCATCTGAAGTGGAGTTGTTCTAGGAAACGTGGCAGCCAGGGATTGGCCCGCCGCAAGCGGAAGTTCTTGCTCCCGCCGCCGTTAGTTGAGGATAAAGAGGTCTGCAACCTGGTTGTTTCCTGAGTTATGCAGGTGCGTCGACTCGTTCATGGTGTGATGTGCATTTTTTGTATCCGTCCCCGTGGGCTTTTTAGGGTTCTGTTCAGTGAGAGATTAGGGTTTTGGTAGATTAGGGTTCTGATTTAGAAGGTCATGTAAAATTGTATCCTTTAATTAACAAGATGAGAGCTTTCAGATTTCTTCCACATGGGTAATGGCTAATGAAGATGCCCTCTTTAGAGGGTAGAGAGAGTCGCGATTGCCAGCACTGAAAGTGCTGCCGCTGGCATGGCGGAGATTTGCCGCTTCGCTGCTGCGGCCTCATGGTTGCTGGATCTCATCCCGGCCGGACAAACTGCACACAGAAACAGTGATACGGAGGCGCAGTCAGTGCTTTCCGTGGCCTGGCAATTGGCGGCGCCAGAGTACTCACCAGCCGCCGCCGCCGGTGGTTGTGCAGATGCAGCCCCCGGCGATGGAAGAGGAGCGTCGCCACCTGGTGTAACAATAAGATCTCATCTTCATAACTCGGCCGTCGAGGAAGAAAATGAATTAGCAATTTCAAAAAAAATGATTTTTTTAAATGGATTTGAACGGATAGAAATGGACTTTGGGTATGGGAGAAACAGAGGTTTAAAGACCGTTGAAAATTTTAATTGAAGAAACACGTTACATTACAGCGGATCGATGGTCGAGTGAAAGGGTTAGTGAGAGAAACTACGAGGTTTATGACGCTGAAAAAGTGTTAGTGAGAGAAAATAAAGGGTTCATGACAAAGTGAGGAATCTGGAGAGAGAAACGAACGCTTCATTACCACCGCAAGCCGAGTTTCCACCGTCGAGATTGCAAGCGAGAGGGAGCTGACGTGCGAGAGTACGGTTAACGGGGAAGTTGGCGGCGTGGTCGAGCGCGGCGCAGGCGCAGTCGGGCCGCGTAACGAAGACAGCCGCTAAGCCTTGGCAGCAGGCGGCTGGCGGCGAGGCGGCTACGCCTTGCACGAAAGGGAGACAAGGAAGTAGGAGAAACAGACGGCCCGAACATGAGTGTCGAGTTTCTGAAGGCTGGGCGGCGGACGGGAGGATGAAGATGAAAAGAGCCAAAACTATGGCGCCGGAGGGAGAACCCATGCTGGAGAAAGAGTGGTGGGAATGGAGAACGGGTCAGTGTTTGTTTTTTTATACAGGGAGGAGTCGCCTGTTAGAACTCACGTTCTCCATGCAGGAGGGAGAGATTCCCCAATGCAGAAATTCCCTCTGGCCTCTGCTTCTACTTGATATCTTTTAAACGTACTCCGCGTGACTATGACTATATGTCTCTCTCTCTCTCTCTAACTATTTCCTAATTTTGAATGTCCTCCATTAATGGAGGTTGTGAGAGCTAGCGAAGGGTGTTGGGGTAAATATCTTTTAATTCAAAAATTCGAATTTTCTTGTCTTTGTTGAATCTCATTTAATTCTATAAAATTTTGATCTTCTTTGCCAACATCAAAACACATGGATAGAAAGAGGCTTCACTTCATTTTACCCGGAAAACATTGATTTATGCAAATAAAAAATGTGACTCCCTCTCTGGCGAGTTCCATCCCTTCTAATTATCACTGACAATTTTTCAATTTTTCAATATTTATTTGCAAGCAATGACTCAGTGCGAGTCTCGCTTCAAATTTTTGGATCTGTTATTGATTCATTTAAGAGAATGTATCGATGAGGACTCACAAAAATCTTGATTTTCGCTTCTTTTTTCCCCCCTTTTGTTCCCATTATTGCTTTTAAAAACTTATTAATGTCATGTATCTTTTTCAAGATTTCTTAGATGGGTAATGGAATACCATTTTCATGGTATCAAAATTCTAATTTTTTGCTAAAAATAAAAATAAAAATTTAAATTAAAGTATATGATTATGAATGAGTACTAGATATCAGTTTTCAATTTACGATTCTTTTCATAGAATGTAATATTTTCAGTATCTTTTCAATTTTTAAAAATTGTTGTATTTGATCTTAGGATTGATGATGTGATTGAGAAAATAGTTATAGAACAAGGGCCTGATTTTTTTATTCAACTTAAATATTATTTTTAAATGGAACTATTAAATTTGTGCTACGCTTTGTTGTCTGATATATGTAGACTTTCGATTAAGTGATTAGTCCCACATTGAAAAAGGGATGGATAATCTTCTTTGCTACTATGAATATATAATGCTGAGAGGCTGCTCATTTAGGCCACAAATGATCAAATATGTGAACCACTGGCCTGAACTGGTTCGAGCCCATGATTCTGTATGGCTCATTTAAACAGACCAGTGGTCTCAGGGTGGTCAGGTTTTTATGGATCCCCATGGCCTTTAGAGATGTCCAGCTTTGAGCACACACCGATGGATCCCTATTCTAGAGAGAGAGAGAGAGAGAATCAATTAATATCTAAATAAAATTCTTTTAATCGGAGTCTAAGATTCCCCGATTTTGTCGAGAATCAAAATTTGAATGCGGGCCCCACACATCCCAAAAGTAGTATAGAAAGACAAATCAAATAAAGATTTATTATTTTTAGAGACTTATCAGTGATGTATACGTGGCGGTCTTACGGCGGGCCCCACCATGTGATTTGGGACCCGCATTGTGAACCAGTAACATTCGGATTCGCGCTTGACGGTGACGTGGAACACGCCGCTTGAAAGAATCGATCACCTTCCTCTTCCCACCGCACAGTAAGACGAAAAAGAAGGGAGCCGGAGCTAGGGTTTGGGAGTGCTCCGGTAAATCTGCTCTCTATCCTCTATTTCCTGTGCGATCTCTCTCTGCAGAATGCTAGATTCTGATCCGGTTGCCTTCATCTCTGTTTCAAAGCATTGGTAGAGCTTTTGGTTAATCTATCTTTACGAAAATTGAAGAAGGGAGCTAATGTTGTTTTTATTGTAAAATGCAAATTTTTATGATTTCGTATTTATCCTTCTTTATTCTCTCGTGATCACTATATTTTTTCGATTTTCTCTGTCACTTTTTTAATCTCATCCCGACTTTGTTTCGTTAAGTTTCTCTAGTCTTCCTGTCGTCGTCTATTTTGATTTTATTTCCTGCCCTTTTCGGCACAATTCTCTGATTCCACTGTTCATCGAACGTCGATTTCATATCCAAAAGTTCAAGTTTTGACTATGTTTAGTTAAGTTTCTCTAGTTTTCTTGTCGTCGTCTATTGTGATTTTTTCCTTACCTTTACGGCTTAATTTTCAAAGTCCAATGTTTATCGGGCCTAGATTTGATTTGCAGAAGTTCGAGTGTTGAATCTGTTAAGATAAATTTCTCTAGTTTTCCTGTTGTTCTCGATTGTGGTTTTTTCCTCACCTATTTTTGGCGTAATTCACGGATTCTAATGTTAACTAAACCTCGATTTTATTTGCAAAATGTTCTAGTTTTGACCCTCTTGAGTCAAGTTTTTCTTGTTTTCCAGTTGTCAAAGTCAATTATGATTCTTCCCCTCCTTTTTTGACGTAATTCTCGGATTCTAATGTTCATTGCACCTCAATTTGATATGCATGACTTTAAGTTTTAACCCTGTTGGGTTTAGTGTCTCTAGTTTTCATGTCGTCATTGATTATATTTTTTCCCAACCTTTTGGCACAATTCTCAGAGATTCTAATGTTCGCTGGATCTCAATTAATGTGCAGAATTTCAGTTTTTTACATTGAAGACCGGCCCTTCACTGAAATATACCACACAATGCCGGCTGCTGACTTGTCTAGGGAAGAAAATGTCTACATGTCTAAGCTGGCCGAGCAGGCTGAGCGTTATGAAGAGATGGTAGAGTTCATGGAGAAGGTTGTCAAGGCTGCGGACAAAGATGTGTTGACCACAGAAGAGCGCAATCTCCTCTCTGTAGCCTACAAGAATGTAATTGGTGCACGTCGTGCCTCCTGGCGCATCATCTCCTCCATTGAGCAGAAGGAGGAGAGCCGTGGAAACGAAGATCGTGTTGCCCTGATTAAGAATTACAGAGAGAAGATTGAGGTCGAACTCAGCAAGATCTGTGATGGAATTCTCAAGCTTCTTGAATCCCACCTCATCCCCTCTGCCAATACTGCTGAGTCCAAAGTTTTCTATCTTAAGATGAAGGGAGATTATCACAGGTTGGAATATGTTCAAGTAAATTCTCAGATTCACTCGATTTGATCTTTCCATTTCTTTTCAGGTATCTTGCTGAATTTAAGACAGACTCTGTTCGAAAGAAGGCCGCTGATGACACGCTTGAGGCATACAAATCTGCTCAAGTAGATCTTCCTAGTTCTGGCTTGTGTTTCTATCTTTTCTTCCCCAATTTTTTTTTTCTTCCCCTGACTTGGAATTCAATCAACTGCAGCAAATTGCCAATGATGATCTTGCGTCAACACATCCGATTAGACTTGGGCTCGCTCTGAACTTCTCTGTGTTCTACTATGAGATCCTCAATTCTCCTGAACGGGCATGTACTCTTGCTAAGCAGGTAAGTGTTGTGATTTTATGTGATCTCTCTATCTTAAAGAAACTCCCTCTCATTGTTCACCTGCCACAGTAGTTTCTTTGATAAATCAGAGGAAATTAGTCAGTACAAAAAATCAAGCTCGCTTATTCCTGTGGACATAGACTTTTGTTTATCTTTTTCCCTAGTCTCTCTGGGGGGAATTTGATCATCTCTCGCTCTAGGCCTTTGATGAGGCAATTGCAGAGCTGGACACCCTGGGGGAGGAGTCCTACAAAGACAGTACCTTGATCATGCAGCTTCTAAGGGACAACCTGACCCTTTGGAGCTCTGACACTACGGTTTGACTTTCTCTTTCTCGGTCAATCCCCTTTACTATCTATTAATTTATTTCTTGTGGGTGTTTCTAGGAGGACATTGGGGATGATTCTAAGGAGGATATTGCTCCAATTCCATCATAGGGGAAATGTTGCGAAGAACAAGAAACAAAGAAAAGCAAGATAGAGAGGTCTCTCATAAATTGTGTTCTTCTTCATGAGTTTGTTTTCTCTTTCTATCAACCACACCACCCCTTTCTTCTCTTTCTCGGTCTCTCTCTCTCTCTCGTGCTTGCTGACTATGCATTTATGGACATATAATATGTTTATGCTTTTTTCGTGGATAAATCGCTTCTTCCTTACTTTTATCTCTTGACTTCAAAGAGATGAACAACATCTTGGATGGGAAGGCCAAACTAAGAAAAGATTATAAAAGTAGAAATTATAAGTCATTATTTATTGAGGAAAAAGAGAGAAAAATGTAAATGTGCCCATGTGGAACTAATATTAAGTACATTAAGTCTTATAATAGGCTACAATATATAATATTCTCCTCAAAGTGGCAAGGATGATCAAACATGTCTAGTTCGGAAATTAAAGAATCATAAGGCACGATGATGTGGCTTTTGGCAAGGACTTGCGAGGTGTTGAAATGATTATTTTTAACACCTTTTTGTGAGATAAAGTTGATGAGGTTTGATGCTCAGTGGGCTCTCAAAATTTTGATCAAAATATTGAACACAACATAATACATCAAATTAAACATTGAAAATATTGAGATGCCAAAAATTAATGATTCTCATCTAATATAAATTAAAATCTTTACTGATAAGGTTCATTGGAGAAGTTCTTAAAGTTATTTCAATTGTCCAGCCTCTAGCGATATCAATACGATCAATTAAAACGCTTCTTTAGCGCTTTTTATCAAGAGAGAAAGATGAGAAAACAAAGAGTTTTTGCAAGGCTTGAAAGGGTATCTTGAGTTATGATGATTCTCCCCTTACTTATAGATGTTAAGTACATAATTTTTCACAAAAATCTTTAAGATTATGTCTATATTTACCAACATTAGTAGACCTTATTTGTGTAATCTTTTAGGTCTATATATCTTGCTATTTAATAACTCGTATAGACCTATGGTCAAACTTAGTAATTATCTATATCAACGTATATATTAATTAATTAAAGATCGTTTAACTCAATTGATTAGTCGATTTGTCAACCGTTGAGTGTCAATCTACACCATGTGCTCTAAGAGATAAAGAATATATAAGAACTCTCACATAGAACCTTGCCATTATTAGTTATTATGTATGTATAATCCTTTGTCAGCATGAGACTCATGAAAGACTTAAGATATGATGAACTATCAAACCTTAATTTGTTACTCAAATTAATAGTGACGAGTAGAGTAAATTATTGAGAATACTTTCTACGATATTTTAAATACCTTAGCCAAGGATTTCATGTTATCTCATTCTTCAAGTCAATCTATTCAAATATTGAGGGAGAACAATCGTATATTGACTAAACATACAATTTTCTAGATTTCATGTCATATAAAATATATGAAGTTTTGGAGATTCTGTGGCTAGGGAATTTATAAGTTATAGTCAAATACAATCATCTATCTACAATATGCTTTTGTTGTCTCAAGTTAAAAGACCACATAAACAAATGTGACATGAAAATACTTGATGATAGTTAGTTATAACACCATAAAAGGATTCTTATAGATTAATTCAGTGAACTCTTTCTCTAAAGATCAACAACTTTCTATATTTAGTATCTTCACATCGATAGCCACAAGATCAACCATACTTTTTGGATTAGAAAATAATATTCTTTCCAAATATCTTGATGTCCTTCATGAATATCTATAAAATAGAAATACTAAAAATATATTTATAAAGAATAGTGATCACTATATAATGATTTATCATATTTCACTTAATTATTGCCTATGATCATGGCTCCATTATAAATATTATACAAGAATATAAATGACTAAATTTTATTTTAATGAATATAAATAAAATACATAGAATTGTGATTAGCGTGTAGGCCACATGATATTCATCAAAAGTAACAATTGATCTCTATATGGTTGGTCCTCTTGATAACATGAAATTTTATGCATTAATATCATGTATTTTATGCACTTCTCTTCTAAAATATAATTATAAATGCATGCTATCATGATTTAAAATGATTAAAATGATAATTTTTATGTTTAAGAGAATATTCTTATTTTTTTCATAAATTAACAATATTTTAAGAGTATTTAATAATATTTATTCTCAAGAATATAATTCTCAAAAATAATATTTTTTTCTTACAAGGAAAATTAATTAACAAGGAGAAAAAAGATAAAGTCTCTCTCTCTCTCTCCACTCTTGTGTCTCATCTTCTCCCCCTTCTCTCCTCAGCACAAGAGAGGGGGGGGGGGAGAAAACTTGAGGAGAGGACTGTCTCACCCCCTTGCTCTCTCCCGCACGCTCGCGTGCGCGTGTAACGCTCTAAGGAGGGGGATATTCTTCCTCTCCTTCCCTCCTCTTCTCCTTCTCTCTCTCTCTCTCTTCCTCTGTGCTCTCCTCTCTTTCTCGCGGGAGAAGGGATAAATGACTTCTCCCTCTTTCTCATGACGCCTCTCTTCCTCTTCTTTTCACGTCTCCTTCTTTCTCTTTCTCGTGCGACATAAAATTTCCGTCGCACGTAAGCTCTCTCGCATATCTTGTCTTCTACGCTCTTTTTCTCTCTCTATCTCCCAAATCGCTCTCTCTCTCTCGCTCTCACGCCACCATCTTCCTTTGTATCTCTCGTGAGATGAAATTTCCCTTCCTTCGCTCATTAGAATTCCATGTCATCAAATTGTTCAATAGATAAAGTGAAAGCATCAAACTTTATAGAGGTTGCTCTAAGGAGTTCAACAACCAAAACTCTATAGTCAATCTTCTCCCCCAGGCTTCTTAGTTAAATGATGACTTTATAAAGCTTTGCAGCAAAGTCAAGTACTGATTTTTCTTCACCCATAAATATAGTCTCAAACTCAAGTTGAAGGGCTTGAACTCTAGCCTTAACGACGTGAGCAGCTTCCACATGTTTTGTCTTCAAAAACTCTTTAGCACTCATGGATATATCTAATTGAGTCACGATGTCTTTTGATAGTGTCCCAAATATCACTGGCGATGCTTCTTCCTCAGAACTATATCAAACTCAATTACTTCTCAAAGACATATCCCTCTAGATGCACTTACACTACATTGCTCTTACTGGGTAGTTAATCTTGGATAATACTTGGAAAAGAATAGGGGAGATTAGATCACCCAAATCGCTACTGGAACTTGCATTGTCAACAGAAAACTCATTATCAAAAGAAATTCTGCCATACTTTGACACTATCTCTCATCTTCTCGACATAATGCACCCCTTGGATCAAACTTGCTCTAATACCAAATATAGACACCAAGACTCTTGCAAACACACAAGAAATTAACCTTTTTCTAACTTGAGGCAAACATACAAGAGAGTTTTCAAGCAATTAGCTCTCTAAATTATCTTACTTGAAGTTCATAATTATAATGAGAGTCTTGCTATGTTTATATAGAGAGATTTATTTGAAGTGTCTTAAAATGATATTCCCCAAATGTTAAATCAAGCTAATCTCGTACATTCTAGAAATTTATCCAAAGAGCATCATTGCTTGATGCTTTCAAGTGATGCCCAAAGTTAGTAGCTGAGTTGGATCTAATGGATGGGTGTCTTGTAAGCTGTCCGATATGCACATAGTGCATCGGGAAGCTTGTGCGCCCAATCCTTCCCATCATATCGAATAATTTTCTTTAAAAATATTTTTTTGACTTATCTATTACTAACCTCTACTGGCCCATTTGCCTGGCGTGGTGACGCGAATTATTGAAATTGGGCGTGACTGAAGGATCTTCTCCTTGATAAGATCAAGGATCAAGATAGAATCCGAAGAGACGAATTGTTACGATTAAGTAGTGATTGTGGGAATATGGTAAATAGTAAACTTCAATCTTCCCCAAAAAAGTCCATGACACAAAAAAACTAATAGAAATTAGGGTTGTTGTAGATAAAATATTCAACAATGCGATGGTGTACTCTTCTTTCCTGACATTGTTGTCTTAATGTAATGTTTGTGAGTGCAGTTCATCTTTCTGATACCTTTCATGTATCAAGATTTTCCAAAAGAGGAAAGAAACTGTCCTATATTAAAGAATATAGCAACAGATTACAAGAAAAGGTTCCCACTAGAGCAGTGAAGCAACAAAGACAGTAATGAGGACCTCTACTCGAGCCTGTTCGAGAACCACCTTGCTCTCCTTCACTTTTTTAGCACAACTACCCATCTTCTTCTAGGCTTCCACTAATAACTGCTCTTCCTGCCTGATGTAACCTAAAACTGCCTTTCTTGCCCAATAAGCTACCATAACCCCCTTACTAGCCAAATCAGCTTGCTTAAATTGTGCCTACATCAGGTATAGTTGAAGCCGTTGCTGGGTCAACGGTCAACCTCTGGCATATTTTGCATGTCTTCAATGGGATTGTATCACTTTCCTCCCACTTCTTCATCCTTTCTTTACCTTCATTCTTCTGACTTTTGATATCTCGATGAGTTGACTTGCCAACTGTCGAGAGATGTGGCTTCAGGAGCCGCTGAAGTCTCCTTCAACTCGTTATCCCATGTCTTTTCCCTTCCATCTCTATGAAACTCTGTTATACTTGTCTTAATGCCTTCTTTGGCAGGCATACTCTTGTCTTCTATAACTGGGAAGAAGTTTGTAATCTTCCTCATCTTTCTCTCACCAGGCACTGCCAAAGTGAAGTTGAGTTTTGAGTTCTTTTCTATTCTTAGTGTTATCATTATTCTAAAAGTATCCGTTACCTTTTGAAGCTCTTTTTTGTTTGAACCCTGGAGGTTCTGCAATCTTTTTGTATGTTCCGGAACAGGACAAAATGTGGCTATCGAAAAATTTATACCCAAATTAACATATATTTTTAAAATTTTCAATAAAAATAAATGAAATTATTGATCTTTACCTGTGCCAATGACAATGAGGTTTGCTGCAGGATCCACCATTATTCACCTTTCCAATGCAGTCACTTGCTGTAGGTGCTCTGTTCATTGCCCTCTTGATTATGTCGCCGCATAACTCACACTGCCACCATAAAAACAGGGATTATCTATTGTAAGTACACCATCAAATTCCTAATATCCATTCAAGCTTCTGACGTAGGCGAATGGGTTGGATCTGCTCGTTCCGACTCAGATCCAGTAGATCATGTTTACAGTGATAACCAGTATGATTGACTCAACAACTTGTTCGATCGAGAAGCCATTCAGGTTCAGCACATTAACCAAAATTGACATTCTCTATTGGTACATTCTTTCTTTCCCATCCTCTCTTTTTCAGCCTTTTCTCTCTTTCTCCCCTATCACATTCAGCCTCTCTCTCATGCCCTTTCTCTTCCAGCCCCTCTACCAACCTCTCTTTCTCTCATGCTATCTTCTTCGGCTATCTCTTCTCTCTAGCTCCTCTCTTTACCACCCTTTCTCTCACTTCCTCTTCTTCTCTTCATTTTGTCCCCAGCCCCAATCCCCTCTTCGTGCCTGGCCCCCAATGTAGAAATAGATGAGTAATGACTCCACCACCAAGAGAGCAAAAAGACAGATTAATTGGAGTTTTTCTTACCATCCGTTGGTTTTTTTAAAGTTTCTTACCATCCATTGGTGAACTTGGTACTGGTAAACTTCAGCGTGGAAGTCGTGGTACACAGTCACACTGTAGCCTCCAGCTGGTCTCTGGCAAGAGAAACAACAAAGCAGAATGAGCAGTGGAAAGAGTGTGGGAAGTGATCGATTGATTTTAGTGATGAATGGTAAGATATGGGTAACCTGATGATCTTCAAATGCACCAGAGTTGATCCGTTTCATGATTCTTTGAAAACTGGGGCCATGATCGCTGTCTCCAAAACAAAACACACACATAATCTATCAGTAGTTCTGCAAATAGGTTGTTTTTTCATTTGATGAAAAATGCTTATAACAAGTATCTAGATAAATCGGCTGATCTATGAAGAGATGTAACCTATGATCCCTATTCTTGTAATTGATCCACAAGAAAGCGTGGATCATCTCATGCAACAAAGTATTCTTCAAATCTGATCTTGGGCGAAACTTCAATAATGGTTCTGAGAGACGGATCTCGCAACCACCACATGGAAGACAAAGGCATACTCCCGCACACCTGATTTCAAGATAGTTTTTCCAAGGGATTAACAGAGGAAGGAGACACTGGCAACTGGTTTCCACACCAAAAGTAAAGGGACATGACAACTAATTACGATTATTTGATGGCGGGGTAAGGTTGGAATATATTTTCTAAAAAGATAAATCTTGAAGTCAAAGAACAATTCGATTTCTTATATTTATATCATTTTGCCACAGAAAATTCATCAACGAACGATGCGAGATACGATCTAATTTCAGGTGGAAGCTCACCGAATTATTCATAAATTTCCGGATATAGGAGCAAATTTCATTTCCACTGATTATTTCAGAGAAGTAGACTGGATAATCAGAAGTATTAGGTCCAGTTGATGTCCACAGGTCAATCTCGGAGCACTTTCCAATTAAATAAACAACTTATGCCCATAAGTAATAGAATTAGGCATAAGCTTTGAATTTCAAAAATAAATCTTGGTACGAAAGGCATACACTTCCATTACTTTCTGAAGGGGATCTTAAATCCCCGATTACATCAGATACCAGAAAGAGAGAACAAAATCCCGCAAATTCCACCAGAAACAAACCAGATCGAACGTCTCAAGCGGAGAAGGAACCGAATAAAAATAAAACCACTGGAAAATCAGCATAAAGTAAGGATTTCGACCTCGTCATACGAGAACTGCTCCAGGAGACGGAGCAAGCGCCGAGGGAATCACCAAAGTACAAGGAGTTGTAGTAGCAGAATAGCGCGTGGATATCCGGATGAGGCTCCAACACATCTTCCTCTGCCAGCATCTCCATCTTCGAAGACGATTTCGCGAGGAAACGAAGTAAATGTCGCCGCCTCCACTCTGTTTTCCCGCCCAAAAGACTCACTTGTTCATCTGTTTCCGGTTTCCCGAAGCCCAAGTAGTTAAATTTGGCGGGTTGAAAGTGACCACCGCCTTCAACAGTTAATCGTCCATTTTGGCCCATTAAAAATAAGCCCAGTAATCTGGTCCATTGATTACGGCCTAGTCTTCAACCTTTGGTTAAGGGATTGACAATTGACCTAGTGGTCTACAATTTTTTACTATTACTATTACTATAATTTTTATTCATTTTATTACTATTTTGGCAGTTTAAAAAAGGGTATATAAATAATTCTTACCCTGCTCTGCATAGGGGAAGTAGAGTAGATGAGATGTGAGAGACACTAAAACCTAAGATCTAGGGGGGGTCCCTTTTGGGTGAAGGGAAAGTGGTTGGCAATGCGCCGCGAGGGGGCGTGGGGTATGGGAACCCACTCGACAAAGTATGAAGAGAGATGACGGCAAGATGAGATGGCATCGAGCCATCCACAAAGGAACTAGTTGCTGCTCATTTGTCGCCACAAATTTATTATTTACATATTTTTGAAAAGGGAAATCAGACAAATTCAGCCCATTAAAGAGGTTGCCATCAACCTATGATCTAGACTTTTACACTTGACAAATTGGTCTAAACTTAATGAATTATATAAAAGTCCCAATAGGACAACTTTGGCCTTCATCATCTTCAATCTATGATCTAAGGTTTGACACTTAGGCGTACATGTCTACTATTTATTATTTACATATTTCCTGAGATCCCCATGAGTCAAATTTAGCCCATGAAAGATGGTCTTTGCCTTGGACATGCAATCTAGAGTTTGACTCTTGACTTAAAGGTTTAGAGTTTATTAGTTATATAAAAACCCAATAATCCATAGTTGGTGTAAGGGTTAACTTGGTCAAATCTCTATTCTAGAAGCTTCTAGAATGTTCTAGAATTTTCTAGAGTTTTCTAGAATCTTTAATGCTTCTTCTAGAAGCTTGTGGAGTTTTTTAAATTACCCCAAAAGATTATGGATATCTCTAAAAGCTTGTGAATTGATAACATGAAATTTATACATGTAATTATGTGATTATTAATACAAATTTAGGCATAAAACTTTTCATTCTTATGCATGTTATCATACTTTGACTGCATATCTATCATTTCATACATTTTTAAGTTATAATATCAAAATGCATTATTTTAGGGATGATTATGCATTTTTAGAGAATATATTTTAGAGTAGATAATTCCCATCAATATTTGAGATTATAATTGGGTTTTAATGTTAAAAAATAAGAGAAATACTTTTTATATATTAATTTCTTTTTCTAAGTTTTATTTTCTAAGAGAAATGAGTGTATTTTTAAAATAAAAATGTATTCTCTTGTTATTTATTAATAATAATAGATTATTTAATTCTGATCAAACAAGACAAATTTGGATTAATTTGAAGTTGTATTTTAAAAGTTATGAATTTTATAATTTTTAGGGATTTTTTAGAGTTTTTTTGAATTTTTCTAAATTTATTTTGGATTTATTTAGAATTTTAAAATTAAAAAATTTATTTTTATATTGCTCGCTGATGTGGTAGCTGACGTGTCGACATGTGTACATGC
>CM044104.1:8867647-8965127 GCA_024174645.1 Lemna minuta | reverse complement strand
AGTACCTCCGAATTGAGTTCATCAATACACAACAACGATGGGAAACACACGTAATCGGGTTCATCAATTAGGCCGAGTGATGCTCAATTCACTCTTATCCCAATCTTTGCCTGCTTCCTTCTCCATTAAAAGATTGAGCATTAAACAATGCTCCTCCTTCGCCTTGACCTCCTCCCCCTTTCCTTTTAGTTTCATGATGCTAAGAGAGCCAAAAAACATGATAAGAGAGAAAATAAAAGTCTTTCTAGGTGGGTTTCCTAAAGTTTGAGTGTAAAGAGGGGTAAAAGAGTTGAACCATTAAAATCATTTTTTCTATACTCAATTCTATAATAATAGGGTATTAATGGATGGAGGGTAAAAAGATGAATTTAGCTATAAAATTTCAGCTCAAAACTATCTTAGAACATAAGATATAATGATTTTAATGTAGAGAAATCATGACAATTTGATCAAGATTGTGCATTTAATTGTGCAATGTGGTGTTCTCTTATTGGAAAAAAAAGATGTGTTAGCCTTTACAAGTGTAGAGGGGATTTTAAAAAAATTTTCATTTAAAAAATTAGAGAGGTTTTTCCTGTGAAAATGCTCTTAAAAAAATCCCTAAAAATTCTAAAAAATTTCTAAACTTAGAAATTCAATATTTTACAATATACAACTTCTTTTTCCCCCAAATTTTCTCCATTGGATTAAAAATTGAATCATCTATCTTTTCATTCATAAATTTCTCAAATTATAAAAAGAATAAATGGGTCATTTAATGAAAAAATTAAGTTTTGTTTGACCTTCAAAATAAGGAGATTGACCCAATATTTTTTTTGAATAATTTGGAATCATCCTAAAAATCATAGAATGACCCCTTCATTAAATTCAAACCTAATTTACGAGGTGTACAAATTTGGATTTTTTTAGATTTATTTTTAGTTTATTTTATTATAAAGAATAAAAAATTTTTTTATTTCATGCGCTGACATGGCAATTGATACAACTACTCATATTGAGTGTTTCCAAGTGGTGATGTATGCACTTTTCAGGTGGCACACGTGTATGTGCATGCATGTATGAATAATTTGTGGTTAAGCATCCATTTTAAGGATATAAGCTAACCACCAAAGACCGCACCCCTTATATAGCCATCATTTTATGGTAATGTTTTTATTTCTCTTATGTAGGTGATGTGGCACATTTTGGACCATACGATCTTGTGAATTTATCATGATCATCAATTTTCACTTACTTGAAGGGGTATGCGGCGTACTTTGATTGGGCGATGATTCATGTTTTGAAAATGATTTAATCTCAACCGTTCAATTGAGGAGTTTTAACGGCTGAGATTAAATGAGCCCGATGGACTTCCGGGGACGCGTGGCATCATTTCAAGTATACGATGAAGATCGAATGACAATCATTTCTTGATGATTGTTCTTCATGCGATGATACAATGTAATCCGGACGCTCCATCGCTGACCACAACTTAACGATGACGATTCATCTCTCTAGAATTAATCACGACTGTTGATCGAAGGTGAAGAGATGATCGAATGGCCACTCCTAATTTCAACTCTATTTATACTATATCTCTTTGTGGGAAAATATATTCTTGGATGTTTCAAGCAATCAAACTATTTAGACATCTCAATCCTTTAATCTCTTGCTTTCTTCCTCTTTTATACACATTTTTGGGTCCTAGGAGTGGTTGAGAGTAAGATTCTGTTGAGAGAATGGGGAGAATTTGCCTCTTGAACACCAGATTTTTGTTTTTTGAAATGCGAAATAAAAAGCCTTGATCAGGAAATAAATTGGATCATTTCGAGTGTGATTTTGGGTTAGATTACGTGTTTTCTCCCTAATCTTACTTCCTATAACATTAGATTTCAATTTCGAATAGTAAATTAGTCAAATTTTATAAAATTTTACTATTTTCTCTCTCTTCCCAATCGATTTCTTTCTGTAGATTTTTCTCCTTGATTTCTTCACTAATACTGATCCAAATCGAGTGATTTTTGCTTTTTTGGATTCGTCTTGGAGTCTTGTTCCCAAATTTACTAAAATCCCTAATTTCTCACCTCACTTTGTCATCCGATTTGATTGAATTCAAAGAACACCTAAACAATTTCCTATTTCTCCATGGATTTGACCTTTATTCGTCATTGTACTAATTAATTCTTGATCAAAACTTTAAATTGGTGAGTTTGATAATTTTTTTGACATGCATTCGTGTGTTTTCAATGGCCACATGAAAACGTAACGTTAATTTCCCCAAGCTTGGGGTGACCTCTTCCTTTTATAGAGCTCCTTGAAAGCTTTTGGAAGCTATTTCTAGAAGATGTCCATACCTTTCTAGAACATCTAGAAAGATCCATAAGATTTTAGAGATATCCATAAGCTTCTAGTGTAATCTAGAAGAATCCACAAGCTTCTAGGAGAAGCATAGAAGATTCTAGAAGCATCTAGAAGATTTTAGAAACTTCTAGAACATTTTGGAAGCTTCTAGAATAAAGTGTTGACCAAGTCAACCCTCATAGTTTTCCCTATTTGGTATGACTCATACACAAATTCAAATAAAATTAACTATTTAAAGATTATTTATGTTTATGAAACAAGAATAGCCAAATCTATAGTGCCACAAAATAGAAGAAAAGGGAGAAGGACTAGAAAATAAAGCTTATTAAGATTATATGGCCTATAATCTAAATCATACTTCTATATGTTGTTTATATTCGTTGAAATAAAATTTATAAATTTTTATTCTTGGGTGTTGTTTATAATGAAGTTCTTGAGCATATATAATGACTAAATGAATTATGATGAGATCATACTATATTGATCATTAATCTTTAAATATATGCCCTCAACATTCCTATTTGAGAGATATTCAATAAGGACATCAAAATGACTAGAAAGAATAAGACTATTTGATATACCTCATATCGCTATCTGATGAATAACACTAAATATGTGGTCATTGGTGTTGAGATACCATGGATATTGACGAGACTAAATCGTATGGTCGTTGAATGCACACAAATTAGTGTCAAAACAAAGTCCTAATCTTACCAATTTATGATTAATCAAAGTAATTAATTAGTATAATGGTAGTTAATGGTCGAATCCACGGAGAATTAGGGAAATTTGAGAGATATCTTTGAAATTCGGTCAAATCAGACGATGAAATGAGTTTAGAAATTGGGGATTTTAGAATATTAAGAAAGATAACTCAAAATCGAATCCACAGAATCAAAAATCAAGTGATTTGGTGGAGAATTCGAAGAGAAATCGAAGTTTGAAGAGAGAAGAAAATTTCGTTTCGAAAAACGATTTAAAACCGAAAATTAAACTAAATTAAACTAAATCTACGATGCTTAAATGAAAATTAACGTTAAATGATGAAAGATTAAGATGAAATCAACCAATCTAACCCAAATTAACCTTCGAAATGATCCAATTAACCGCCGGATTCAAGGCTTTTCATTCTGAAATTTCAAAGATGAAGTTTGATGTTCAAGACTTGATTTCTCCCTCGTCTTTCGATAGAAATTGAAATTAATGCACTTAAATGGAGCGGAAATGAGTTGCGATTACACTGAAGAAAATGGCACACGATTTGAGTTCGTAAACATGGAGAATTTGGAGATTGATCGCGGGCGGTTCTTCTCGTCGCGAAGAACACGTTTTATAAGGGCGAAATCAATCGTGGACCGTTGGATGGAGAGATCATCGCGATGAACGGCTCGGATGACACGCGCTTTTAAGATGAAACGGTGTCTTGTGATGAGCGTCTGATCTTGATCATGCGATCACGATTAAATCGGAGATCCATCGCGTCGATAAATCTGGGCTGTTATAATTGATAATCGGATGGCGCTGATCATTTCACTTAAGTGGATATTTGATCATGTGCGTGATTGTTGATCGCGTCGATCTCGTGTCCAAGCGATCGACGTCATCGCGTTGATCACGATTGGATCCAACGCATGAAACAAGGCCACGTGTCCAGAAATCAAAAGAAAAGAAAGATTTAGTCCCAGACGGGATAAATAAAAGGAAAGTTTTACTATATAGTATTTGTTGGTTGTATGCAATTAATAATTTTTCTCCCTATACACGGGAGACCTATACATATCATATATATATATATATATATATAGTATATATAATACACGCACACGTCTGCGCCACGTCACTTCCATGCCACGTGGCGATGCCACATGTAAACGCGCGATTAAAAACCCATATTTTTGCATTTTTTAATTAAATTAAATGTTTAAAAATTGAAAATAAACTTAAATAAAATCAGAAAAATTCCAGAAAAATTCCTAAAAATTTTAAAATTTATAACTTTCAAAATATAACTCCAAATTAAGTCAAATTTGTTTTGTTGGATTCAGAATTGAATAACTATCATTATAAGAAGTCAAATTATTAAAATAGTAAGAGAATTAATTTATATTAATTTTATACATTTATGTATTATATAAAATAAATTCATATAAATACATAAATGTTAGTAAATATGTTTTCTCTCATATTTTCACTCTTAAAACATGATTATGATCATAAATATAATTAGTAATAAAGATTGAAATGCTTAATTATGCATAATAACCCATAGATTGATACATTTTAAGGATAGAAATATGCTTAAAAGATGATAACATGCATATATTTGTAATGATTAATGCATTAATTTGCATTAATAGTTATGTAATTACATGCATAAATAGCATGTTATCAGATATATAATGGGTACCTTTTAGAGAAATAATTCATTACATTGATCTAAATAAATTCTTAAATGGTATTTTACCTAAATTTTCAATCAAGTTGATTCATGTCTTGGTTGTGTATGTGATCCTTGGATCTGGATGGATGATTTTCTTTATTATTATGACATATAAATCCCTAGCCATTACATCTCCAAAATGCCACGAATTGGATATGGTACGTGTTGGGTGATGAAGCATTTTATGCGGTCGTTAAAACACAGAAACGTCGGTCAAAAAAATTTTATAATTCCGAACTCACAATAACAAAAAGATAAAATCAAGTATAGTGTAAATATCGGGTTGATCCACAGAGAGCACGGTTGACTTTGATGGACGAGTTGACTTGGTCAAACTTAGGTTAAATTAAGGATTTAAAGAAGTAAACATAATATTTTATTAATGGTAATGATATAAATATGCCTAAAAAGATATTTTAAGAATTTAGAAGCTGATTTGATGATGAAATGTCATAAGTCAAGGTCAAAGCGTTGAATTTGACCAATAGTTGACTTTCTATAAAATAAGAGAATAAAAAGAGCTTAAAATATTACAAAAATTATATATTCACAAACTAGTGAGAAAATGAAAATTTTTGATATATAATTCGTGAATTTTCGAGAAGAATTAGATTTATTATGAATTATTGAAAATCAAAGATTAGAAAAATCCCGAAATAAACACTTCGGTGTAAATCTTTGAATTGACTATCCAAATGATATCCAAATCTTACAATTCACATATGAATAGAAAGATAAAAACTAGAGGATTCCAAAGAGATGAAATTACCAAATTTCACCTTGTATTTTGAAAGTAATTGTCCCCGCAAGTCAATGCCCAATGTCGGATTGAAAATGAACAGTAGATGGTCAAACGTCAAATTTTAGGGTCAAATGATGAGAAAATTTTATGATTTTTCTATCCACGGAAATCTGATGAAACAAGGAATACAATGAAATCAAAATCAAATAATTTGGACTTAAGATCAGGGAGAAATCGTTGTTTCAAAATCAGCAAAAATCTAAACCCAATTTGGGCAAAAATGAAGAACAATTCCATTTAAAGGATGAAATTAACTACTTAAATCTAATCTAAATAACAATTGTTGCAAGATGAATGATCGATTCACACTACTAACCCGATTGAGGTGAAGATTGGGCTCCAAATCGTGTTGATTAAAGTGTATTTGATCGGTTTTTTCTTGGGCGTACGTTCGACGTTCAAGGGGAGAATTCGATCAAAGCGGGCAACGATTCGTGATCAATCTCGCCTTGATTGGATCACAATAAAGTCTAGAATGCGGGGAGATTACAAAGAACTCAAGATTTTGATCCAAAATGGCTGAATCTCTTTACGATTCAATCAAGAGTTAATTTACAAAGGAGGGAGAACACCATTTTATAAGAAAATCACAGCAAAAATCGCGGACCGTTAGATCTGATGAAGAGTGGTTAGACGGCCCACATTCTCCCCTTATTTTGCCCGTCCTATCTTGATCGAAGCCTCCTTATGAAGCCACGTGTTGCGAGGTAAGTCGTCAAGAGCGCGATCGAATGTCAGCCATCTGCCGTCACTTAAGTTGTAATTAACGCACATGTGGTTGATGGTGATCGGGTGGACTGGAGTCCATGCGATCAATGCGTTTAAGTTGACGCGATTGCATTTGATGATCGTGACGCTGCCACGTATCCTAAGATTTAAAAATTAAAAGGAACATAGTCCCACAAGGAAGAAATATGCGGAAAACGTGCGTATAAAAGGTGGAAGGAAATTAAGGCTTTGAGTTACCGCACCAAACTTCTTACCTGGGCCCACTAACCCGTGGGCCTATCACTTGCCAGCCCAAGGACCCTCATGCCATGTAGGCGCTGATAACACATACATCTATGACATTTAACTCTGAATTTTCATGAACATTTGGTTTAAAAAGAATATATTTATGTGTTATTATGATTAAATTGCTTAATTTTGCTTCATTATGCTTTTATGTTATTTCCTGGATTTTATGATATTTAAATATCTCTCTCAGACTATAAACTGACAAGGAAATGAAATTTGAAAAATATATCTTTTAGAATTTTAGAAATGATTAAAATGAAGTTTGGGGCATCTTGAGGGCATATTCTTAATTGATCTAACCATTTCTTGTTTATTTATCAGGTGTCGGGGTATTAAGGTAATTATGTGACATTTCTCGATAGATTTGTGAGTTATTCCTTTAGTTTTCTGGGATTTATACATAAATAACTCTCGTCGGGGGTTGAAATGCGATATTTAACTATCATCTGGGCATAGAGGCAATTAGAAATCTTTAAAAAGGTAAAGTAGATAGAGCTCACCAGATCGCGACGCGTGTCACGATCCGGGAGAGTCGATTTTCATTAACTCTCTTTCCTTTTATTACTATTTTAATACCCGTGCAGGTGACGCGGCGATTAGTCGTAATGAGCTAGACCTTAAGGAAGAATGAGAGAGCGACGTGGCGCTCTCTCATTCGCTCGTTTAGCCTTGCGCTTTGTCGTTTTCTTTTTACTTAGCGCGTTGTCGCTTTTCCCTCGTTTCGCGTTTTCGTCGTTTTTTATTTCTCGTTTTGTCGTTTTTGTTATTTTCGTTTTGTCGCTTTTCTGTTGTTTTTGTTTCATCGCTTTTGTTCTCGCACATTTTGTCGCTTTTGCACCGAAGGTAAGGAAGAGAGCCACGCTGAGCGCTCTCTCATTTGCGCTTGAAAGAGAAAACCTGCGCGCAAGTGACTCGCCGCAGATTCCTCTAACGATTTATATTTAAATATTGTTTAAATTCACTTACCTGCGCGAGTGAGGGCGCCGCCCTTGTTGACCACGAAGCGAGAATAAGAGAGCGACGTGGCGCTCTCTTATTCGCGCAAAGAAGAAGGGTGACTCACCTTTGTATTTTGTCTTTTTCTCACTTATTTTTGCAGGTGACGTGGAGGAATCTGGTGGTTAGCTCTGCAGTGACGTGGCGCGATCTCGGGAGTCTGATGAAGGAGGACCGCTGACGCAAGAGATCACCCGATCAGACGGCTAGAAATGCTTGAAAAAGAAAGGGTGATATCTGATAACATGCATTTATAACATGAATTCTTATCTTAATTAACTCATATTCATGCTAATTTTATGTGAATATGATGCATGTTATCATACGTTTTAGGAATTTTCTCCATTAGCATGTCATTTTACTAAAGTTGATATTTATGCATAAATTAGGGATAATTTCAGGCTTAATAGATGATTAATCTTTTGTTTAAATGAATAGAAGTCAATCTCTGTTATGGAATGATTTTTGACTTTAGTAAACATTTGGAAAGATAATTTCAAGATGAATTTATGATTTAAAGTGTTTAATGAAAAATGATTTAGGTAAATTTTAATTCATCTTGATGTCTTCATTCTAAATATATTTTAATTGACATGATATTAAAAAGAAGAGGATTTGTGATCCAATGGAGAAAATTTGGATTAAAAAGGAGTTGTATTTTGAGAAATATGAATTTCTAAAGTTTTAGCCCTTTTTCCGATTTTTATTTGAATTTTAAAATGATTTTTAGATGAATTTCTTTGTTAAAATCGCGAAAAAGGGGGGTATTTTTGTCCACAGGCCCCCGACTGATGACGTGGCAGGCTTACCTGACGTGGCAAGCGGGGCCCAGGCGGCCGGCTGATGTAGCAAGGCGGTGACGTGGCGCGCGGGACCACCGCGCCGTTACGACGTGGCACTGAGGCCACGTGGCAGGATGCGTGTGGCCCGCGCGTGTGGCGCTGACGTGTGGCCGGGTGCCACGTGGACAGGCCACGCGGACGCCCGTGAGGGGCGCCACATGGCGAGGGAGGCTGGTAAGTGGAGGGCCCACGAGGTTAGTGGACCCTAGTTAGTATTTTGCGCGTGACGCATAGCGTGCTACCGCCCCCTAATTTATAGGGCGAAATCTCCCGTGTGGGACTCAGTGTCCCACACGGTTCTTACCTTACAGGTGACGTGGACGCGTGGCGAGCGTCCGATCTCCTCACGGACTTTTGCATTATGATCGCGTGGACCCCGAGTCCACGCGATCAGCAAATCAAGCACGTGCGTAAAAGTGGTATTTAAGTGGGCGATCGGATGACTCACCTGACGCCACGTGGCGACACGAGAAGCGCTGGATCTCCTTCAAACGTGGATTACGCAAGATCGCGATCGGACCGTCGATTGAACTGAAGCTTAATTAGACGGCCACGATCTTTCGCGATTAGAGGCGTTACGCGATCATTCAACGCGCATCGGACGGCTGCGATTGTTCGCAATCATGGCGATGCACGCGGAGCGATCTTGATCGGTGGATCTTCATCAGACGGACGCGATCTCGCGCGATGGGAGCACCGGGTGGATCGCGATCTAAGCATCATCGGACGGCTAGGATTATTCGCGATACCTGTGATGGGGGAGCACCGTGTGGATCGCGATCGGACCGTCCACACGTTTGACGTTTCATCGGACGACCCAGCTACATCAGCGCCACGCAGGCATCCGCGTGGGCTCGCGGTGCTCCGCCACGTGTCCACTCCACGCCACGTTAGCTCCGCGTGTCCACGCCGCGCCACGTTAGCTCCACGTGTCCTGTGCGAGAAATACACCCATTTTTGCTATTTTTTAAATGAAATAAATTCTGAAAAATTCCTAAAAAGACAAAATCGAAATAAATTCCAGAAAAAACAAGAAAATTTAGAAATTAATATCTTAAAGAAATACAACTCCTTTTTGACTCAAATTTTCTCCATTGGATCACAAATTTATTCCTTTTTAATATCATGCCATCTAAAATAAATTAAAAGAAGAATATAAGATGAATTCACAATAAACTTAGATAATCTCTTAAGAAGTCTATTTTATATCATCCCAACATTCTCTTCTTGAAATTAATTCTTCTAATCATCTACTAAAGTCAAAGTAATTCAAGGAAAGTAATTAATTTCTATTTATTTAAACTTAAAAAATATTAAACATCCATAAAGCACATAATTAACCATAAATAATGCATAAATATGGACTTTAGTAAAATGCCATACTAATGGAGAAAATTCATAAAAACTATGATAACATGCATCATAATCACATAAAATAAGTATGAATATTAGTTAAATAAGATAAAAATTTAAGTTAAATATGAATATTATCATTGGGTCCCAAGATTGATAAGCCTTCGATCAAAACATCTAATGCAATGGAATACATTGAATCAGATATTCAAAATATTGAGGCACCAAGAATATATGATCCTATCATCTAGTATGTATGAGAAAATATACTTATAGGGTTCTCTTGAAGGAGTTCTAATGGTATCCACACAATCTTTATGTGGTTAGATATCCTCTTCAAAGCTCTTCACCAAGAGAGAAAGAGAGTAAAGGAGAGAATTCCCACAAGGCTTGCATGGGCACCTTGAGTTGTGGTCATTCTCCCCCTATTTATAGATATTTGGTATGTGGATTTTTCATAAAAACCCTCATAATTATATCTATATCCATAAACATCCATAGACTGTATATATGTGATCCTCTAGGTCCATATATCTCACTAGTTAATAACTCTATAGGCCCAATAACACCTTATTGGTCAACATTAATTAATTATCTACATCAACATATAGATTTATTAATCGATGATTGATAACACGCATATTTAACTTGAATTCTTATCATATTTATCTAATATTCATGCTTATTTAATGTAATTATGATGCATGTTATCATAGTTTTATGAATTTTCTCCATCGGCATGCCATTTTACTAAAGTCTGTTTTTTGCATTATTTAGGGTTAATTACGTGTTTTTATTGATGTTTGACCTTTTTCAAGGTTAAACAACTTGAAATTAATCACTTTAGTGAAGATGAGCAAAAGAAGGACTTAGAAGAAGAGGATGATGGAGGAATCAAAGAGAATGACTAAATGATGGGGTTGACCTAATAATATTCTGAATTCATCAAATTTTCTTCTTAAAATCTATATTTCAGAGGCACGGATTAAATAAGACTTAATTTTTGATCCAATGGAGAAAATTTGAGTAAAAAAGGAGTTCTAGAAATGAAGTTGAGAATTTCTGAATTTTATAGATTTTTCATTTCAAGATTTTTCTGTTTATTGATTTTCAATAAATCATAGTAAATCCAATTCTTTTCTAAAAATCATGTATTTTATATCAAATTTCTTCTCATTCTATCTAGTTTCTGAAAATATAATTTTCGTAATATTTTCTCATCTTTTTCCTCTCTGATTTTACAAAAAGTCACAGTCTGGTCAAAGTCAACTCTTTGACTTTGACTTTTGACTTTTCTTTTTCAAATATTTTCTAAAATTCTTAAAATATCTTCTCTCATACATTATTATTAATTTCATTTATAATATATCATTTCCCAATCTTAAAAACCCTAATTAGACTAAAGTTTGACCAAGTCAACTCTTTGATAAAAGTCTACTGTGCTCTCTATGGTTCGACCCGATCTCCTCATTGTTCTTGATTTTTGATTTTAAATCATCTTTATTTTGGAATTATAAATTTTTTGACCGACAATCCGTGTGTTTTAAAGACTGCACTAAATCGTTCCGTCAATTATAGATTTAACCAAATCGATAGTTTGAGTTGCGAGCCTGTTGGGTACTAAGCTACACCACAAAATCTAGGAGATATGTAGTATATAAGAACTCCCATATGGAACTTTACCGTCATAGTTACCATTTATGTATAATCCTTCATCGACACGAGACTCATGAATGACTTACGATATGGTTAACTGTCAAACCCTTATTGGTCACTCAAGTTAGTATTGATGCGTGAAAGAAATAATTGAGAACTTCTTATTCAATATTTCCATTACCTTGGCCAAGGATTTTATTGCATCTCATTCCTTGAGTTAATCTTCTCAAATATCGAGGGCGGATGATCCCATCTTGACCACACAATTATCTTCAAGGATTGCATGTCTTATCTAATATATGACATTTTAGATATCCTGTGGCTAGGGAGTCATAAGTCATAATCAAAACACGATCATCCATCCACAGTGTCTTTTGTGTCTCAAGTCAAAGGATTACATACACAACCATGACATGAGTCAACCTGATTAACAGTTAGGTATAATTACCATTGAGGGATTTATATGGATCAATTCAATGAACTCTTTCTCCAAAAAGCACCCACTATCTATCCTTAGTGTCTCCACACCGATGGCTACAAGATCAGCCATACTTATCAGATGAGTTGGATTAGATAATGTTCTTCTTTCCAAATAGTTCGATATCCCTCTCGAATATCCCATGAATAGGAATGTTTAGAACAAATGTTTATGGACTAGCGATCTCTGTATTATGCTCTCTTTACAATTCATTTAGTCATTGAATATGCTCATGGACTTAGAAACATCACACAAGAATGACAATGAAAAAACTCATTTCAATGATCATAAATGAGATACATGGAAGTGTGATTAGAAAATAGGCCACATATTATCCATTAGTAGGAAGTCATCAAAAGTGATTGTATGATTAGGATGGGATCATCTACCCTAAGAGAATAATCTGAGGTGAAATCCTTAGCCAAGGTATTTGAAATGTCGGAGGTATTTTATAAGTGTAAAATCAATATTGTTGAAAATACAAAATTCTGATGGGATATGAGGTTGATAACTTTCCAAAATTTTGATCAAAACATCAAATGCATCAGAAAACATTGAATCAGACATTCAAAATACCAAGCCACCAAGAACAGATGATCCTATCATCTAGTATGAATGAGAAAACATACTTACAGGGTTCCTTGAAGGAGTTCTTGAAGCTATTCAAGTGTCTAGCCTCTAGCGGTATCCACACAGTCTCCGGATGGTTAGTTTTCCTCTTCAAAGCTTTACACCAAGAGAGAAAGAGAAGAATGGAGAGAATTCCCACAAGGCTTGCAGGGGCACCTTCAGTTGTGGTCGTTCTCCCCCTATTTATAAACATTTGGTATGAGGTTTTTTCATAAAGACCCTCATAATTATGTCTATATCCACCAACATCCATAGACCTTATGTGTGTGACCCTCTAGGTCCATATATCTCACTAGTTAATAACTCTATAGACCAAATAACACCTTATTGGTCAACCTTAAATAATTATCCACATCCACATATAGATTAATTAATCAAAGATCGATTTAACCCAATCGATAGGTTGAGTTGCCAGCCCGTTGGGTGCCAAGATACACCACGTACAATAGGAGATATGAAGTATGTAAGAACTCACTTATGGAACCTTCCCGTAATCAATTACCATGTATGCATAATCCTTCATCTACATTAGACTCATGAATGACTTAGGGTATGGTGAACTGTCAAACCCTAATCGGTCACTCAAGTTAGTACTGATGCGTGTAGAAATCATTGAGAACTCCTTCTTCGATATTTCTACTACCTTGGCCAAAGATTTCATCGCATCTCATTCCTTGAGTCAATCTCCTCAAATACCGAGGGTGGATGATCCCATCTTGATCACACAATCATCTTCGTGGACTTCATGTCGTATCCAATATATGATGTTTTAGATATCCGGTGGCTAGGGATTCGTAAGGCATAATCAAAACACGATCATCCATCCACAAGATGTCTTTGGTGTCTCAAGTCAAAGGACCACATACACAACCATGACATGAATCAACCTTATTGACAGTTGATAACATGTTATTTAATGTATTAAAATCATGCATTTTACATGCTTATTTGGACTAAATCAACTACTTATGCATGTTATCATCATAAAAATGATTAATTCCGACTTTACAGCAAAAATTCCTATTTTTTTCCTGATTTTCTCGGTATTTTTCCGGTAATTTTTTTCTACTTCGTAATCATGAAAAAAATAAATATTTGAAGTCAGAATATAATTTTTGGATTTATTTAAAGGCATTTTTTTATAATTTTTTTATAATGATTTATTAAGCCTTTTTTTGCAGATTTAATCAGATCGCGACACGTGTCACGATCCGAACCGGGTCCAAGTTCGGAATTTAAAACGTGCTCCAATCATTAGACGTCGGCCAATGATTGGAAACGCGTTTTTGTTTTTATTTTTATTCTGAAACCCGTGAAAGACGTCAGCCCAATGATTGGGCACGCAATCTCGACATCTCTTTAACCAAGACACGACAGTCGAGGAGGCGGCGCCAATGAGCGGACTTTCTCCCGCCTAATAAGACAAAGATGTCTTTTTCTTTTTATTTATTTTATAGGTGCGAGGATGACGTGGCGAAAGCAGATTGACGAGATCATTTTCAGGAGGATCGCTGACGCGTGACGTGATGTGTCGGCCCATGATTGAAAGAATCATTCCACGCAGATCGCTGACGATGATGCGACGTGTCAGGCAATGATTGCTGGAATCATTTCACGCGGATTGCTGACGATGATGCGATGTGTCAGGCCATGATTGGAAGAATCAATTCACGCGGATCGGAGCGGTAGTTATCCTCGTTCACGGAAATCAAGGCACGGAAATTAATGCCCAATCATCAGTGCCAAGTCAAATTAGGAGAGAGAATTAAATCAACGGCTCAGATTTCTCCAACTTCCAGACGCGATATCTAGCGATCCAGAAGGCGGATCAAGCCGAAATTTTGGGGGCAACTTCCTCTCTCTCCCCTCTTTCCATCCATGCCTTCTGAGCTATAATTAGGGCTTGGGAAGACCTTTTTTTTTATCTTCTAGTTGGCCGCCTTTTGGAGGTTGGCCATTGGGATCAAGGCTGCTAGGGATCAACTATCTAGGTATGTTTAATTATCGTTTGTTCTTCTTATGTTCTTGTGTGTTCACCTGGTATCTAGGATTGTGCGGCGTGACGAACCGAGTGCATCTAGATACCCGACTTGCTCCTTCGTATCCTCTTTTGTGATCGCTTGTTCCATGGCAAGAGTGTTTCGTGTCGAAAGGCCAAGGGAGCACCGGTGGATCAGGTTTTATCTTCTTATCGTATTTAGAATTAATCACCATCGGTTGAATCGATCTCGAGAAAGTTAGAGGGCCTTGTCACTGAGATCCCCGCTCAAGGCTAGGGCTAGGGTCTTAGCCCCGTGAGGACTGAGGATAGGGGGCAAGGTTGATACTATGCGAGTTCTAGTTGCTTATTCAGCTCATTAGTCTACCGTGATAAACGCCAAGCTTGGGCGGTAATTCAAGCTCCTGTAGAATAATGATGACTGCGTCACGATTAGACGGATTGACCAACATTTAGGGTTTATGTGTTAATCTTAGGACATTTCTTTCCTCTTTTATCAATCTATTAATTAAACCAACTACAAAAAAATATCTTCTCTTGTTCTTGAACTTTTGATCGACTCGTGAAGAAATTAAGCGAGTTTCGAGGAAGATCTCTATTTCATCGTGTTCCCCCCGCGTTTAGACTCGATTGCGAAGCAATTGGAGCGGGATTGATCACGAATTTCTCCTTGATTTCATCGAATTTTCCCCTTGAATTCCGAACGTCCACGAGGAAGAATCCGAGCAAATTCGCTTCAATCCACGAGAATTGGAGCCCCATCCTTGCGGCAATCGGGTTAGTAGTGAGATTCGATCGATTATCAGGAGGTAATTTGAGTTTTTATTAGATTTAGAAGTTTAATTTTGCAAATTAGTTCATAGTGTTCTTCATTTTTCCAAAATTTCAGTCCAAAAAGTCTCTGATTTTGAAAATAGGATATCTCTCTGATTATAATTCCAAATCACTTTATTTTGGTTTCATTGGATTCCTCTTTTCATCAGCTTTCCGTGGATAGCAATTTCATCAAATTCCGAGTTCATTTGACCCTTCAATTTAACGTTTGACCACGGATTGTTCATCTTTCATCAGCAGTCAAACGTTGACTTTCGGGGTCAATTACTTTTTATTGACAAATCAGAATTTGATAATTTCGGTCTTGTTGGATTCCTCTGGTTCTTAGCTTTCTATTGACATATAAATTTCAAGATTTGGATTTCATTTGGGCATTCAATTTGAAGATTTCATCTGAGGTGTTCATTTCGGGGATTTTCTGATCATTGACTTTTAATAATTCATAATAAATCCATTTCTTATCCAAAAATTACAAAACTTATATCAATAAATTCCATTTTCTCTCTAGTTTCCAAATATATAATTTTCGTAATCTTCTAACTCTGTTTGATTCTCTCGATTTCATCGAACACTCTATCGCCGGTCAAAGTCAATGCTTTGACTTTGACTTTTTGACTTTTCTCTGTCAAATCCGAGATTTCAATTCTTAAAACTTCTTATTTACCTTATTTATATCATTTCCATATCTTAAATCTTATTTGCTCTTATTTAAAACTCCTTTTAAACCTAAGTTTGACCAAGTCAACTCTGCGATTAAAGTCAACCCTGCTCTCTGTGGATCGACCCGATACTTACCCAGTACTTGATTATTCTATCTTGTCTTTGTGAGTTCGGTTTTATAAATTTTGTTTGACCATCGTATTTGTGTTTTAACGACGCACAAAAACGACACGTCAACAGTTAGGTATCATACCATTTAGGGATTCATACAGATCAATTCAGTGAACTCTTTCTTCAAAGGGCACCCACTATCTATCCTTAGTGTCTCCACACTGATGACTATAGGATCAGACATACTCATCATATGAGATGGATTAGATAGTGCTATTCTTTCCGGATAATTCGATGTCGTTCTCGAATATCCCACGAATAGGAATGTTTAGAACATATGTTTAAAGACTAGTGATCACTATATTATGATCTCACCATAATTCACTTAGTGATCACATGCTCATGGACTTCATTGCAAACATCACACAAGAATGACAATGAATAAATTTTATTTCAATGAACATAAATAAGATACATGAAAGTGTGATGGCTTTTAGGCCACATAATATCCATCAAATTCATGCATAACAAACTATGCTTGAATCTTTGAAATTGAACATAAAGTTAGGACAATGGTGATCTAAGATAGAATTCACATGGAGGAAGGTTAAAAGATTTAAATTGTTTATTTTTGTATTTTGATGAAGAAAGTGGCATAGATCAATGGAAGAAGTGAGAAGAATACTAGAGATGTGATCATCTGACAAGCATTTCCAAATCTCCTTTCAAAGATTAGAAATTATTGATCAAAAGGGAAAATTATGATTTAGGTTTGAAAATAAAGATTTAGACATTGAAAATGTGTTCAAGACTATAGTCTTAGATTTGTGATCAAGAAGTTGCTCTAATGATGATCATTCCTTTGAGAGCTTTTACATTTTTCTCAGGCTTGGCAGCTTGCAACCAACACCAATCAATTGATGTTCACCACATGACAGACGAGCAATTGGGGCCATATCTCCTCCCGCTAGCTCATGCTAGAAGCTTCCAAACCCTAGTTTTTGTGCTTCATTCATTAAATCAACAACTATGGGAATATAGAGCATGATTAGATGAATTTGGCCATAGAATTTCAATGTGAAACTCCATCAAGATCATGAGATATCATAACTTCAATTTGGAGAATTTTTAGTTGTTGATCATGTTTTAAATAACGTGGATTAACCGCTAGCCGTCCGATTTGCTTTGATCAAGATATTAGGGGATCAGATCACACCACATATCCACTTGTGATTGGCGATGCCCCTTAAAAGGAGCCTAGAATGAATGGAAATAGTTGGATTGAGCTAGATCAACATCAGAACAGTTAGGATCGCACCATGTGACAACCTATGGTTTATCCAAATGAAGAGAGAGATGGAGACTTATGAGCTATTGATTGTGTGAACCTATATCCGTTGCTCCATAAGATCCCATGTGTCTATCTACTGTTCATCACACAATAAGGATGATCATGTGAACCTAATCAACAAAATCATGCTACTCTAATTGGAACAATGTGGAATTCTAATGTTGCCACATGTTCCTAAAAAAACAGAAGAATTAGTCCCACATAGAAAATATGAGTAAAAACATCTATCTTTGAAAGAAAGGCTCATTAAGGGATTTCATCGGTTTAACAATGCTCTTAGACACAAATACTCCCCTTCATTTCTCCACACATGTGTTTAGTGGACGTCCTGTGGCATTTGTTGTGCCACGTGTGCACGCTGTCACGTGAAGGTGCCAAGTCACCAGCTCCTAATAAATCAGTTTTTGGATTTTAAAAACTAAAATAAAACTAGAAATGTTGGATTAATTCCAAAAAAAGGAAAAATATCTAAAAATTTACAAAGAAAACAAAAGGTGGATATAAATCTTGAAAAGTTCCTAAAATTCAAATGCTAATATCTTTTCATATGAAATTCATTTTTAGAAAAAACTTTTTCCACTTTGATCCTCATCACACTTTATGATATTAGTTGAAAAAGATAATTTGCATTCAACTCACTTAATCTTCTTCTCATCTTCGTCCCTCTTGTTCTTTGCTCATGGTCTATTGCATAAAACACACTTACATGTGATTAATTCACACTATTTGACTTGAAAAATTTCAAACACTATTCATGCATCAAACTAATCCTATATTATTGTAGAATGAATCATGAGAAAATTGACATGATGAATGCAAAAATTTCATCAAATAGGATAAAAAATATAATAGCCATGCGAATTACATCTTAAAAATGTTAAAGAATTATGAATTTTTTGGTGCAAAAGGCATGTTATCAATATTATCAATGATTTTCTTCACTCAAAAATATTAACTAGAGTGACCAATTAGGGTTTAATAGTTGACCAAGCCCTATATGATTCATAATCATCTGATTGATGAAAGATTATATGTAAATGGTAACCTATGACTAGAAGGTTCCATAAGGGAAGTCTTATACATTTCATGTCTTTTAGAGCACATGATGTAGCTTCTCACCCTAGTAGCTAGAAACTCAACTTGTCAAATGGGTCAAATTGATCCTTGATTAATTAACATCTATATTCATATAGTTGATTAATAAGGTTAACCAATAAGTGTTATTGTGTCGATAGAGTTATTAACTAGCATGATATATAGACTTGAGGGTCACACAAATAAGTTGACGGACATTGGTGGATATAAAGATAAAATTTTATCTCTTTTATGAAAATTTTGCATAATGAATAATTATAAATAAGGAGAGAACTACTACATGATGAGCTCAAAGTCGTTGTGTGTTCAAGCCCGAAAAATTTACCATTTATAAGATAGGAAACTATGAAGCAACTGGGGTATTTAGGATGTATAGCTTTCTAGGTCGATCCATAGGGACTTTAAGGTGATAAAATACCAATTGTAGGAGGGGCTACGCAAAGGATTTGTGGTCAACTCTCTGAGTTGACCATGAGATGGAGGAAGAAGAGAATTGAGGACAATCCAAATTATGAAGAAGAGAAGAATTCAAGGAAGAATAGGGAAGACAATCTTAGAGTGGTCAAAGGAGAGAGGATGAGAGAGCAAGAGCTATAGAGAGAAGATGTAAGGTATCTCAAAATGAGAACATAGTGTGAGTGATAAGAGTCAAAAGAAAGAGAAATAGAGGGAGAGAGAGCGGATAGGTCTAAAGAAGAAAACACAAAAATGAAAGAAGAAATACTAAAGAATGCTGATGAGAATAGAGAGATAAGGGAGGAGGGAAGAGAAAAAAAAAGAGTCGGCGAAACAGATAAGAGGGGATTTTAGAGGGGGAACGAGAAATTGCGAGAGTGCGACTTATGAAGAGAACAAAAGAGAGAGGGCGGACGATTGGAGAGCAGGTGAGAGAGAGAAATTGAGGGAAGAAGATATCGACTACATGCATGGTCAGATGGGGGAAAAAGAGAAGAAATAGAGAGAGAATCTCTAGGAAGAAAGGTAGAGCGACGAAATCAGAAACCAAGAGAGAGATGAGGGAGAGAGAAAATTAGAATGCAATGGAGGAGGAAACACGATTGGGCGCTATTGAACGAGAGAAATGAAAGATTGATCATGAGGGGAGATTAGGAGAAAGAAATCGAGATTGCAAGATAAAATCAACAGAGAGAGAGTGAAAGAAGGAGGGAGAAGGAGGGAGCGTGAGAGAGGGATGCAGAGAAGTAGAATGGAATTAAACATGGCAAGGAGAGATTGAAGGAATAGAAGAATGAGAGAGGGAATAGTGGAGATGATGAGGAGAAAATGTTGTTTGAGTGCATGCGCTTGTGTGAGAGAGTGAAAAAGACAGACGAAGAAGGACTGAACTAGAGAAGAAGACTTCGGAAACTTGAGAGTTTTTGAGGGAGAAGGAGGAGATCGTGAGAGAGGAGAGAGAGAGGTCAAGAGAATGACATTGACCGAAGATGAGAGGAGAAGTGAATTCGGGAGAAAATGAATAAAGACAGGATGAGCAGGAGCGAGAACAATAGAGAGAGATGGAGAGGTGTGAGAGAGGGAAATAGGGAGAGACAAAAATTTAGAGAACATTAGAAGAATAAGAAGAGGGGAAGATCAAGAGGGAGCACACGAGAAGAAAAGGAAGAAAGATATGGACTGAAAATGAGAGTGAATTAGAGAGAGAAGGAGAAGAACTACAAGAAAACTAAGAAGAAATAGGGCAGAAGGTTTGATAAAGGAACATCAGCAAAGAACAAGGGAGAAGACAGAAATCAGAGCTGAAGAGGGAATAAAAAGAATGCATGCAAGAATGAGATTAGAGGGAAACGGAAGAGAGTTTGCCAAAGAAATTGTGGGTTATGAAGGCAGAGAGAGGGTGATAATGAAAGCGAAAAAGAGGGAGAGAAATATCCATAACTAGGGAGAGAGAGGAGGGTATAGGGCTCATGAGATGAAGACGGCGGAAGGAGGAAGAGAGAATGGAATCGCATAAGAGAGAGCAGAAGAAAATGATAGAATGTACGGGGGAGACGGGAAAATTTAGAGAAAGAGTGGTGGAAATCTAGAAAAAGAGAGAACGCGTCATATCTGTAGATAATTAGAAAGAGGGAGAACGAGATAGGAAAGAAGAATGCCGAGGTGAGTGAAGAACAAGACAGAAACATAGAGACCTGGAGGAGGGGGAAGAAATGATCGCTATAGAAGAAAATATAGGATTTTAGAGGGATCGAATAGCGGTGGAAGGATTGAGGGAGAATGGAAGAGAGTTAGAGAGTGGGAGAGGTAGAGATGAAGATCGGGGAAGGAGATCATACCAATAATGTGAAGAAGGGGAACACAACTAAAAGAGACAGCATTTCCATTACATCCTTCCGACAGGAAAAACACCGGTGAACAAAATTTCTAAAAGAAAAGCCCTAAGAGAGAGAATGGTCGAGGAAGAAGAAGAAACTGAAGAAGAAGAAGAAGAAGAAGAGGCAGCAAAAAGGAGAGACCCAAGAGAGAGCTTTTTTTCCTTTTTGAATCTTCCGAGCAGAGCGCCGAGAAAGATTTCCAGCTGCGAGAGTCTCCCCCTCGATGGTTTCTTTGATTGGGCTCACATATGCTTGCCTTGGGCAGCCCATTATGCCCTTTAAACACCACTTTTGGAGGATTTTGCTACCCTTCCTCTTGTTTAGTTCCTAAAAATAAAAAGGCAAAATTCATGTAAAAAAAATCTTTTTGACGCTCTAATATTCTACACAAATCAAGATATGAGATAGTAGAGGAGATTGTGTGTTCAAGATTTTACGAGAGTTAAATAATAGCAATCCATGGGGGGTTATAACTACTTCTTATGTTCTTATCACTACACCTAAGAGTGCCCATGCAAACATTGTTGGAAACTCTCTCTCCTCTCTTTTCT
Organism: Lemna minuta; assembly: GCA_024174645.1. NCBI lineage: Eukaryota > Viridiplantae > Streptophyta > Magnoliopsida > Alismatales > Araceae > Lemna > Lemna minuta. The sequence continues at coordinate 8,943,639 of CM044104.1, read as the reverse complement.
TTTGCTCTTAGTGAAGAGAGATGAAGAGGAGATCTAATCGTTTAGCAGTCATGTAGATAATGCTAGAGGCAAGATGATAGCTCTAAAATATAAGTCATATTCATACATCATTTATCATATTTAGGAGTTGATAAAGACTATAAAAATGAGAATATCTATTTCCATTTGGTTAAATGTGATAAAAATATGGTTGTCCTATCATGCATCATTTCTTAAATTTTTAATGTATTATGAGACTAACCCCACTTGACTTCTTGAAAGTCAAAATGATTGAATTCTCATATTTTTATGAGTTATGTGGATGCAAGGACTTAGGTGAAGTTTAATATGAGTATAGATGAAAACTATCTAGAATAAAATTGGTACTCCACCTTTTTAGGAGGTTGGTCAACCTTTTCCACCTTTTTAGGAGGTTAGTCAAACCTTTCCACATTTTAGGAGGGTATATTCAAGCATGTCTATATTTTTAGGAGGTTGGTCAAGTCATTCCACCGTTTTAAGAGGTGAGTCAAACCTTTCCACCTTTTTAGAAGGTTTGTCAAACCTTATCATATCTTTTGGAGGAGGGTCAAACCTTGTCATATCTTTAAGAGGTTAGTTAAAGTTTTTCCACCTTTTTAGGAGGTTAGTCAACCAACTTCTTTGTCAAAGTGATCAACCCATTCCACTTTTTCAAGAGACTAGTCACTCCATTTCTCTTGGAAGTCAATGATAGTCAAAGTGATTCTTGAAAAGTCAAAGGTGGTCAAAGGTATTCTTGAAGGGTCAAAGACGTCAAATATCTTCTCTTTTATTTATTATTAATCAATTTAGATGTTTCCTATTTTTTAGGAAATATCCATATTTATAGGAGGAGAGAGAGGTAAGCCCACCTCCTTAAGGAAGTGGTAAGTTTGCTACCTCTTGGAGAGTGGTCAACCCACTCCCTTAGAAAATGGTTGCGGGGCCCTCCTCCTTAAAAGGGACTCTCCCACCTCTTTAAGAGATGATTATGGTTGTGGCTTATGGATTTAATCTTCACCATTCATTTGGATTTACCCAAAAAGACTAAATCTCCACCATTCATTCAAAGGAACCTCTTAACCTAAAATATTATAGAATCTTCTTCTTCATTTTTTATTATTTTTTTGCCCTATCTTAGCATTAGGCTACTAGAAGGAACATGAGAGGCTTAGGCCCATGCTTACAATTTTTTGGTATTCAAGTTTGTTGTGGAGGCAAGATCAAGTGAAGGATCGAGATTATAACGAGTCAAATATCACTCGGCTTGACACTGACAAAAAAAGGGTTTGTGTGAGGATTTGGATATGATTTGCTCTTGTAATCCCCTCCACAGATAGTGTAGTACATATTTCCCTTTTAATTTTTTAGATTTATTATCTTTTCTTCAAAAAATCTCTCATTATTATTGATTTCCTTATTACCCGATTTCCTCATTTTTCACCATTCTTCTATCATCTTTCATTTTATCACTCTCCCCTCTCCATTCTATCATTCTATTCTCAATATTTTTACAATTATTTCTCATATACTATAAATATATATCTTCATGTGCAGTTAATGTCTTCCTGTGCAGTTGATGTTATGATCAAAATTTTGAATGGGATTTCAAGACTTAGATCCCATCAAAAGCACAAAACCCCATGGCAAGAGTTTTTGACATAATTTCATAGATCCCACGACCATTCTGTCATCTTAAAAGAGTCCTTAGGCCACTGAAAATTCTTGGATGACACAATATAAGGGAAAGAAAATGACAACACAATTAAGGGTGTGTGTAATGGTACTAATGAAAAGAAAGTTAGTGGGAGATTTAGAAACAAATAAAATATTACATAGGGTAAGGGAAGCATCAAGCTTGGTCACTTTGTACCACTTAATAGAGGACTGATGGTCATCATCAATGGTACAAGTGGGTGTTAATTTTTAGAAATTTCATCATTTTCTCTCTTCATGAATAAATTTCTCTCCTTACTTTGCTCTTTGATTTCTTTTTTGATAAAACTTCAAATTGAGTGCTTTTTAATTCTATGGATACGTCTTTAAGTCTTCTTTCCAAAAATATAATTTTCCCTAATTTTCATCATAGTTCATTGTCTAATTTAATCACATATGCAAACTCCTTAAGAAATTCTTCTAATTCTCCATGCATTCGCCCCTTACTCACCATTATTTTAATTCAATTTCAATTAAAACGTAATTTAAGTGAGTTTGGTTTTAATTTTGACACGTGGACATGTGTTTTCAATGACCACATGAACAAACTTCGTCAATAGTACCACAAGTCACATAGACATATGACACACCATGTGAAAAGTTTGATTTACACACGCATCCCATTGTGTTGCAAGGCTAACGACATGAAAAATATAACAAGGCATTTGTAATGATTTTGTCCCATAAGGGAAAGACACTCTAAATGATTGACATGCTTTATACGCAAAAGAAATGTGATTGTTGTGTTAGAGAGTCTTTTGAAACACAACACACTCTACGCTTGACTTGGGGGGCACATTTTTTGCATGGTGATGCTGGTGCACAATGTTTAGATGGGAATGTGCATGCATGGTGATGTGTGCAAGGTTAGAAACACCCACATTGCTTTGAAATGACTACTCATAGTGATGACACAAGTTTTTAAGTAGGAAACACAATAAACCCCGATCCAACCTAGTAGTAAGCGATCCGCCAAAAGCAACCAAAATATTCCTTGTTGAATCGGGCGAAACATCAAGCATAGCCTTAGTCTGGCTGAAGACGTTAAACTTAGCGCTCTTGGGAGGCACCCCAAGATTATCTTACCTTTTAGTTTTATGTTTTTCATTTCAGTTTCTTTTTAGATGTCGAAGAACTACATTAGGAAAGGGCGCACCTGCACCGGAAAATCCCACGAGCATCACGGACTAATGAGCTTTTCTAAACCCATCTCACCGCATTTTTTATTGTTTTCATGACATGATTCGATGAGTTTTTCACATGAGCATGTAGTTTTCATTGAGGGCAATGAAAGATTCTAGTTGGGGGGTGAGGATTTAGAAAAAGCTCTACAATTTTTGAAAATTTTAAAATTCTACCTTCTAAAAAACTCCTATTTTTAAAATCTTTGATCTAAATTACCCCACCTTAGAAGTCTTTTCATCTAGAGATCTGACCTACTAGAGATGTAGAAGTGAGGACCTTATAGTCCATATGATTACATTTTGAGTAATAAAGCCAAATGATCTAGAGAGACCAATGGATTAGAGTAGTGGTTGACTTCTTTGGGGTTGGGTATCTAACATGCACCAAGGAAAAAGAGTAATCAAGAGGTTGAAATGCTATGGGATTGGAAAGGAGAGTATTTGAGAGAAAAGAATTCCATCCTTTACCTACTATTAGCCCAAACTGCTTAGTATAAAGAATTTCTCGAGGCTAGACTTTCCCCTTTAAAGAGTGCAATGATTCATAATCTTTGTAGCACCTATCTTTTCCTTATAGACATGTAGTTTTCTTTTCCAAAGCAGTCAAGTAGTAACACCAATTTATTTTAAAACTTCGCTTTTGATGATGAACACTCCCAAGTGAACCTACACATCCATCTCACCTTCCATTTTTTCTCCCACATGTGCTTATACCTTCACTACACTTCATTTGCTACACACTCTCTTAAGAAATCCTAAAACTCCTCCATATCATCATTCTAGTCTTCTGAAATGCTTTAAAAAAAATGAAGAAGAAAAGAAAGAGGAGCAAAGTCAAAAGAAAGAGAGAAATAAGAAGTTACAAGAAGGAAAATAAGTGGGAACATCTTCTATCTCTACCTCTACTATCATCTCCACCATCTACCCTATCCATCATCATCCACCTCACTTGGGAGTATAATCATCATAAGTGGTACCATCTTTGATTTTTATAATCCACTTTGTTTTATCAGCATGTTTGCTTTTAGCCCAGTCATACCCTTAGAAATAGTATCTTTTATTTCCTTCAGCCTCCTCACACGATGCATCCAAAGATAGGAATCCATTTGAATTGCACTCTTTTAAGGAGGAAAGCGAGTTGAGGGGAATTCTAAGTACTAGGTAGCCTACAATTTGAGGGAAGGAGTGATGTGTTTATGGAGAGGGTAAGGAATTACATCCACTCATGAGAGAGTGAGTTTATTTTCAGCACCAGAGCATCATACCTTAGATATGCTCACCTTGATTGCAATCAAGAGTTAGACTTGAGCATTAGCCGATGAGCACTACCCTAACATGCACTAAAGAAGTCAACCTAGAGATGGAATCTAGATCATTATGGCCTACACTATGAGGAAAACGTGATCATACCTTTATACACTTCACTTTTTTTTAGTAGGATCAAAGGATGAAAAGACTTTCTAGGGAGATCATATAGTGAATTGCTAAGAGACTAGCAATAATTTAAGTTGGGGGGTGTGATAACATGCTATATTGACATAATAAAACATGATTTTTATTACATATTAAGGCATAAATGATTTCATTTCCATGCATGTTATCATATTTATATGTATTTTTCTATTATTCTATTAAAAAGTCATTATAATCTCAAAATACTTTAATTTATGGTTAATTTTGATAAATTAGAGTTTAAATAAATTGATAATCATATTTTTCTTGAGATTATAACTGTTTTTAAAGTTAAAATACTAAGAGAAACAATTTTTATAAACATTCATTTTATTTTCTAAAGTTTTAAATCTTAATAAATGAATGTATTTTTGGAATAATAAATTAAACTCTTATTATTTATTAAAATTGACTTTTAAGAATAATAGATAGTTAAATTTTGGATCAAATGAAAGAAATTTGGATTAATTTGGAGTTATATTTCAAAAGTTATGAATTTTCTAATTTTTAGGATTTTTTCCAGATTTTTCTAAATTATATTACGATTTTTAATGATAAAATATGAATAAAAAAATGCAAAAAATATGTTTAATTGCGCGCGGGCCCCGCGTGGATGCGACGTGGCACGCAAGGCCACGTGGCAGCGCCACGCGGAACCGCGCAGCGCCTACGTGGCGCATTATATATATATATATATTATATTTATTTAATCTATATAATAAGGGTCTTCAGCCTTCCCTATAGGTAAAGGTTATTAACCTTAGAGATCGTCAGGTCTTATAAACCCGACGATTCTCCCTTTTTATTTCCGTGTGGGACTAATCCACACGGCCTTTTATAAATGCAGGTGACGTGGCTTAATGAGGAGCGCCGGATCTCGTGGACGATCGATCGACACGCGTCGATCAAATGGACGCGCGGTCCACCGATAATGATCAAACGCACGTGCTTGATTAGAGGCGTTATAACGGTCCAGATCAAATCTTGCACGGAGAATCGCGGCCGTCCGATCGCGATCCAAAGGGCATTATTTGAAGCATTTTATAAAAGCGTTTCATCGGATCAAATCGTGGCCGTCCATCACGATCCGACGGCCACGACTTAATTGAAACGGTCCACGATGGACAGTTTCATCGTAACCGTCGATCGTTTTGATCGGACGGTTACGATCAAAAGCCCTATATAAAGAGATGTTCTTCATCGTTTTAAGCATCCGAGTTGAAATCAATCCAAATTGATCTGTTTAGACACCAATCTTCTTGAATCTCTCGATTCCATCGTGTTCTACACCCATTTCCGCGCTCACGGAGCCTCTGAAATCAAGATTTGGCGGCGTAAATCGGATGAAATCGCAGCTTGAATATCCTCTTCGCGTTCTTCGTTTTTTTCGTGATTAATCGGTTTAATCACTTCATTTCGATCGCTAATTGGAGTTAGTGGAAGCGGTTTTTCCTAACTTACCCTCATATAGTGTTTGATTTTCGTTTAGGATAGGATTTAGAAGTTAATTTTATCAAATTTTACCTAAAATCGCTCATTTTCACGTCTGAAATTTTCTCTCCACTTCAAATCTTGATTTCTCCGCGAAATCAAGTCCAAATTCGATGATTTTTGATTCTATGGAATTGATTTGAAGTCGTCTTTCTTAAAATACTATTTTCCCCAATTTCTATCATCAATTTTTTATCCGATTTGATCAAATTTGAAGATTACGTCAAGAAATTCCTTAATTCCCTATGGATTTGACCCATATTTACCATTATAACCCTCAATTCGAGTGAATTTCCTAGAATTGGTAAGTTTGGAATAATTTTTGACGCGATACCGCGTGAAATCGATGACCTCGCGGTCTCGTCTCGTCACCCCTCCCAACTTCCCCTCCCGTCCCCGCCGCCAACCTGACCACCTGCCCCTGGCCTGCCACTCCTTCCGATTCTGTCACCCTCCAATTCGTAACGATATTCCGATGCCATCCTCATCCCCGATGATCCGTCATTTCCCCATTCCCTTCCCAGACGTCTTGCTGCGCTCCCAGTCGTCCAATCACCAATCATCCTCTCTCTCTCTCTCTCCCTGCATCCTTGACGGCTTCAACCAGCCGTTTTGATCATCCCCTCCCGACGCCGAACTCTCTCCCTCTCCCTCCCCACTAGTTTCTCCCACGCGTCTCCAACCTCTACCTTCTGCCCGCACGAATTCGATCACCTATTCTAGAAACCTCCCCAAATTCGCGCACGAATTGGCGCACGAATTCGCTCAACGCTCCTGAATTCCCTACATTCCACTCTCTTGTGAATTCACCCTTCTTGCCCTAAGAAATTTCTCCTCGCCCAACCTTCCTCATCCCCTAACCTTCGTCCCATTCGCTCTCCGAATTCCTCTACCATCTCCAATTCATTCGTCGAATCCCACCCTGATATCAACCCGCCAGAGTCCCGAATCCGGATTCAATCTCCATCTCCACCTTCCCTGCCGGTCCCTCTCTCCCACCCTACCGATTCTGCGTGATCCCCCTCTGCCAATTCTGCCCTACTACCTAGCGAACTCCACCCTATCGACCTTCCCTCATCAGCGCCTCGATCTGCCGAATTCAACCACGTCCTCCTGCCTTCTCTGCCAAATCACCCACCGACTTCACCCGTCACCCCTGTCCTCACGTCAATGCCCATCCCTCCTCCTGCCCTCACCACCTCCCCAATTCGCCGCAACCTCCTCGCCCGATAGCTGTCTTGCCCTGTCCGGACCACTAGCCCAATGCCCCGACTACCTTCCATCGACCTTTCTCCCCTTCCCCCCCTCCCCTCCAATTTCTGTTGTCCGAGCCCCCCACCTCCCGTCTACCGCACTCCTCCCTCTTACCCGTGATTTCCATCACCCCTACCCGTGATTGCGCCGCAAATCATGCGCCTTGCCGAATCCACTTCCGCAGAATTCACCCCCGTGGAATTCAACCTGCCGCGGAATCCACCTAGCCGGGAATCGACCTCCATTCTCATGCTCCGGTTGGAATTCAACTTACCGCGGAGTCCCATCTGCCGCGAAATTGACCATGATTCCCCCCTGCCTCGCGGAATTCGCACTCTGCCAGCTCACCCCGCCAGGTGATCAACTCCACCCCCTCTGCACCGGCGCGCCCTTGCCCGATCTCCTCTCCGTACCCAGCTCGCGAATTCCGTTGCTCGCGCCCGTCAATGCGAGCATCCTCCAATGATCGCCAAACAAAGCCCGTTGCCATTTCGCGGATTACGACAACACGCAGTCAACACGACAACCTCCCCCCTCCGTGCTGGTCTTCTCTTTTCCCAGCTGCGACCAAGGGCTCGCGTCAGGCCAATCAAAGCCCCTCCTCGCAAGGTTCAGCCTTCCAATGGCCCCGCACGCCCCGCAAGCCCTATCGGACCCGACCGCGCCTACCCCTGCTACCCGCGCTCGCGGTCGCACTTTGCCTTCACGTCCATGCTTGACTCACGCTCGTGAGTTGACCCGGTCCATGTCTGTGAGTTGACCTTGCACCCCTCATAGGCCACATCCAAGCTCACCATCGGACGTGCCCTTGGCTCCCAGAGCGAGACCAGCGCACCCTGCGCGTGCCCTGCGCCCCTGTCCTTGCCCCGCGCGTTGCTTGAGTGCGCCCACTGCTAAATGCGCCCACCATCTGCCCGGAACCTACTCGGCCGCTTTCGAGATCGATATCGGGCTGTCGTCTCCCCTTCTCTGGTTGACCTGCCGAGCCGACACTCCACTACGCCATGACCCATCGAGCATCCCGCCCCGTAGGTTTGCTCCAACTCCTCATTTTAAAGTTTAATTACTTTTCAAAGCGTTTCCTTTACTCATCTCCATCGCCGTCGGACGACATATGTAGGGTAGAGCGGATATAGGTTTGAGAACTCTCACGCGTACCTCAGGTCCGACACTGAGCGTGAGCTGCAGCTTCAGCTACTCCACGACGAGCCACTCCACGCCTTCAAACGTGGATCAAGAGGATCTCGCCCTACCCATCATCGCGAGTATCCGTGAGTTAGCCGGAGTCGACTTTGCTGACCGACACGCCTGCCTGTGATAAAATGCTATTTTTTACATTAATTTACATGATTATTAATACAATTTAAGGTATTAATTATTCCGAATGTATGCATGTTATCATATTTTAAGCATATTTCTATCATTTTGTATTATTTCATGTTATGATCTAAAAATTAACCAATTTATGGATTATTATACATAATTAAACATTACAATCTTTAATCCAAATTATAATTTAGATCATAATCATGTTTTGATGATGAAAATATAAGAGAAAAGATCTTTATTAACATTTATGTAATTTTATAAAGTTATTTTATAAGATACATAAATGTATTAAATTAATTAAAAATTCATTAACGTATTATTTTAATAATTTGAATTTTTATAATGATAGATTATTCAATTTCTAATCCAACAAAACAAATTTGACTTAATTTGGAGTTATATTTTGAAAGTTATGATTTTTACAATTTTAAGGAATTTTTTGGAATTTTTCTTGAATTTATATGAATTTATTTCGAATTTTAAAGGTTTAAATTAATTAAATAAATGGAAAAAAGGGGATATTTTTTGTGCGAGCCCACGTGGATGCGACGTGGCGCTCAGAGCCATGTGGCAGCGCCACGCGGACCCGTGCGTTTCTGCCTGCGTGGCACGGGTGACGTCATATTTATATTTACTAGTATTATTAAGGTTATAGTAGTTATAAGCATTCCATAGAGGAATTTAACCTAACCGCTATAACTCTTATATTTTATATACCCGACATTCTCTCTTAAATTCTTCAGTGTGGGACTATTCACTTCGTTCTCTTTGATTGGAGGACGCGTGGCACAACAGGGAGCGTTGGATCGAGATCACGTGGAATGACGCACGTCGATGCGGTGGACGCGAGGTCCACCCAATCGAAGATCAAACACGTGCTTCAATTCTCACTTAAGTGAGCCCATCTCAGCCATTAATCTCGCGAGTTATAACGGCTGAGATCGCTCGTGATCGGTGGATCTTTCGACATATCACAAGCATTGGATCAACATCCAACGGATGATCGAAGCTCAGCATTTTCTTCTTCATGCGATGAAATCGCATCTTGACCCTTTATTCACGATCAGACGATCATCACACAGAAGTGACTATTTGATCAACGGATGCGTGATTGCGACCGTCAATCGCGATGCACCCTTTCATCCAACAGCCACGCTCAAATCCGCCTCTTTAAATTCAGTTCTTCGTGACGGAAGAACTGGCCCGTGGATTTTCGTCAAATTAACCTTGTGTAGAGCATCATTTCATGTGCCATTTGATTCCTTGTGTTCTTGACCCATTTCCGCGTCCAAGGACGACTTGAAATCAAAGTTTGATTGAAAGAGAGAGGAGAATTCACATCTTGAACTTCAATTTTTGTCTTCGGAAACTCGGAATGAAAAGCCATACATTCGGCGATTAATTGGATCATTTCGAAGGATAATTTGTGTTAAATTGCGTGTTTTAGTGTTAATTTTACATTTTTAATCGTAGATTATGTTTAATTTTAGTTTAATTTCTATTTTTAATCAAAATCGCGATACGAATTTTCTCCTAACTTTAAACTTTGATTACTCAACGAATTCTTATCTAAATCACCTGATTTTTGATTCTGTGGATTTGCAATTGAGTTGTCTTTCTTAAAATAATAAAATTCCTAATTTCTAATCTCAATTCGTCGTCCGATTTGACCAAATTTCAAAGATATATCTCAAATTTTACTAAATCTCCGTGGATTCGACCCTTAATTACCATTATACTATCTAATTAAATTGATTAATCCTAATTTGGTAAGTTGAGGACTTTGTTTTGACACTAAATCGTGTGCATTCAATGACCATACGAATTAGTCTCGTCAGCCTGCACTTTGTTTTGGGCTATATATTGTATTTAGGGTCTAGGACTCACTTACCCGTAGGCTAGGTTTGACCGCCCTATCATCAGTCAAACTCAGTTCCATTGATACGGCACGACGATTTTCACACCCCGTCCTACATCACCATGACAATCTAGAATTAAGAAATGCATATGTACTTGGAGTGAAAACCATGGTGGCTTTCAAAGTGGATGTCTGAGATTGCTTGCACATGTCATATTTCGTCGAGACGAAGCTCATCTTGATTGTTTGCTAGACTAGCATCATAGACTAGCCAAGGAGAGTTGGGTTGATAGGAGTTGATGAGAATAGGGGATGAGCCCAATCATGCATCCCAAACTTTTTCCAACACTTCTCCGAAGCGTGAGTGACCTTGCCATAAGAAGTGTATGATAGAAAGGTAAGATTGCCCTTAACGGAAGGGCATCCATCACATGGATTATGTGGCTGACGAGACTAATTCGTATGGTCTTTGAATGCACACGATTTAGTGTCAAAACAAAGTCCTCAACTTACCAAATTAGGATTAATCAATTTAATTAGATAGTATAATGGTAATTAAGGGTCGAATCCACGGAGAATTAGTAAAATTTGAGATATATCTTTGAAATTTGGTCAAATCGGACGACGAATTGAGAGTAGAAATTGGGAAATTTATAATATTAAGAAAGACAACTCAATTGCGAATCCACATAATTAAAAATCAGGTGATTTGGATGAGAATTCGCAGAGTAATCGAAGTTTGAAGTTAGGAGAAAATTTGTATCGCGAAATTGATTTAAAACAGAAATTAATATGAAATTAAACTTAATCTACGATTCAAAATGTAAAATTCACACTAAATGATGAAAGATTAAGATGAAAACACGCAATCCAACCCAAATTTGCTTTCGAAATGATCCAATTAATCGCCGGATGCATGGCTTTTCATTCCGAGTTTTCAAAGACACAAATTGAACTTCAAGATGTGATTTCTTCCTCCTCTCTTGATCAAGATTTGATTTCAAGCATTCACTTGATGCGGAAATGCATTAAGAATACTAGGAATCAAACGACACATGAAACGTCTATCTAGACAGTTCGAATTTCTCGAAATTCTACAGGCAGTTCTTTCCGTCGCGAAGAATTGTATTTAAAGAGGTAAAAAGAGGCGTGACGTCCGATGAAGAGACGCCACTTGATCAACGGTCGTGATGAAGCTTTATTTGATCAAAACGGTGCAATTATATCGCATCCGTCCGATCAAAAATCATAGATCAGGATGTGTCCACGTTATGCGCTTTGAATCGTCGCGTCGCTTGATCATCTGTTGGATTTACATCCAATGATCGCGATGTGTCGAAGGGTCCACCGATCGCGCGCGATCTCAGCCGTTATAACTCGCGCGATCGACGGCTCTGATGAATTCACTTAAGTGAATTTTAACCCACGTGCTTGATTAAAGATCAGGTGGACCTCATGTCCATCGCATCGACGTACTCCGTTCATCACGATTCCCATCAGATGCTCCACGTCACGCCCCACAGCTTGAAATCAAAATAAAACAAGGGAACATAGTCCCACACGGATAAAAAGATGAAGACTCGTACATTTAAAAGGTAGAGCGGTTATATGAGTTAGCTTAAATCCAAAATAACATATGCTTATATGTACTATAACCATACTATTACGAGTAAATATAAATAAATGACATGTCACCTCCGTGCCACGCAAGCACTGGCGCGGGTCCGCATGGCGCTGCCACGTGGCCTTGCATGCCACGTCGCATCCACGTGTACTCGCGCGATAAATGCGTTGTTTTTGCTATTTTTTTATTTATTTTAAATGTTTAAAAATAAAAAATAAACATAAATAAAAATCATAAAAATTTCAGAAAATTCTATAAAATTGGAAAAATCATAACTTTCAAAATATAACTCCAAATTAAGTCAAATTTTTTTTGTTGGATCAGAAATTGAATAATATATCATTATAAAAAGAAAAATTATCAAACTAATAAGAGAATGAATTTTAATTAATTTAATACATTTATGTATCTTATAAAATAACTTTATAAAAATACATAAATGTTAATAAAGATCTTTTCTCTTATATTTTAATCCTCAAAACATGATTATGATCTCAATTATAATTAGGATTAAAGATTATAATGTTTAATTATGTATAATAATCCATAAATTGGTGTATTTTAAGATCATAACATGAAATAATACAAAATGATAGAAATATACTTAAAATATGATAACATGCATATAATTGTAATGATTAATGCCTTTAATTGCATTAATAATCATGTAAATTAATGTAAACATAGCATGTTATCAGTGGCATGGAGCTACACCTCCCATCTTGGCCATGTGACTTAGAGACAACCAAGGCTGATGGTTCTAGTGAGGCGAATGGAGCATAAAAGACTAGAATACCCTTGCGAGCCCTCAAAGCAACTTATAAAACTTCCAAGAAAATAGATGATAGAGAATCATCTCAACACAAGAACACAAGGGTTCCAAGTGAACCTAGGTATGAACTAAGGAAGAGAAATCATTCTCAACATCAACAAAATAACATACTCCTCCTTGTTCACAAATTTGAGAAACTAACCATTCATTAAATGATTGAAGAAGGCCTCTCTAAAACATTGAAATAGAGTATAGATCCTAAAATAATTATCTTCCCTCCTTCATTTATATACTGATCCAAAGATTGACTTGGTCAAAAGAAATTTAATCCTCATCCTTAGAAAACTTAGAATTCCATAGTTGGACCAAGTCTACCACCACTTGCCTTGATTAGGTTCCTAAAAATCCAAACCATATCCACTATATCATAGGTACCTGATAACGTGCATATTTAACTTAAATTCTTATCTTATTTAACTCATGTTCATGCTTATTTTATGTGATTATGATGCATGTTATCATAGTTTTTATGAATTTTCTCCATTGGTATGCTATTTTTAGTAAAGTCCATATTTATGCATTATTTAGGGTTAATTATGTGCTTTCTGGATGTTTAATCCTTTACAAGGTTAAATAAATAGAAATTAATTACTTTCCCTGATTTACTTTGACTTTAGTAGATGATTAGAAGAATTAATTTTAAGAAGAGGATGTTTGGATAATATAAAATACATTTCTTATAAGGATCACTTAAGTTTATTTTGAATTAACCTTATAGTCTTCTTCTTTTAATTTATTTTAGATTGCATGATATTAAAAAGAAATAAATTTTTGAGCCAACGGAGAAATCTTGAGTTTAAAAGGAGTTATATTTTTAAATATATGGATTTCTGAATTTCTTGGATTTTTCCAGAATTTATTTTGATTTTAATCCCTTTAAAAATGACAAAAAAGGGCGTATTATCTCCGCAGGAACCGCGGGCCAACATGGCGCGACGTGATGTGACATGGCACGCAAGGCGACGTGGCAGTGCCACGCCGACCCACGCACGCCCCTTCGTGGCGTTGATGTGGCACGTACGCGTGGCAGGGCCACGCGAGCCCACGCGGACGACCGGGTGGCGCCACATGGCATGAGGAGTGACGGGCTTGCGAGTAATGGGCCCACGGGTATAGTAGGCCCAGGTTATATTATTGGGGTGGTAACGCATTTGCGTTGCGTCGCCCCACGTTTTATACTCGCCATTTCCCTCCATTTCTTCGGTGTGGGACTATGTTCCCGGTAACTTCTTCTTTGCAGGACACGTGACAGTGTCCTGGGCGTTGGATGCGATCGCATCACATAAAGCACGTCGATCGCGTGCACTCGGGTCCACGCGATCATCATCAAAGCACGTGCGTTTAAAGACACTTAAGTGAGCGCAATCGACGACTCACCTTGCAACACGTGGCATCGCGAGGAGGCTCCAATCAAGATCGGACGGGCGAACTCAGCGGAGAGTGTGGGACCGCGTCGTGGAATTGTGGGATCATGGCCCACGATTATCGCTTGATTGTAGCCATCAATTGGTCTTCACTGAATCGGATGGTCCGCGTTTTTCGCGTGGAAATCCATTAGAAATATCAATGTTCTTCTTTGTGAAACTTAACTCTTGATAAATCGTGAAGCAATTAAGCGATTTTAAAGGCATATCTTGAGTTCATCATGATTCCTCTGCATTCTAGACTCAATCGCGATCAGATTGAGGCAGGATTCGTCGTGATTCATCGCTTGATTTGATCGAATTCTCCCCTTGAACGCCGAACGTACGCCGATGAAGAAACCGAGCAAATACTCTTTAATCGGCATGAATTTAAGCTAAATCTTCATGTCAATTGGGTTAGTGGTGTGAATCGATCATTCATATTGCTATAATTTGTATTTAGATTAGTTTTAGGTAGTTAATTTCATCTTTTAAGTCGATTTGTTCTTCATTTTTGCCCAAATTTGGTTTGGATTTTTTGCTAGTTTTGAAACAAGGATTTCTCCCTGATCTTAATTCCAAATCACTTGATTCTGGTTTCATTGGATTTCCTGTTTTATCAGCTTTCCGTGGATAACAAAATTGTAAAATTTTATCATCATTTGTCCCCTCAATTTAACATTTGACCATCTACTGTTCATTTTTAATCTGAATTTGGGCGTTGACTTGCGGGCGCAATTACTTTCAAAATATAACGTAAAATTTGATAATTTAAGTCTCTTTGGAATCCTCTATTTGTAAGCTTTCCATTCATATATAAATTTCAAGATTTGGATATCATTTGGTTAGTCAATTTGAAGATTTACACCGAAGTGTTCATTTCGGGATTTTTCTAATATTTTATTTTCAATAAATCATAATAAATCCATTTCTTATCGAAAAATCACGAATTTTTATCAATAATTTTAATTTTCTCTCTAGTTTCTAAATATATAATTTTTGTAATATTTTAAGCTCTTTTTAATTTCTGATTTTTTAGAAAGTCTTGGTCAAAGTCAAGGCTTTGACCTTGACTTTTGATATTTCTTCTTAAAATCAGTTTCTAAATTCTTAAAATATCTTCTCTGATATAATTCTATAATTTTATGTAATAATCTTATAAAATAACTTCTTTAAAACCCTAATTAAACCTAAGTTTGACCAAGTCAACTCTGCGATCAAACTATAAACAAAGAAACTCTCTTCAGTGACAACTCAAGTCAAAGCCCATGCAAATAAAGATCGAATTCAAGACTTATCAAAGCTTATATGAAGAGCATAAAGAAACCTCATAAACGAAGAATGTCAAGCTCACAATTTACTCAAGTGAATATGAAGATACTACATCAAAGAGCTTCACGGTTTTTAAAGTTCATGAAGAACATCTCAGAAGTATTGAAGACACATGAAGTCTTCCACGAGGATGATGAAATTGGATCAACATGAAATCAAAATTCAGAAAGGAAGGATATCACAATCACGATTTCTTCAAGTTGAATACGATAACAATTAGTTCAAGAGAGAGATCCACGGCTTTGGTTAATGTATAGATTTGGTCTAAATTATATCTACTGACCAAATAACTCTCTACATAACGGCCACAACTGTCAAAGATCATCCTTCAATCCAAGATTCCACGGTCAACCTTCCTACAAGAATCAGAACAGTGAGAAGACAGGAGACAGTCCACGAGAAGATGCATAACTGCCCTTGTAACCACCTCAAGCATCTCTTCAATCTAACTTTCGTCTCTCTCTTTCCTATAAGAAGGAAAATTGTAAAAGAAAACAAAAGTTGTTATTGATATATGAAACTTTTTCCTTGGTTGAATTTGCTACTGTGTTCATCGTGTTCTTCTTTATCCATTCTCCTTTCCAAAACCTCATTCCGAGTTCTATCCTCATCTCTTTTCTCCCTCCACTACTGTCCTCTTTCATCCATCTCAAGTTAAGAAGCAAACATAGATTACATTGAATCATGTGGTGATCTCAAGGACATTATCTTCACGTCGGAATAAGGTATCATCCTCTCTCTCTTTATAGTAAATGATAGTTCTAATATTAGACCCGTAAGTCCAACATTATCTCCTATTCCTATCTAGTCTCTCTCTTATATCTACCATACAAAATTATCCTACACCAGATAATCCCCAATCATAATTATATCACTTCTTAATACCCTTCTTGTTATTCATATCCTTCATCACATAAACCGTATTACCATTTCATCCATTCTCCTACTCATCGCATTCACACTCATTTCGTCATTCTTTCATTCATCTATCCGAATTATCTTTCCTCATTCATTCACTGATCTATACTTTTAATCCTCCATATTATCAATCCTAAATCCTCTCCACGTTATAGAATTATCATAATAATCATTCTTATTCATTAAATAAAACATATCATTCTCTCCATCTCTCTCTCACTCAACGCATCTTTACTATTCTCCATTACAATAATATCTTATCTTCGAAATTATCATACATTATTTCCTCACTAATATAAATAAATATTCCCTTATGGTATCATTCATAGGTCCTCTTTCATATTGTAGGATTTAGATACATATTCATATATTTTATCAATCTTATCTTATTTCACCCATCCTTCTATCATCTCTAGTCGTTCTCACTCACCTCTTCTTATTTATTATACCTTCTTCATACCTATCATCATCTTCTAAAATATCCTACATCAATAGATGTAATAGAAGGTACTTTGTCGCCAAATAGTACCTAAGAGAAAATCGATGATGCCATTTGGGGATGTTGGCTATTCAATAATTTGTTGGATATAATTTTAAGGTGGAACTCCAATGTTCGTAAGTCAATGGTTAGTGGACAGTACACTATCAACTCCAAGAATATATTTTTAATTGATACAAAATGGTCTAAAAAGGCTTCATCTCCCTTCTTGTTGGCAAACAGAGACTCGAAGATCTGTATGCTATGAGTAATATTGTTCCTATCAGCATACATCACTTCTAGTGTGGTCCTCAGCTCTTGTGCTGACTTGATCACGACCACATGCTATGAAAGTGAATCATGTAGACTTTGATGATCCGAGTAAAAATGGTCATGTTCAAGTGTTCCCACACTCCATATGTTAAAGAAATATGAGATAGTGAGGGTTCTGTCAAAAGTGATGAGAAAGATTAAGGATAGTTGAAAAATTTGCATACTTAGAGGCCAATGAGCAGAAGTTACAATAACCCAAGGTGTAAGATGGCTAAGATAGAGTTGACATGATCGTATTACACAACAGTAGACCATTTTTTTAGGTGGATGTGGGAAAAATAATTAGGATCACTAGTAAAGTAGAAGGCAATAAAGAATCATTGGACCTCAAAGATGCCATTAGATCTACTAATTTTACATAGAGAAGCAAATGTAGAGTATGGTAGATAGATGATTGACACGATACTAGTGGCACTAGAAAATGAATGGTCGTAGTTGAAAAGGTGTGGCGTGAATAGGCTGATTGAGAATGGTGGTGGTTGGTAGAAGGGCTGTTTGGTGAGGCGTAGCCTAGATAGGCTAATTGGGTAGGGTGTCGACCAGTAGAAGAGTTGCCTAGCTAGGTGATGGCTTGGCAAGGTGGTATTCCTAATGGGCGTGACCTAGCAAGGCGATAGCCTAGCTACACAATGTCTTGGTGGGGCAATAGCTAACCTAGATTCGGTGGTTGCTGCCCTAGATGGGGCAGCGACAACTACTGATAACATGCTAACTAAACATGAAAATACATGATTATTAATGTATATTAAGACATAAAATATTCCATTCTAATGCAGGTTATCATATTTTTGAGTGTTTATCTATCATTCAATGAAGAAGTCATTAGAATCTCAAAATGTATTAATTTAGGGTTAATTATGATGAATTAAAGATAATATTTTCATAACCCATCTTTACTTGAGATTATAATTAGTTTTTAACATTAAATAATAAGAGAAATCATTTTATATACACTCATATATTTTTCTAAGTTTTAAAATCTAAAAGAAATGAGTGTATTTTTGAAAGAGAAATTTATTCTATTGTTATTAATTAAATTTGAATGTTTAAGTAATTTAATCTGATACAATGAAACATTGGGCGTAAGTTTGGGATCGACGTTTTAATCTTTGATCAATGGCTGTGATGAAACATATATATGCGAATTGTTACGCTTAAATCGTGTCCGTTGGATCGAAGATGGATCACCAAGAGTTTGCCACATCGCACGTGAAGAAGAAACGCATGAAACACTCGCCGTTTAATCTTGATCTAATGCTCCAGATGCGTTTTGTCGATTTTAATCTTAACCCTTACACCTCCTTGGATGAATGGCTGAGATTAAATCATTTTAAACGATTCGCTGATGAACAAGAGTGCGCCACATATCCCTTCACTTATGTGATGATTGACGATCGCGATTAAATCGCGCAACCAGACGCTCCACGTGACGCCATGTCACTTGCGCAGATTAAAACAAAAGGATAGTCCCAGATGATATAAATTAAGGTGGTTCAACGTCTATATAAGATATACGCCATTTAGAGAGATAACGTTATCCTGAAAAAGGATGCTTAATCTCCCTAATTGTACTTGCGCACACGAGCACACACGTGCACACATACGTCATGCGCCACGTGGCGTGTTCATACATCGCCATGTGGCGACACCATTTTCGCCTGCGCGATGCCAGCTTCCACATTAGCACACAATAAAATCTTATTTTTTATTCTTTTAGATTCAAAATAAATCGAAATAAATTCATAGAAAATTAAAAAAAATTCTAGAAAATCCCTAAAAATTTAAAAAATTCATAAATTTTAAAATATAACTCCAAATTAATCAAAATTTATTTCATTAGATTAGAAATTAAATTATCTATCATTCTAGAAAATCAAATTTAATAAATAACAAGAGGATAAATTTTTATTTCAAAAATACACATTTTTTTTAGTATTTTAAACTTAGAAAAAGAAATGAGTGTATAAAAAGTATTTCCTCTTATTATTTAACATTAAAACCTAATTATAATCTCAAATAAAAAATGGGGATAGTATAATCTTAAAAATATTTCTCTTAATTAATCATAATTATCCGTAAATTAGTGCATTTTGAGATTATAACTTATTTTTCATAGAATGATAGATAAACACTAAAATAATATGATAACATGCATTAGAATAGAGATTTTATGCCTTAATTTGCATTAATAATTATACAGTTTCATGTATAATTTGCATGCTATCACCTACTTCTATTCTTCTAAAAGGGTGAAGTCAAGGAACTGGAAGTAAAGGAGGAGAAATACCATTATTGTTTGAGAAAGTTCTAGGATTCTCTCTATGGTCATGCTCAATAGTGATAGTGTGGCATTCCTCATTATCTCCTTGCTTTTCTATGTCCTCAAAATCCTTTATCTCTTGAAAAGCTGTCAAGGGAACTCTCTCTTTGCCATATGGTATCTGGTGACGTACGACCCCCATCGCCACCAAGGCATGACACTACGGCGCCGGAGGTGCCGACACCCGCGCGCGTCCAGCCCCCTCGACAGGCGAAGACGAAGGATGCCAATTTTCACTACACCAAGTGAGGACTTCATCTCGCCACGACACATCTCACCGGGCTCGCGCACGCGTGGAGTTATCTATTCTATCTTTCCTTTTATTATGAACTTTCTTAGCCTGCACATGTTTAAGCGGGCCTTTGCATATTTTCTTCTTTCTCTTTTAGGCCTTCGGGTGGGTTCCCTCCTTTTCGGGATCCCATTCGTGAGGCCCTTTCCCTTTGTGAACCTTTAATTTTCTATGATCATGTTTAGGTGTGGGTTGTGGGCCTCAAGTGGGCCCTTTCCTCTCTCGGCCCGTTATGGGCTCTATAAGAGGGGAAGGGACCCCCCCGCCCCAAACCCTAGCCGTCATTTGAAGAAAGAAAGGAGCACTCTCCCTCTCAAGTGGCTACTCAAGGAAGATCAAGTAAGGAGACCAACTGCCGCCACCGCTGCCGCACCACCATGTGCCGCCGCCGTGCCCGCCGCCGAGACTGCCGCCTCTCCTTGCCTTGATCGCGTATTACCAGCGGGCAACTTTCCCGCCGCCACCGCCGCCGGATCACCGCTCCGCCATCCCTTCCCCTCCATGGATCACATCCTCCCTCCTCGTCAGATCTGTTCCCCCCACCTGCCCCTTACCTGCCACATCTCAGATTCCCTCTCCCCGATTTCCCGAAAATAGTTTCTTCCCCTCCACCTTCCGAATTCCTCCTCTGCCACCCTCACACAATTCCTCTGCCACATCTCCACCCCCATCTCTGACTTCTCTCTCCAACTCTCGGCCATTCCCCTGCCATTCCACCGTTCACCTCGGTTTCCCGATCTTCCCCTTCCTGCCGCCCACGAAATTCCCCCAACCCGACACTTTGACATCCCCACTGGCCAACGCCCTGTCCCGTCCTCCTCCTCTCCAATTACCCTGCACCTTCACGCCCCCCCTCCACCTGGTTCCTTGTCCGCAATCCCCGTTTCATCCGTCCGTATCCCCACCGTCCGTCATCAACCCCTCCCGCCCCCACAATTTCCTACCGCCTCCAATTTCCCCTATTCCCATGCCGAAACCGTCTCGGATTCCCTCAGCCTGAATGCCTGACTCCCCGCCTCCCCATTCCCAGACTCCCCCACTTTCCCATTATCTCGGTCTCCCGAATTCCTTCCCACGCCCTTTCCCGAATTTTCCGGACGCGGTAGTTCCCGCGGTCTACCGCCAATATCATCCCCATCTAATTTCCCTCACTGAAGCTCTGTCGAATTCCACCCGCGACTGCCGCGAATCCTCTACTGACTCTGCCGAGTTCTCCCCGCGGCCCTGCCTCAACGGTATTCCGTCCGAATTCCCTTCCCGCCATTCACCTATTACTTCCGCGTCATCTCCCCGCCAGTGCCCTTCTTCTCGAGCGCTGAATCGTTAGCCCGGGTTGCCGATTGGGAGAAGTTCTTCCTTGGTCGGGGTGTGCCATCATCAACCTGATGTGACGCTTTTGGAAGTGCCGCGAGGTCGGCATCTGCTCCGGACCTGCTCATGCCCGGACCTGATCATGCCCCGCCCACGTTACCGTCTCCGCGACACCTGAAGGCTTTCCCAGCTCTCTCTCTCGATCGTGGCACTTCTCCTCCCCCCTTAACTGCCGTCACGTCCCGATTCGCACTAGGCCGAGCTGCGCTCCTACGATTGATTTTTGCTCTCCCGCCGGCTCGTCACGTTCACATCAAGGATCATCTTTGAGACTTCTTGACTTCAACCCGATCCGCATCTGCCGTCCGCCGGCACCACGTACTAAAGAACTACCCCGTTGCCACGACCGACCGGGCTCGTGCCCCGCAGGTTAGGCACACATTCCCCCCTCATTTACGTTGAAGCTCTATATCTTCTTCAGTATTTCCCGCACCCGTCTCTGCCGCCGTCCGGACTTAGATTAGGACAAGTGACTAGACGACTTGATAGGATTGAGACCGTGGTCCAATCCGTCGGGTTGATTGTCGAGCTCCACTCGACAAACCACGGCCCTGAAGGATCGTTTTCGTGCGTCGTTAAATCACAAAAATGTTGGTCAAACAAAATTTATAAAAACCGAACTCACAAAGATAAGATATAAAATTGAGTAATGTGCAAGTATCGGGTCGATCCACAGAGAGCAGGGTTGACTTTAATAACAGAGTTGACTTGGTCAAACTTAGGTTTAAAAAGAGTTTTAAATAAGAGAAAATAAGATTTAAGGAATGGAAATGATATAAATAGACTAAATAAGAAGTTTTAAGAATTGAAATCTCGGATTTGACAGAGAAAAGTCAAAAGTCAAAGTCAAAGAATTGACTTTGACCAACAGTAAGTGTTCTGTAAAATCAGAGAATCAAAAGGTCTCAGAAGATTACGAAAACTATATACTTGGAAACTAAAGAGAAAATGAAATTTATTGGTATATAATTCGTGATTTTTGGATAAGAATTGGATTTACTATGAATTATTAAAAATCAAATATCAGAAAATCTCTGAAATGAACACCTCAGAGGAAACCGTCAAATTGACCAGTCAAATAAAATCCAAATCTTGAAATTTATATGTCTATGGAAAGCTAAGAACCATAGAAATCTAACAAGACTAAAATTATCGAATTCTGATTTATAAATTAAAATTAATTGACCCTGCAAGTCAACATTTGACTTCTGATGAAAGATGAACTGTCCTCGGTCAAACGTCAAATTGGAGGGTCAAATAAACTTGGAATTTGATGAATTTACTATCCACGAAAAGCTGAGGAAAATAAAAATCCATTGAAACCAGAATCAAGTGATTTCGAATTGTAATCAGAGAGATATCCTATTTTCAATATCAGTAATTTTTCGGACTCAAATTTGGGGAAAATGAAGAACACTAAGAACTAATTTGTAAAATTAATCTTCTAAATCTAATAAAAACTCAAATTATGATGTAGGATATTTCTAAAATGGATAATATTCCTACAAATTAGGGAGGACCTATGAATGATATCACTTGGGATGAATGACAAATGAGAAGAGATAACTTATAGGGTAATCTGGAAATAAGAAGATAGAAAATAATAAGAATGAAGAGGTTAAGGTGAATATGAAGAAAAGAAGAAAGGAGGATTTAGTAGATAATATAGATAGTGACTAGGGAAGAGATATTATAAAATAGAGATGATATAGATTAGAGGCAGTAAGAATAGAGGAAATAGGAATAGAGGAAATATAATGGGAGTGAATAATGATCGGGGATGGTACGACAGAGTGGAGAAGACAGAGGAGATATACGAATTAGAGGATGATGTATATGGATAATGGGAGAGAATTTAAGGGAGGAAAAGCACAGAGAGAAGAGAATAGTTAAGATATGTGTCTAACGAGGACTTACGGTATTAATAAGCGAACTATCATTCACGGTGGAGAGAGAGGATGATACCTCGGAATGGACACAAGTAATGCCGTCGGACTCCACGTAAGATTCAGATTATCCTCGAAATGCTTTGACGTGAGAGAGTTGAAAGACGACAGAAAGGATGGAGAACAGAAAGGAAGATAGAATGCGGAGATGAAGAAGAAGATGCGGGAAGAGCGGTGGAGTCACAGGGAAGATGATGAAACACAGGGTAAAAACGGACCAACGTAACCAATTTTGATAAAAACAACATAACATCGTTCTTTTGCTTACAGTCGTGCGTTTTATAGAAAATGGAAAATGGAGGTTAGGGCGAGGCTTTGCGTCGTTTCGGTTGATTCGGATCTCCCAGCGATTTTCGTGAGTGAGTCTTGCGGTTCTTCTTTGACGGAATAACAAGTGGTGCAGAATTACGTAGAATATTTCCGTATTTGTCCGTCGTTTAAATTTTCTGTCTTTCAATGCTAGCAAGAACTTTCCGTAAGTCAGCGCTTCCTCCATTGCATGTGTGTCGATCTTCGATGAGCCTTTATGTTGCAGTTCTTCGGACAGAAGGTAATGACAGAGTTGTCCGTGAAGAGGAAGGCGTCTGATCGTGCCGAAGAACAAATCCGTCGCTGCGTCACGACGCGGAGGTGGAGTTGGGTGCAGCAAAGGTTTTCTAATATGTTATTCTTCGCGCGCGAGTTGACGTAACCGGGATAGATTCGCGATAACGCCCTTTTGACTTCTTTGTTGACGGGGACGGCTGCAGGTTCATTCCACCTGCCACTTTGGAATGGAACCTCCGAGAAAGATCCGATGGCGGAAATTCTGTGAACTTTGGTTCCGGAGACCTCGTTCCTTGGTGAGGAGAAATCGATGGGACTTGGCGCGGCCATTCTCCTTTTCTGTAGTGTTCTCGCAAGTGCAAGGTCGGCGTCAACCTGGTTCAATCCGGTGCGAGCGTATGTAGGTGAGGACGTGGCTGGTGAAGATGGGATTGACTATGTATGCGGAGAGTGTGTGAGCATGACAAGCCACTGGGTCATACCGAGAATCACTCTGGAAGCTCGACTCCGGCCACTTATACTGTGGTTTGTAATTGCCGTAGACGGAGTAGGATGAGAGAGGAAAGCGGGCGTTGACTCGTGCAGGGCTTGACTCATCGCCGGTGGAAGTTTATTATTGCTCGGAACTTTTGGCGTCGTGACCGTATCCTCCAACAACGCAGAGTTCGTTTCCCAAGAGCCTTGCTTAGTAAATATAAGGCCGAATCTCTTTCTAATCATTGGCCTATGATGCTCCTCTTTGTGCTCTCTAGGTTGATCAACAGATGAAATGTGTAATCTCAGTCCTTGAGAATGATAGGAAGATTATCCTTGGCTGGATTTCCTTGTTGTAGTCGCCTCCATGTTGAATTGTCTTCACATTAGTCTTGGATATTAGAAGGTTGATCCTTGGATAGACTGTCTTTTTTTAAGGGAAGATCTTTCATATTGAATATCAATAAATAGATGCATTGTGTAGTCATGCAAAACTTTGTCCTTTGGTAGATGTCGAATACCATCCTTTCACAATTGATAGTAAGTAGATCTCTCCCATAAGTTCTATTTAGGGGTGGTTTTCAAAGGAAGAAGGAATGGGATGACAAGTGTGTTCCTATTGATGTTTCTTTCTTGAGATCATTAATTCATACAAGGTACCTATGATATGGTGGATATGGTTTGGAAAATAGGGAACCTATATCAAAGGAAAAGGGGTGGTTGACTTGGTCCACTCAAGGAATTCTAGGTTTCTAAAGATAAGGCTAATTTCTTTTGACCAAGTCAATCATTAGATCAGTGTAAAATAAGAAGAGGAGGGAAAATAAATCCCTTAAGATCTACTCTCTCTTTAATTATTTAGAGAGGTCTTCTTCTTCCATTTAATAAATGGATAATTTTTCAAGTTGATGAATAAAGAGGAGGAGGAGGAGGAGGAGGATGGTTCCCTTTGAACCCTTGTGTTCATGTATAGAAATAATTCTCCATAAAATTACCTCCTGATAATCGATCGAATCTCACTACTAACCCGATTGCCGCAAGGATGGGGCTTCAATTCTCGTGTATTGAAGCAAATTTGCTTGGATTCGTCCTCATGGACGTTCGGAATTCAAGGGGAAAATTCGATGAAATCAAGGAAAAATTCGTGATCAATCCCGCTCCAATTGCTTCGCAATCGAGTCTAAACACCAGGGGATCACGATGAACTAGAGATCTTCCTTGAAATTGGCTTAATTCCTTCACGAATCGATCAAAAGTTGAAGAACAAAGGGAGAATACAAGGGTTTTTGAAGGGAAAATTAGCCAGAAGATCATGGCCGATTGACGTGGTTGTGGAGTGGAATTGATGCGTCGTGGGAGCGGTCTTCATTGGGCGACATCGTGGCTTCCGGATTGGCATTGAAGGAGCCACAATTTTGCCACGATTTTCACTTTAGAATAGCCACGATTTTTGCCACGATCGGGCCACGATCGGGCCACGATCGGGCGACGATTGGGCCACGATTGTGGGCTGATCATGATCCTGGGTCTCCGTCGGTTGCCGTCTGATCCATTGGAGGTGATTCCACGACGAAAGCTCCACGATCGCGGCTCGATCGCGCCGCGATCGCGGTTCGATCGAACTGCGATCATGGAGTTCTTCCACGAATCGTCTGGACCGTCCGATGAAGCTTTAGGAGAGTGGACGGTCCGATCGCGATCGCGCGGTATCTGCTGTTGATGAAGATCCAGCGCTCCTCGTGTCGCCACGTGGTGTCAGGTAAGCGCTCTGATCGCGGCCTCTTAAAATGATTTTAACGCACATGTTCAATAAGCAATCGGTGGACTTCATGTCCACACGATGGACGAAGATGCGATCTCATCCAGCGTCTCCGAAGTTGCCACGCGTCCTGCAAGGTAAGTTTCCGTGGGGACATAGTCCCGCACGGAACTAATAATAAAACATTACGAGGTTAAATTAAGGGGCGGCATAACACTTTCGCGTTACTGCCCCCAATATATTACCAGGGCCCCACTATACCCGTGGGCCCTCCATATGCGAACCCCTCACATGCCACGTGGCGCCCCTCACGGGCGTCCGTGTGGGCCCATCCACGTGGCCTCCTGCCACGCGTTAGCGCAACCTGCACCTCGCGCGGGCCAGCCGTGGCTCTGCCACGGGGCCTCAGTGTCACGTCGCATCCACGCGCTGGTCCCGCGTGCCACGTCAGCTCGCCGCCGGGGCCCACTCGCCACATCATCACCTGCTGTAAGCTCACCCCTTTTTCGCGATTGAAATAAGGAAAACTTCATTAAAAAATCAATTAAAAATCAATTAAAATTCAGAAAAAGGCATAAACTTCATAAATTCATAACTTTAAATATACAACTCCTTTTTAATCCAAATTTTCTCCATTGGATCACAAATTCTTTTCTTTTTAATATCATGTCATTTAAAATATATTTTTAAAGAAGAAATCAAGATGAATTAGAATTTACTTAAATCATTTCTCATTAAACATTCTAAATCATAAATTCATCCTGAAATTATCCTTCCAAACATTTACTAAAGTCAAGAATCATTCAATAACAGAGATTGACTTCTATGAATTTAAACTTAACAAAAGATTAATCATCTATTAAGCATGAAATTATCCCTAATTTATGCATAAATATCAACTTTAGTGAAATGACATGCCAATGGAGAAAATTCCTAAAAAGTATGATAACATGTATCATATTCACATAAAATAAGCATGAATATGAGTTAATTAGGATAAGAATTCAAGTTATAAATGCATGTTATCAGGCTCCTCGCCCGCGAAGACGTGGAAAGGATTCTCGGGCTAACACTACTCGGCGCACCCTAGGAGCCACGGAGACGACGACAAGACGGTCTTCTGCTTGTCGGCATTAGTAGGTCATTACATCACTCTAGAACACCTAGGACCACCCTTTCCTAGTTCACCCTTAGAAGTAGAGTGTGTGATCGGTGTCACACCCCGGTCCCGGCATCGTATCTCTACTACCCCTCTTTTACAATTGATATTAGCTTTGGTAGTATCAAGAAATGGATGACCTAGAATGATTGTGGAGTCATTAAAATTCCTAGGAGATGTTATACCTAAAATGAGAAAATCAAATGGGAAATTGCAACCTTCTACATTCACAATTACATTCTCAATTAGATCCCTGAGGTACCTTAATGACATATCCCCTAAAGTTCAAACTTTTGCAGTGGATTTTAAATTTCCCTAATTTCAGCCTTTCAGAAAGGTGAGCGGGTAGAATATTAACACTAGCTGCAAGATCTAATAACACTTTTATGAAAGTAAGGTTACCAATGCAACATGAAACAAGTGGGCTACTGGGCTCCTTTTCCTTTCTAAGAAGTGAGTTTGAAATAAATACACTCACTTGAAATAATAGATTTATAGTTCTAGTTTCTTTCTTGGGAGTACACAATAATTTCAAAAACTGAGCGTAGGATGGGACATGTTTCATGACATTTATGAGAGGAATATTGAGATGATCTTGCTAAAATAACTTCATAACTTCTTCCTCTTAACTTGGTTTCCTTTTAGGATTTGGCCTAGGAATGAGGGCTGTGAGAAAAGATAAGGGTGGATCATATTTAGATTCTAGGTGGTTATCTCATGTTTCATTCCCTTGTGAGTGCATTTATTCCTTTGTGATTCATCCTCATCTCTAAAAGAATCTTCCACTGATATAAATTTTTGTTTACCTTTATCTCCCCTTTTTATCATTTGTGTCCCCTCTTTCCTCACTACTTTGGGCTGGTTCATGTCAATATTAGGAAAGACTTCCCACTCCTAAGTCTAGTGATTTCCTTTGATTCCTCCATTTGAGGACCTTGACTCTAGATCAGTTGGACGTGAACCATGGAAGCACTAAGAGGATTTGGGTTCACATTTTGTCCTTGAGATATGCCCTTACACAATTGGGAGAGTTCATTTTGAAACAAGTGTATTTGGTTTTGAATGATCTAGTTTTGAGCTTGTATTTGGGACATAATTTTTTCTAGACTTTGTTATTGACTAGCTAGTTATTCTTTTAGGGTTTAGATAAGGGGATCCATATGAGGATGAGATCCTAGTGGGGAATTCCTGAGGATTGGAGGGTTTTGGAATGAGGAATGTTGAGGAATTTGAGGATTTTAAAAAATAGGGAGACTATGAGAATTGAGCATATTGTGAGGATTTTGTATAAGAGAACTTTGAGATTCATGCTGGTTTGGGAAATTTTACTAAGGTTTTGAAAGTTTGAGTTAGGTTGGGGAAACATGGCCACTTGGTGACGAAGAATTGGTTGATTCCAACCATGATTATGACAATTGTGGTGAGGAAAGGCATTAACTTCCTTCCACATATACATAAAAGCTATATGTTGAGCCTCATTATGATCTTAACTTGCTCCAAAGGAATAGGTAGTGGGATTAGGTAGTTGGGCTTCTAAGAGTTTCTCTAATTTCTTGCTGATTTCACCAACCTTATCCCTTAATTCTTTATCAACATGTCTTACTAATTCATATATTCCCTCTTTCTTGAAGGTAATATTGACTCTATCATAGGTGGAGGAAGAAATTTAATTAAAATAATTTTAACTTAATTCATCTAGAGCATGCTATGCTTGTTTTTACTCTCACTAGCTATAGAACCTCCACATGAAGCATCTATGTCTTTTTATATTTCGGTAATCCATCCCAACAAAAAAATGCTGGATTGATTTCAAATGGGAAAACCCATGATAGGACATTTCCTTAAAATAGATTGAAATCTAATCCAAGATTCATGTAATTATTCATTAGAATTGTGTGAAAACTCATAATCAACTTCTTCAACGTATTAGTTTTTCCATGAGGAGAAAACTTAGTTATGAAACCATTGATGTACTTAGTCCAAGTGAAAATTTGAGGTTAGAATATCAATAGCTAGCTTCTCCTTTCAATGAAAATGGGAAAAGAGCCATCCACATAATCATCCACATATTTAGCAGTGCCACAAATTTTAGAGAAATCTTGTAGATGATCACAGGAATCCTCATTAATATTTCCATACAAGTTTGGAAGGATGCTCATTACTTTTGGTTCTTTCTACAAGTAATTAGGTAAGATTTTAAAAAGCCTCTAACTCACATTAAAATTTCATTCATTTAGAATTTTTCTAATAACAAGATAATTCACTAAGTGATCATACCAAGGAGTCATCCTAACATTAAAATCTGATATGTTCATCAGGTAAGGAGTCTCTCATAGATAGGGGTTATGGATCATCTACAAGCATAAAAAATAAATGATCAGCTGCTACATTTTCATTTCCTTGTTTATCCTTAATATTGAGATCAAATTCTTGCAACAATAATATCCACCTTATTAACTTAGTTTTAGCTTCTTTATCTTTCAATACACATTTTAAAGTGGGATGAATAAAAAATACTACAAGTACTTTACTACTTAACAAATAAAATCCAAATTTTTCTAATACAAAAACTATGTCTACTAATTATTTTTTCAGCTGAAGAATTTACTTGAGCATTCACTAAAGCTTTGTAAGCATAATAGATGGCCATTGACTTCTTGTCAATCTTTTGTTCTAAAAAAACCCCACTGTAAAATTTTTCATGTCAAATGCGTCTCACATTAGCTGGAAAGGCATATTCCAATCAGCTACCTTGGAAATAGGAGCTTGTATTAGAGAATCCTTAGTTCAATTGACATCATTAAGAATAAAATTGACATCCGTAGATAGGAGCCTAGTTAAAGGTTTAGAGATTTTTGCAACGTCCTTGATGAATCTCCCATAGAAGCCCCAGTGGCAGAGGAACCCTCTAAGTTTCTTCAAATTGATGGGTAGAGATAGATGCATTATCACTTTAATTTTAGCCTTCTCTACTTCAAGGCCATGATTGCTCACCCAATGTCACATAATTGTTCCATAATTCACCATCAATTTTTTTTAACTTAATACAGACTTATTTTAAATAATAATTCTTAAAAATTTTGTTAGTTTTTTCTAAATATGCATCAAAATTAGATCTAGAAATGAAACAAATCAGTCTTAAAATCTTGGAAACCATCTCCCACATAATCCCAGAATAAAGCATTCATGCATCTTTGAAAGGTAGTTGGAACATTACATCATCCAAACAGAATCCTGTGGAAGGCAAATGTACCTACTAGAGAAGTAAAGTTAGGTTCCTCTTGATCTTCAAGATGAATATTAGTTTGATTATACCTTCAATAATGATCAAGAAAACAAAAATAATTTCGTTCAGATCATCTTTCTAGAATTTCAGAAATGAACAATACATGGTAATGGTGTTTTTTAGTCTTTACGTTAATCTTTATGTAGTCTAAACATATTCTAACTCATACTTAATCTAGTTTTATCATTCTTTTCCACAATGATTCTAGTTTTCTTTTGCCACCATGTGGACCAAACATATGTAAGAGTTATATGAAATTGCATAAACGATATCACCTTTTTCTATTATGAATTTTTTCTTCAATACTTCTAGCATGCATGGGTTTATACTTGTGATAACATGCAAGTTAAACATGAAAATATATGATTATTAATACAAATTAAGACATAAAATATTCTATTCTAATGCATGTTATCATATTTTTTTATTGTTTATCAATCATTATATGAAAAAGTCATTATAATCTCAAAATGCATTAATTTAGGGTTAATTATGATAAATTAAGAAGAATATTTTTTATAACTGACGTGTCATTTTCGTGCGTCGTTAAAACACAAAGACGATGGTCAAACAAAATTTATAAAACCGAACTCACAAAGACAAGATATAATAATCAAGTATTGGGTAAGTATTGGGTCGATCCACAGAGAGCAGGGTTGACTTTAATCGCAGAGTTGACTTGGTCAAACTTAGGTTTAAAAGCAGTTTTAAATAAGAGAAAATAAGATGTAATGAATGGAAATGATATAAATAGACCTAATAAGAAGTTTTAAGAATTGAAATCTCAGATTTGACAGAGAAAAGTCAAAAGTCAAAGTCAAAGCGTTGACTTTGACCAACAGTAAGTGTTCTGCTAAACCAGAGAATCAAACAGAGTCAGAAGATTACAAAAAGTATATATTTAGAAACTAGAGAGAATGGAATTTATTGATATATATTTCGTAATTTTTGGATAAGAAATAGATTTATTATGAATTATTGAAAATCAATGATCAGAAAATCCCCGAAATTGACACCTCAGAGGAAATCTTTAAATTGAATGCCCAAATGAAATCCAAATCTTGAAATTTCTATGTCAATGGAAAGCTAAGAACCAGAGGAATCCAACAAGACCAAAATTATCAAATTCTGATTTGTCAATAAAAAGTAATTGACCCCGAAAGTCAACATTTGACTTCTGATAAGAGATGAACAGTCCTTGGTCAAATGTCAAATTGGAGGGTCAAATGAAGTCAGAATTTGATGAATTTGCTGATGAAAAGAGGAATCCAATGAAACAAAAATCAAGTGATTTGGAATCATAATCAAAGAGATATCCTATTTTCAAAATCAGCAACTTTTCGGACCTAAAATTGGGGAA
This sequence comes from Lemna minuta, assembly GCA_024174645.1. Lineage (NCBI taxonomy): Eukaryota > Viridiplantae > Streptophyta > Magnoliopsida > Alismatales > Araceae > Lemna > Lemna minuta. The sequence goes on along the minus strand of CM044104.1, from coordinate 8,911,922 downwards.
AATGAAGAACACTATGAACTAATTTGCAAAATTAAAGATCTAAATCTAATAAAAATACAAATTACCTCTAGATAATCGATCGAACCTCACTACTAAACAGATTGCCACAAGAATGGGGCCTCAATTCTCGTGGATTGAAGCGAATTTGCTCGGATTCTTCCTCATGGACGTTCGGAATTCAAGGGGAAAATTCGATGAAATCAAGAGATGAAATCGTGATTATCATGCTTCAATGGCTGCGTCTCTACACTCTTGGAAGCAGAGGATCACGAGAACTTAAGACCTTCCTTGAAACTCGCTTAATTTCTTCACGAGTCGATCAAAAGTTAAAGAACAAAGAAGGAATACATGGCTTTTTAAAGAGGGAAATTGGTCTGAATTCGTGGGTGGTAGAGGCGATCGTGGAGGCGGTTTGATGTCTTCGTGGGAGCGATTCCTTGGGGCGACATCGCAGCGTCCGTATTGGCCATGAATTGGCCTCAATTTTTGGCATGATTTCCGCTTCTTCCTCGCCACGATTTCCGCCGCGATCGCCCGTGATAAACCTCGATCGTGGCCTGATCGTACGTCAATTAGGCTAAAGATAGACGCCCCTTTGATTCCGCGATGCTTCCGCTCCATTTTGGCTCTGAATGCGCCATGATCGCGCACGAATCGGGCCACGATCGTGCGACGATCGGGCCACGATCGCGTGTCGATCGTGGTTCTTCGTGAGGCGCGATCCACCGTCCGATCTTCAGATGTTGAGTGGACCGTCCAGATGCGTCCGCGTGATGCTCCCAGATCGCATAGGATCACGATCGTCCGATCATGATCATATTAAAGCCTTCGATTTGATGCCGATCGGGAGGTCCTTGGGTTGCCACGTGGCGCGAGGTAAGTCGTCCGATCCTCGTCACTTAAGCTCTCTTTTGCGCACGTGGTGGATCTGATGATCGCGTGGACTCGGATCCACGCGATCACCGCCGCTCATCCCGCATCTAACGCTCGCAAAGCCGCCACGCCACCTGCAAAAGGTACGACCGTGTGGAACATAGTCCCACACGGAAGAAATAAAAAGGCAGGACGCGGTTAAATAGGGGAGAAGATTCCCCTATTAACTGTCCTAATATCTTCTCTCTACTCCGCGACACGTGGCGCCCCACACGGGCGCCCACGTGGCCTCCCTGCCATTTGGCGCGCCCCGTGCGCCTCCTGCGTGAGCCACACGCGTCCTACCACGTGGCCTCAGTGCCACGTTGTAACGGCGTGGTGGTCCCGCGCGCCACGTCAGCCGCCACCTGGGTTCTCCTGCCACGTCATCAGTCGGGTACCTGTGGACCAAAATACCCCCCTTTTTTGCGATTTTAACAGGAAAATTAATCAAAAAATCACTTTAAAATTCAAATAAAAATCAGAAAAGGGCTAAAACTTCAGAAATTCATATTTCGCAAAATACAACTCCTTTTTAATCCAAATTTTCTCCATTGGATCACAAATTCTCTTCTTTTTAATATCATGTCAATTAAAATATATTTAGAATGAAGACATCAAGATGAATTAAAATTTACTTAAATCATTTTTCATTAAACACTTTAAATCATTAATTCATCGTGAAATTATCTTTCCAAATGTTTACTAAAGTCAAAAATCATTCCATAACAGAGATTAACTTCTATTCATTTAAATAAAAGATTAATCATCTATTAAGCATGAAATTATCCCTAATTTATGCATAAATATCAACTTTAGTGAAATGACATGCCAATGGAGAAAATTCCTAAAAAGTATGATAACATGCATCATATTCACATAAAATAAGCATGAATATGAGTTAATTAGGGTAAGAATTCAAGTTATAAATGCATGTTATCAATAACCCATCTTTACTTGAGATTATAATTAGTTCTTAAGGTTAAATAATAAGAGAAATCATTTTATATACACTCATATATTTGTCAGAGTTTTAAATATAAAACAAATGAGTGTATTTTTAAAATAGAAATTTATTCTCTTATTATTTATTAAATTTTACTTTTTAGCATGATAGATAATTTAATTTCTGATCGAATGAAGTAGATTTGTATTAATTTGGAGTTATATTTTGAAATATATGAATTTTATAATTTTAGGGATTCTTCTCGACTTTTTTTTTTAATTTTTCTGAATTTAACTTCGATTTATTTGATTTAAATTCACTAAAATAATATTTTTATTTACGCGTGCTGATGTGGCATAGACGAAAAAGCGCACTTCGCTTTTTCATCTACGCACGTGTGTGTACGCGCATGTGAAGAGAGAGATAAGCTTCCTTTTCGGATAATGCTATCTCCCTCTTTTGCCCGCACCTTATATACGTGCTAGAATAAATTTTTAGTCATGTGGGACTAAGTTTCTTGTTTTAAAGTGCACAGGTGATGTGGCAGCATGAGGAGCATCCGATGCGCGCATTGAAGATGAATCGTCAATCTTCACTTATAGGGGGGGGGGGTACGCGGTGCAATCCTATCAGTCGGCGAATAATTTTTTATTACAATTTAATCTCAGCTATCGATCTGAGGAGTAATAATGGCTAAGATTAAAACTGACGAGACACATCTAGAGTGTCCGATCAAGATCAATGGGCGAGCGATTGATGTGTTACTTATAATGCACACGACGTGGCGAAATCTCGACGGTTCATCTGTGATCCAACCGCCATGACTTAACCGTATCAATTCGCACTCCTGCATTTCATCAAAGCCATTGATCGAAGGTCAAGCATTTCATCTAACGGTTACGCCCAATTTTTCCTATAATTTGAGATGTTCTTCGACATTGTAAATCATTCTTGGGTTCTTCGAGTAATCCAACTATCAAGACACCAAATCCCTTGAATCTCTTGCTTCCAATTGCTTCTAGATCAATTTCTGTGTCCACCGAGTGCTTGAAAGTGTGATTTTTGTTGAGAGAATTGGAAAAATCAGCTCTTAAACATCAACGATCATTTTTTGAATTCGGGAATAAAAAGCCTTTGATCTGACGAGTAATTGGATAAATTTGAGTGCAATCTTGGGTTAGAGATCGAGTTTCATCCTAATCTTCCTTTGTATAGCCTTAGATTTCAATTCGGAATTGTAATTTAAGTCCATTTCAATTTTAACTTAGGTTTTTCCCAATTTTGAAATTCAGAAATTTTGATCTTATTCACTTGACGATTTATCTGCAAATCTTGATCCAAATTTTGTGATTTTTGATTCTATGAATTTCCCTTCGAGTCTTCTTTCCAAAAAAATCAAGTTCCCTAATTTCTCTCCACATTTCATCATCCAATTTGATTGAATTCCAAAAGATATCTCAAAATTCTCTTATTTCTCCATGGATTCGATCCTTATTCACAACTATACTTCTTAATTTGCAATAATTTCATAAAATTGGTGAGTTTATATCTGTTTCGACATGATTTTGTATGAATTCAACGACCACACGAAATCATTTCGTCAACTCGCTTGGTTTTCTCTAGAGGGTCTAGATCCTTCTTCTAAAAATATTCTATGTTCACATACTTTAGGGGGTAGTCCTTTTATATCATCAATTTTTAAAGATGAGGGGTAAGGGTTTCAATTTTATAATAGATGGTAAAAGTGGATAAGGTGGTTATTCTAATTTTTCTAGTTGATCTACTCCAAAAATTTTCAAGAAACTCTATGTTATGTCATAATCATCCTTTGAGGGATCTAATGTACCCACATGTTTATGACTAGAACTAGTGTATTTGATTTACCTAGAGATATTAAGTTCAACACTTTCTTTTCTCACTCATAAAGCTACTAGCACCTTCTCCTTATTAGTTGTGGCTTGAGTAATAGCTAGGAATGGTCCTGCTAAGATGACAGGTGCTCTACTCAATCATCTTCCTTTTCGCTATGATGTATTTTCCAGGAAGTATCATTTTTCTACTCTTACAACGATATCTTCAAATATTCCAAATGGCTCTTTAATGGATGCATCACCTAGTTGTCGATCTAAAAATATGGTTTCTACTTCTCCAAATTTGAATTTATCACACAAAGCTTTTAGTAGAAGATTCACACTTGCACTTGAATCTAACAAAGATGTAGAAAATTTTGTTTTGCCTATGTCACATTTAATCAAGGGTGCACTAGGATCTTTTTATCTTATAGAATTTCATTCAACATTATAGAACTAATATTTTTAAATAACTCAATTCTTTTTGGCTTCTTATGAGGTGTACATAGCTCTTTAACATACTAAGAAAAAGCAATGGTGTATTTGATAGATTTATCTAAAAAAATATTTATAGTGGCCTATTTTAAGGCTTCTATGATTTTCTGGCTATGACTTTTGGGCTTGGAGGACTTGAGAGCTTCAGGAAATGGATTTGGAGGTTGGTATGTATCATATATGAGCTCTTTCTCACTCACATTTTTTTGTCTAGTTGTACCTCTTCTTATCCTAAATTTTCCTCTTCTTTACTTATTTGCATGCCCGAGTTGTTCATGCTTCCTATCATATGGAGCAACTACTTGTTTTTCACATATGCCTTTCACATTCTTTGTCAGTTGCTCCATCATACCTTGCAGAGCCTGAAATGTTGACACATTACAATTATTTTGTACCTTAGGTTGCTGGTTGTAAGGCCTTTGCTGATATGATGGCTGAGGGTTGATGTTACAGTTCCCATTTCCACGCCATTTTCATGGTTTTGCATGAAATGGTGGTCTCAGAGAGAAGTTTATATGAGAATAATGGTGCAAGAGGAAAGTAGTATATTTTAGTAGATGAATGCAAGGGCTTAGAGAAATGGATGCTTGTGAGGAAGGAAAATAGGGACTACTCTTATGAAAGGTAACCTCAAGATAGGTGCTTTATTGATGTAAGTAAAAAAGATAGAAATAATAGGCTTTTGGGTTCTCAAGTTGTTGATAATCACTCCCTTGAGAGAACAAGGAACAATTTTGGATAAGGAAGAAGAATGATCACACAAAGGCAATGCAACCAAATAAAATTTAAGGTAGAGAAAAGAGTGTTGTATATGGAATAGAGCTGATGAAGAGGATGGAACCATAGAGTGAAGATGAGGGAAGATTATTATGCATATAAGCAGAAGTCACAAGGGCATTTGACCAAAGGTAGTGAGTGATATTCATTTCAATGAGAAGTGTTCAAGTGATATCATGAAGTTGTTTGAATCCATTAGGCAGTGTCATTTTATACAAGGTATGGGGAGAGGTGGCTTGATGAATGAATTTACAATAGATATGAAAGATATGAAAGTTAGTTTCAACCAATTCAAGTGCTTTATTGGTATAAAGAATTTTGGGGGGTGATGGAAAGTTGTGTGCTAATTTTGGCAAGGACATGTTAGATATTGTCGTGTACTAAATATCAGTATAGAGGAGATATGCAAATCAACAAAGATTCTCTAGAAGATATGTTATGATGGAAATGGAACACACAAAAGTTTAGATGAAAGAAAATTTAAAGAGCTGGATGAGAGAAGGGCATCACAATATGGGTAAGAAGAATGATGATGTCTATCAAGATGTAGAAGATAAGCCTGAGTAATTTTTTTTGAATTTTGAAAAAATGAGGATGTCCAAAAGGTTTATGAAACAAAATAAAATAATAAAATTCAGAACGAGCCAAAAGGAAAAAAAAAGTAGAAGAAGGGTTGTCCAAGAAATGATAATTTAAATGATACTTTTTCATAAATTAACAATATTTTTAAGAGCATTCAATGACATTTATTCTAAAAAAAAGAAAGAAAGAAAGGAAGCCTCTCTCTCCCCCTCTTCTCCTTCTCTATTTTTTCTCTCCCCTAACCTCTCTCCCCGATCTCTCTCTTTCTCTCTCTATCTCTCTCTCTCTCTATCTCTCTTTCTCCCTCTCAAATTTTCCTCTCTCCTCGCAATCTCTCCTTCAATATTCCTCTTTCTTCTGCGATTGCTTTGCAATGGAAAATTCTGTCATGGAGAGGAGAGAAAGAGAGGAGAGGCACGCGGACTCTCCTCTCCTTCTCCTCCTCTCCTCATGCACGTGAGCGCTTATGGGGAAGGAGGAGAGCCTCTTCTTCCCTTCCCTCTTCCTTCTCTTCTCCTTCTCTCTCCCCCCTCTCTCTTCTCTCTTCTGTGCTCTCTCTCTCACTCCCTCTCTTTCTCTCCCTCTCTCCCTCTCTCCCGATCACAACCTCCTCCTCTCCTTCTCCTCCTATCAAAATTTCACTTCCTTCCTCACTCTCTCTTGCTTTCTGATGCAGGACGCGGTGGTGAAAACCCTCGCGCCTGATCAATGAACCTGAGGATGACTAAGGGTAGCCTATCAAACCTAACCTATGGATAAGAAAATCCTAGACCCTAAGTATGAGACCTAACCTAAACATAAGTACAGGCAGACGTGCCGATCAGCGGAGTCGACTCCGAGTGACCCGGGGAAACTCGCGATGATGGGTAGGGTGAGATCCTCTCGATCCACGTCCGGAGGCGTGGAAGTCGCTCGCTCGTGGAGTAGCCGAGGAGGCTGCAGCCCACGCTCGATGCCGGACTGACGTACGCGTCGAAATCTCGAACCTATAATCGTACTACCCTATCTACGTCGTCCGACGGCGGTGGAGACAGTAAAGGAAATGCTTCGAAAAGTAATTAACTTGAAAGAGGGTCGAAGCTAACCTGCGGGCGCGAGCGAGTCGGTCGAGGGCGAGGGAGATCGTCGCGCGGCAGCGGGTGGGACGCCCGGGCGAGTCGGTGGGGAGCGCGGGGAGCGATCGGCGTGGAGGCGGAGTGATGATGAGTCGGGGCGAGCGGACGAGCGCAGCGAGCACGGAAGGCGGGAGGCGGCGTCCGGGGGCCGATTCGGGCGGGGCTGGAGCAGTGCAGGTCGACCTGGCGGCTCCCGGGCCGGTGCCGGGGACCGGTTTGGGCCGGTTTGGGCCGGTCTGGACCGGTCTGAGCCGGTCTGGGCCGGTCTGGGCCGGCGCGGCGGTCTGGCCCGGTCTGGGGCCCGAGCCAGGGCAGGCTGCGGGCGGTCGGGCCGGTCTGGGCGGCTCGGGCTGGCACAGGCCGTTCGGGCTCGGGCGATCTCAGTCCCGGCCCAGCTGGGTCGATCTGAGGGGCTCAGGGCGGTCCGGTCTGGTCAAGGCGAGTCCGGGCCGGTTCGGGTTGACTCGGCGGTCCGGGTGAGTGGGGAACGGTTCCCGGCTGAGTCGACTCAGCGGGAATCGTCCACTTCTTCCTCTAGGGTTTCGTTGCAGGGGTCAAGGCGGCGCGCGGCGATTCCGGCGCGGAGGCGGGCGCGCTGGGTGGCAGGTCGAGGAGAGGAGCCGGGGCAGCGGTCCTCGTGGCGGAATGGGGGCGTGGAGCTCGCGGAGGTGACGCGGGAGGCGAGCGGAGCGGCTGTGGCGTCTGCAGCCGACGGGCGTCGACGACGGCAGGGCGCGATGGAGGCGGCGTCTAGGCGCGGCAGCGACGCGGAGCTTCGGCGGCGCGGTTGCGACGGCGGCGGTCGAGGCCTCGGGCGTGGATGGAAGGGGAACTCGATGGGGAAGAGGAAGGGAGGCGGCGGCTTGGGGGTTCGCCGGAGATGGAGGAGGAGGAGGAAATTGGGGATGAAGGTCCGTGGAGGGGGAAAGGGAGGCGAAATCGGGGGGGAGGGAGATGGTCGGAGACAGGCGCACTGGGCGGTTCGCCGGAGATGGAGGTGGAGGTGGAGTGGGAGATGGGGAGGATGGTCCAGTGGAGGAGGAAGGGGGTGGTGGTGCGGCGGTGCAGCGGCGGCGGCGGCAACGGTGGCTGGCGGCGGCAGCGGCGGCGGCGGCGTGGATAGCTGCACGTAGGGGATCAGTGGGCAAGGCAGAAGAAGGCGGCGGCCTCGGCGGCGGGCACGGCGGCGGCACTACTGGTGCGGCGGCGGTGGCGGCGGCGGTGGCGGCGGTTGGTTCTCCTCCTTGTCCTTCCTTGAGCAGCCACTTGAGATGAAGGATGACCCTTTCTTTCTTCAAATGACGGCTAGGGTTTGTGGGGGGGTCCCTTCCCCTCTTATAGAGCCCTTGGTGGGCCAAGAGAGGAAAGGGCCCACTTGAGGCCCACAACCCACACCCATACTCATAGAAATAGAATAAAAGGTTCACAAAGAAGGATGGGCTTCACAAATGGGATCCCGAAAAGGGAAGAACCCACCCGGAAGCCTAAAGGGAGAGAAGAAATAAACGAGGACCCGCTTAAACACGTGCGGGTCAAAAGGTCCATAATAAAGAAATAAAGAAATAAAGATAAGCGGATAGATCCGCGCGCGCAAAAGGGCTCCTCCGGCGCCGTGGTGTCGTGTCTTGGTGGTGACGGGGGTCGTACGCCACCACTTTCTCTCTAGACCTCTCACTCCCTCTATTGCCAATTTTCAGTTGATTTCTCTCTCTCCACCTCGCTATTGTTCTCTCTCAAAAGTTCTCTCTGATGGATATTATGTGGCTTATAATCTAATCACACTTTCATGTATCTTGTTTATGTTCATTGAAATGAAATTTATTCATTGTCATCCTTGTGTAATGTTTACAATGAAGTACATGAGCATGTATAATGACTAAGTGAATTATGACGAGATCATAATATAGTGATCACTAGTTTTTAAAGAAATGTTCTTAAATTCCTATTCGTGGGATATTCGAGAAAGACAGTGAATTATCTTGAAAGAATAACACTATCTAATCCAACTCATATGATGAGTATGGCTGATCATGTAGCCATCTGTGTGGAGACACTAAGGATAGATAGTGGGTGCTCTTTGGAGAAAGGGTTAACTGAATTGATCCGTATGAATCCTTAAATTGTATTATACCTAACTGTCAATCAGGTTGATTCATATCATAGTTATGTGTGTGGTCCTTTGACTTGAGACACCAAAGACATCTTGTGGATGGATGATCGTGTTTTGATTATGACTTACGAGTCCCTAGCCACGGGATATCTAAAATGTCATATATTGGATACAATATGAATTCCACGAAGATGATCGTGTGATCAAGATGAGATCATCTGCCCTCGATATTTGAGGAGACTGACTCAAGGAACGAGATGCGATGAAATCCTTGGCCAAAGTAGTGGAAATATTGGAGAAAGAGTTCCCGATGATTTCTACACGTATCAATACTAACTTGAATGATCTATTAGGGTTTGACAGTTGACCATACCCTAAGTCATTCATGAGTATCGTGCGGATGAAGGATTGTATATACATGATAATCGATGACGGAAAGGTTCTATAAGTGAGTTCTTACATACACCATATCTCCTAGAGTATGTGGTGTAGCTTGGCACCCAGCGGGCTAGCAACTCAACCTATCGATTGGGTTAAATTGATCCTTGATTAATTAATCTATATGTTTGATGTGGATAATTAAGGTTGACCAATACGGTGTTATTTGGTCTATAGAGTTATTAACTAGTGAGATATATGGACCTAGAGGGTCACATACATAAGGTCTATGGATGTTGGTAGATATAGACATAATTATGTGGTTTTTCATAAAAAAATGTCATACCAAATGTTTATAAATAGAGGGAAAAAGACCACAACTGAAGGTGCCCATGCAAGCCTTTTAGGAATTCTCTCATTTTTTGTCTCTCTCTCTTGGTGAAGAGCTTTGAAGAGGAGATCCAACCATCCGGAGACCATGTGAATACCGCTAGAGGATTGACACTTGAATAGCTTCAAGAACTCCTTCAAGGAAACCTGTAAGTATGTTTTTTTGATACATATTGTCGGTTAAGGAATTATTTGGTGATAATAAGACATATGCTAAAAAATTTATAAAAATTAATCATTAACAAATAATAGATATTTTCAGAGATCACTAATCACATATCATGTCTTCTGTATAGAAACTATTTTTAATATATCAAACAATGTATTTTTTGAGTTTAAATGTTCATGAAAAGTATATTTAGAAAATTGTAAATTTAACCTATTTTTCTAATGGAGGTTTAGACCCTTTGATTTGCTCCACCTTCCTTGTCGGATTTCATCGTCGACCATCTCTGTAAATGTGACCGTGCAACCAAAACCTGAGGTTGGAAAATGCTTAAGCATTTTAGTTGTCATACTAAAATAAATAGATGTCTGATCTAGTTAATAAATAAGTATAATGATAAATAACATTATAATGATAAATTAACATAAATACATACATAGTTTCAGGCACTTCATCCATACATACATACCTACCTACATAAATACATACATACATACATATAAGCATGAATACATGCATGCATACATACATACATACATGCATGAATGCATGCATACATACATACATACATAAATACATACATACATACATGCATGAATGCATGCATACATACATACATACATACATACAAACATACATGCATGAATGCATGCATACATACATACATACATACATACATACATACATACATAACTACCTACATACATACATACATACATACATACATACATACAGCCTTTTCCGTGATCACCTGGTGGTTCCAATCTGTTCTACATGTGATGCAGACGAGCACGAGAGTTTGTACCGCCACTCCAGCTATCATTCCTAGCCAAACACCCTAAGATTGACGCTTCAGAGGTTCAGTGAATAAGAATAACATGTGGAGGTCAAGAACGAACATCAATGAAAACGAAGAAGCTCAGACCTTGATGCCAAGATCATTTGCGTATCCCAGAATGGATCCGAGAGGGACGCCGACGAGATAATAGCAAGCAATATTAACGTAAGCGATCCTACTTTGCCGTCCAGCCCCAATAGCAGCTCCTGCAGCAGCGGAGAGACACTATCTGATCGAGATATTTACCAGCATTCAGATTGTCGTACGGTGTCGAAGCTTCTCACCCGTAAGAACTGGCTGGAGGCTGTTCAATAAAACTGAGATTTCAAGGAGGGAAGACAGATCGGCTACGGCATCAGCGACGAGAGGACTAGGCGAGAAAATGTAGGAGATGCGGCCTCGTTGACTGAGAATAGTCAGAAAGAACACAATTCCAATAGCTGCTGAGGTAACAACGCCAACGAGAATGGAAAACTTGGCCTTTTGTGCGCTTCCAGCTCCCAGCTCGTTTGCCACTCTTACTCTGCCACAGAAAATATAAAAGGTGAAGATACACCTGAAAAACGACGCGTTCTTTATTCATACCCCACGCCGGCAAGGAAGCCCAATGCTATCGTCATCTCCCACCCGCTGATGCTCAGGCTGCAAGATAAGTCACAGCGATTTGCGTTAAGATCAACTTCATTTGAATTATTCAGTCAGAAATCACAATAAAGCAACATGATCCGATCATTGTTTCTCGAGTTGGAGAGCGAACCAAGTAGTGAGGGCGTCAATCGAGACCTCGCTATCCAGCATGTTCCCCGTCAGTAATATGAGTATGCTATTATACCATATCTCCAAGCTACGTAAACAAAAGCTCGTTAATTTACGACTTGCAAAATGATATACAAGAGAACGTAGATTGAGCGGGTATACCACAACATGACACCGGAAGAGACGGAGAGCTTGATAATGGCGCCTAGATCATTAAAAGCGTCGGAGGAAAGCCCGCGCCATGTCTCAGGACATCCTCCCCGTAGAACAAACAGCAGCTGGCCCACGACTGGAACCCAGAAGGCGACAACCATGGAACCCATCACGCCGGCAACTCCGAGCTGGAGTTTCTTCGATAGTACCCAAGAAGCGAGAACATGCATTGGGAGCGATAGAGCGGCGTAGTACGTGATTACCCGGTTCTTGCTCTGGGCTTGAAGGTACATTTGAAGAGTGAAGGAAAAGCCGTAGGAAAAGAGGATACCGATACACCATAACGAGATCTTCCCGGCTACGAACGCCACCGTTTCGTCCTGGCCCAGTAGCAGAAGAACGGGTTTCGCGAAAAGGAAGAGCGGGAGGAGAGATACTGTAAAAGGCAGCAATACGAGCCATGACCTCTGCAAGTAGATACCCAGCATATGGTGCTGCCCTGCACCAAAAGATTGGCCGCAGAGAGTTTCCAGCGCGCTCGCCATTCCCAGCTGTAGAATCAAAGGGAAAAAAAATCCTCCCGTACTTGCCAATTTTGAGCTAAGGAAGTCGGTGAGGGTTATTACCAGTATGCCGTTGGAGAAGCGGACGATGACTGTGAAGACGAGGGCGTAGGCCGCGAGCTCTGTAGAGCCCATGTGGCCGATGAAGGCTTGGCTGATCATCGAAACTCCGAAAGTGGACAGCCTAGTGATTATGGCGGGGCCCGCGACTAAGAACAGCTTCTTCTCTTCCTCCCATATTCTCTTCATGAAGCTTCCACTCGGTCTCTCCTTCTCCTCGCACAGGTCGTACGAAATCAGCGGCTTTGTTCTCGGATCATCTTCCACTGCAGTCGCCATGGCGTAGCGGGAGGGTTGGTCTATCCCGGAGAGATTGCTGCGCTGATGAAGCTGTCTGATACTTTCGCTCCTATAAAGGCGGGAATCGGAATGAACGTACACGTTTGTGCCACGTGAATGAGGCAGCAGGCGACTGCGTGCCGGCTGTGAGCTGGTCAGCCACTTCTCTTAAATAGATAACTGACACGGCATAGGGAAGAGGGATGTTGGGCAAAAAATAGAGTCTGAACCGGGAGACGCTGAGGAACTACATCCTCCTATAATCCAAAGAAGAAGTATTGTCACGGACTAGCATTATTTGTGCAAATAACCAATAGATGTGCTTGAACTAGACAAAAAGCGCCGTTTACGGCCGAAATAGATAGGTTAGAGATTAGATACGTACTCTGGCCTTTTTCTTTTGATCTATTATTGTTGGAGATGAGCGGGAGATAAGATGAAACTTGGTATCGTAGACCATCACTCTTCACTATCAAGAGAACATCTCATTTGGGTAACGAAAAGATATGCCTCTTACGTAAATGTCTTTAGGTTTTTGAATAAATAGAGATAAGGAGAACGCAAGGCGATTATATATTTTTGAACTAGTGTAAATTCAACCAACTACGGCCTATATATTTTTGAGAGTACATGTTATTGAGGATAATAAGTCGTGTCTCGAATCCTAGTTGGAGAGACCATTTATTTTCAAGAGGAAATCAATATCAATTATATGTAGAGCCTGAGGATTCCAACAATAAGAAAATTTAAATAAGGAAAGCCATAATTAGTTGATGTAGGCCATACATCAGCAATTGATAATATTTTTGCAAGATTTCGTGTCAAGTATTTGTGTTGATCTTCATAATGTTCTCACAAAAAAAATCACCATGACATACTGCTAGGTTGTGAGGTAGGTAACATAATTTTTCTCTGAACCAGTAAAAATAAATACAGATTACTTGCTACTCGTGCAGTGCAAAGTTGCCTTTTCTTCTTGCACAGAAATGTTCATCTAGACAAAAAAAATGGAAATCAAGAAAAAAAGCAAAAACCTTATACAATGAAACAAAGGAATCTAATGTGGGATAGTATAATCAAATTCATCCAACATGTTAGTTCCAATGCCATGATGTTTATGCATAAATGGTTTTACGAATTTATTGCATCTACTTACGGTAAAGCTGAATTGATTGGTTCTAAGTGTATCATGTGAAAGGTAGTTTCTTGAGTGGTTTCATATCATGTGGTCAAAACATATAGATATTCAACCACATCATGGTCAAAGGTAAGAGTGAAGGACGATGGTAAGTATTTAATTCATATAATTCTATGTTAGTCTAGATTTATTGCCTATAATATTGGATGACTTGCTATTTGGAGGATTAGCCCTAATTCGTTATATTATGTGAGAAGAGGTAAAGGAATCATAGTTCACTATCATTGGTTTGATATTTAAAAAGCTTATTTCCCTCGTCCACCCTTTAAGAACATGTAGGGTTGAATTCAATATGACCAGAATTCTTCAAATGGTCCAAGGGTGCTCTTTCTAAGATGGTAAACTAGAATCATCTTTCTCTTTATCTCTCTCTCTCTCATCATTACATTGATGTTCCATCAAGCCTATTATGGTGTTAGAGTCAGGTTTCCCAAATTTGTCTTAGAAGATGTTTGACGAAGGACTAAGAAAGGTGATTGCATATATTGAGAGAGTTCTACATTGAAAAACGAGGAGACATGGTTTAAGGGTGTAAATTACATGCGCTAAAACTAGGAAGTAGTTAACGGATGAAAGAGCAGTCAAGCATCACTGTTAGAGAGAGAGCTAGTTGACATTGTGTAGACAAACTCAAGACTACGGTAGGTCTTATGGGAAGCAATCATTTTTAAAGCTGAATAACCATTTCTAAAATTTTTAAAGCTGAATGTACTCAATGACTTGGCTTGTTTGAGGCTTAATTCTAAACTTTCCTTTTCTCATGGACGATCAGACTAATGCAATGCACTTATGTCAAGCTATCACTGTCCAAGAATATGTCCATATGAAACATATTGTGATTGTATTTGACTTATTTTGAAAAATCCAAGTCCTTGGGGTAGGATGCAGCAAGGCATCTTGAAGGTGTCAAAACTTTTGGATAGGATGGCGGTGAAACTGGGTTGAAGGAGATGTTAGATGAAGGAGTCCTTGTTGCTAGAATACGAGACTAGATAAGCCCTCAAAATTTTTATCAAAGCATTGAACAGAGTGAAAGATATTAAATCGATTATTGAAAAAGATGAATCATCTATACCGTTGAAGTACCATTTACATAGAAAATTTCGTAAGACCTGGTTACGACAACATCAAGTTTGCAGCACAAGAAGACTTAACATACACATGAGCAGCTTGGTGGTGTGCTATATAGTGGCTAAGAAATGATAATCCTATTTAATGTAGATCAAAATCCATACTTATAGGGTTCATTAGAGGATTTCCTTAAAACTTTTCAAGTGTCGTGCCTCTATTGGTACCCAAGTGATTGTTGGACAATTGGATCTCCTCTTCAAACTCTTCGCTAAGAGTCAAAGAGAAGAAAGGGGATAATTTCCAAAAGGGCTCCCATGGGCACCTTCAAGTGTGACCAGTCTCTCCCTATTTATAGTCTTTCATCTTTTGAACTTATCATACAAGTCCTCACAAGTATACCTATATCCACTAACATCCATCAACCTTACATGCATGACCCTTTAGGTCCATATATCTTACTAATTAATAACTCTAGAATAAAAAAGTAATCAAGATTAATAATTAAGTTTATTAACATATCCATTAATTAATCAAAGATTGATTTAACCCAATCAATACGTTGAGTTGTCAGCTTATTGATGATGAATACTATTGGCGTGCAAGCCAGTCACACTTTTATTAAAATAACCTTTTAGTCATTGTCATTCTTACATGATGTTTTCAATGAAGTCAATGAGCATATGCAATGACTAAGTGAATTATGATGAGATCATAATACAATGATCACTGGTATTTAAACATATGATCGCCTTTGAGTGGGGGTTGGACACGCGTGGGTGACGGCTCCTCTAGCGCCGTGGTGTTGTGTCTTGGTGGCGACGGGGGTCGTACGCCACCACCTTGATGGATCATCTCATCATCCTAGATCGCCATAGTGTATCCATTCCCTAGATTCACCTGTAGTATTTGTTGCACAATTGGGTTTACCACCTTGGTCCTGCATCAGATAGTCTGCCCTCAGAATAAAAGAAATGAGACGTGATTAATTTCATAGAAAAGATAGTGTAAATAATAAAAAAAATTCTCAATGATTTCCTACTTACATTAGTATTAAATTTAGTGATCCTTGGGATTTGAGATTTAACCATACCCTAAGTCATTCATGAGTCTTGCACGGATAAAGGCTTGTACGTATACAATAACTGATGACGACAATGTTTTTTGAGGGAGTTCTAATATACTCTATATCCTTGAGAGCACGTGGTGTAGCTTGCCACCCAACAGGCTAACATTTCAACTTGTCGATAAGGTTAAATCTATCCTTAATGGATTAATTTATAAGGAGGACCAATAAGTATTATTGGGTCGATAGAGTTATTGATTGACAAGATACATGGACCTAGAGGGTCACATACATAAGCTCAAGGGACATTGGTGGATATAGACATAATAAGAAAAGTTTTATGAATATTTTACATTTCCAAATTCTATAAATATGGGGAGAACAGCCATAACAAAGGTACCCATGCAAGCCTTGTGCAAAACTCTCCCCTCTTTTATCTTTCTCTTATGATGACAAGTGTTCTAGAGGAGATTCGATTGTTTGGATATTTATGGATATCACTAGAGTTTGGACGCTTGAATAGCTTAAAGATCTACTTTAAATTATTAACTCTAATTATTTATGAATCTTTTAAGTATGGTTTTAACTTATTCTAAATGATAGGATCATCTCCCCTCAATGCTACTACGTGTCCAATGTTCAATTCGATAGTTTTCCCTAAGTTCGATGCTTTTCATTGAATTTTTGGAAAGTTTTGTCAACTTCATATCCTAGAAATTGGGTGCCAAGTTACACCAAGTACTCTAAAAAATATATAGTCTATAAGACTCTTATTTAACCTTGTAGTCCTCTATTACCATGTGTGTATAATTCTTCATTTTCTTAAGACTCTAAAAGTAGGACATGGACCATTATCAAACCCTAAGTGGTCAAACAAGTTAGTACTAATGCGTGAAGGAAATAATCTAGAACACACTATCTGATATTTCCACTACCTTGTCTAGGGATTTAACTTCATCACATTCCATGAGTTAATGTTCTCTTATGTTGAGGATAGATAATCCTATCTTGACCTTTCAAATCACTTTTGAAGACTTCATGTTATATCCAATCTATGAAATTTTGGAGATTGCATGGCTTTAGTGTCTCGAGTCTAATGATCACTTACATAACTGTGACATGAATTGATAGTTAGTTATAATACAATTTATGGATAAGAATAAACCTAAGGGGCGATGAATTAGGTTCTTTAAAATTTATTAACTCTAATTTTATTGACTTAAATATTTACTACTTATCTACCTAGAGAAAGAGGTAGAGGATGTGGATGACACAGTTATAATTTTTTATACATGTTAGGCTAGTCCTTAATGCTGTTGTGGGATATCTAGCTGCAGTGATGATAAGCCCTGACCCAAGTTTGTGTGAATGCTCCCAAAGAAAATCACTAGGAAATATGGCTTACTAAGGATATCAAGAAAATAAAAAGTCAATGAAGCTCTATCCTCCTCGACCCCAAAGTTTTCCATAGATGGACATAGCTTGACCTCCTTTAGCATGGCCCCCAAAGCCTTCTCTAATTTGGCCCCCATAGTCTTCATGAGTTGGCCCCCATAGTCTTTTAGGATCTACTAATAAAATTCCAATGTGGTTATGACAATCATAGATTTTCAATTCAGCACAATCAAGGATAACATTCAGAAATATGCAACACAAAATCAACTCTCCAAAGTATTTCGCCAAAGGGTATATTCAATATTTAACTATGAAGCAACTCAATCTTATATACTTCATTAACCGGTCCTTCAAGTGCTTGCTCTTGTACACATATGTTGAGCTCAAAGTCGTTGCATTTTCAATGCAAACAAATCTACTATTTATAAGCTAGAAAGCCATAACTTGATGTACATAGTTAAAGCATATAACTTCCTAAGTTGATCGGCAAGGATTTTAGGGTAAGAAATTGTTAGTTTTAGTAATAGGAGAAGAAAGTGGCCAAGATTAACTAGAAATCCTAATTAAGGGGAAACTTAAAGGAAGTAAGAAATAGAAGAATATTAGGGATTTATTAGTAATCGGAAAGTTGAGGGGGGGGGAATATGAAAGAGAGGAATTATAAACAAGAGAAACGGGGGGATTGGCAGAAGTGCAATAAAGGGGGCATGTAAGGGAGAGAAAGGAGCAAGAGTGTGAGAGAAATAGAGCTAGAGAGAGAAAAGAACAACCTTCAAAAAGAGAATGAAAGGAAGAGTGGAGTTTTGGGAGCTAAGGCTCGACAAGCTCTCCAATTTTTTTATCAAAACATTAATTGCAATTGAAGATGTTGAATCAAATATTCAGCAAAGTTGAAGCAAGAAGAATAGATGATCCTATCATCTATGATCCTACCATTTACTATAGAATAAAATTCTCCTTACAAGGGTCATCTAAAATAATTCTTCAAGTCTTTCAATCGTTTGGCCTCTGATGAAAGCATAAAAAGTAATTATAAACACCTATAAATTGCTCTTCTTTAATTCTATTAAACTCTTCAACATACCATTACATCCACCATTTCATGATTTAACATTTTTACAATATAAGTGCATCAAATATGATTCCTCTACATGACTTTTGCCTTTTTTTATTTTAGGAACCCCAAAAAAGAGGAAAGGGAGCACCTTTTTAGGAGCGAAACTCTTTAAAATAGAAGTATTCTTTTAGGACATAATGGGTTACCCAAGCTAAGCCTCATTGAGCCTAGTCAAAGCAGCCATCGACGGGGAGACCTAGTCTACTAGAAATTTCTCTCAGCTCTCTTTTCAGAGGGGTTCAAAAAGGGTAAAAGCTCTTTTTTGGGGGCTTCTTCTTCTTGCTTGGCCTCTTCTTTTGCCGATTTTCTCTCTCTTAGGTATTTGCATTTTCTTTCTCCCTGCGTTCTTCCGGTTGGGCTGTAGTTTAAGAATCACAAATATCATTAGTTCAATTTAAACCATATTCTTTCATGAGTTCCTTCCCCTCTCCACCTTGATCGCTCTATGGACCTCTCGCTTGCTCTTCTATCTTTCTTCCTCTTTATCCCTCTCACAATTACAGTTTCTCTATCTAAAATTCTCGTCCTCTCTCTCTATTGCAAGATTTCTCTCTTTTCCTCAAGTTTTCAATAATTCCTATCTCATTCTCTCTCTCGTTTCTCGCTCAAATTCCTCTCTAGCTCTATTTCTCGCTCAAATTCTCACATGTGAGAATTCCCCCAATCATGCGCCCTCTTTCAAGTTCTTCCCATTCTCTCTCTTCCATTCTCGCGTTGTTGCTCCCTCTCCTTATCTTCCGACTGCTCCCTCACATATTCACTCTTCTCTCTCCAAATCTCTTGTTCACTATATCTTGCTCATCATCTCTTTCTCTTTTCCCCCTCTAAATTTCTCTCTTAACCTTTTCTCCTCGGTGTCTCTACACTAGCAGCCATAGGATCAGTCATACTCATCATACAAATCGGAACAAATAATGCTATTCTTTTGAGATAGTTTGTTGTCCTTCTCAAAGATCTCGTGAATAGACATATTTATAACATTTTTTTAAAGACTAGTGACCATTATATTATGATCTCATCATTATTTACTTGGTCATAGTATATGTTCATGGACTTCATTGCAAAAATCACACAAGAATAACAATGAATAAAAGTTCATTTCAAAGAATATAAACAAAAGATGAAACTATGATTGGCTTGTAGGCCACATAATTTCCATGACTGATGAGGGAGAGAGAGAGCAAGGGGAGACAGAAACTTTGAGAGAGTGAGAACCCGAATAAGAGAGAAATCACACAAGTGAAAGTAAGATATAGAGAGGTTGAGAGAGAATATGCTAGAAATGAATTGAGGGAGATAAAGAGAGAGAAAGACAAAGAGGTAGAGATAGATCACAAGAGTGGCAGAAGGCAAGAGGATGAAATCAGAAATAGGAGAGAGAGAGAGAGAGAGAGAGAGAGAGCAAGAATGCAAGGAACAGAGAGGTTGAGGATCAGGGAGTGAAAAATAGGGGAAGAGAGAGTGACAGGGAAGTGAAGAATCGATAACAGGGGAGTGCGACAAACAAGACCAAATTAGAGAGAGTGCAAAATCTAGGAAAAGAAGAAAGAGAACCAGAGTGAGAGAGAAACTGAGAGGGGAAAAGGATGAGAAGGAGAGCGTGAAAGGGAGGAAAATAGAGAGGATTCAAGCAATCCAAAGGCAGAGAATAAGAGAAATTAAGAGAGGAAGAGAGCACGAGAGAATGCAAATGCGTGAGAGGGGGGATACAGAGGAGGAAGACAAGAGACAAAGAAAGAGACTGCGTAGGAGTGAGAGAATGAGCGATACAACTGAGGGGTGTAATCTAAATCATCAGATCTTGTTAGGTAGGGATAGGAATTATTGAAGTGTGAGCCTCCATCACTGATGATGGCCCTTGGACATCTGATGGTTGTTTGTCCTAGTGGGGATCGCCTCGACCCACTTGGACACATAATTCACCGCTAGCAAGATGTACTCTTTCCCATCACAAGGTGGGAAAGGTCCTATTAAGTCTATCCCCCAAAGATAAAAAATCTCCAATTCAAGGATCGGCTGCATTGGCATCTCATCTCGCTTAGAGATGCTTAATGTTGCTTGAACTATAGGCATCCCGTATAGAAACGGTGGGCGTCCTTGAAGATGGTGGGCCAGTAGAAGCCGCTCTACAAGATCTTGTGTGCAGTCTTACGTGCCGCGAAATGTCCTCCGCACGTTGATGAGTGACACATCACCAAGATTTCTCTTTGCTCCTCCTCTGGTATGCATTGTCAGATGATCTGATCGTATCCAAGATGGAATAGGAGTGGTTCTTTTCAAAAGTAGTACATGAGATCATGGAAGAACTTATCTCGTTGATGATGATTCCAATGCTCTAGGATTGATCCAATGACAATGAAGTTGACAATGTGTGCATTCCAGGGAGCGTGGCTCAAGATGGCAAGGAGATGCTCATCGGGTAATGTGTCATCGATGTCTCCTCCTCCTAGAATGTGGAGATACGATAAGTGGTCTACTACCGAGTTCTCGCTGCCCTTCTTGTCTTTGATATCTAAGTCGAATTCTTGAAGGAGCAGCACCCATTGTATCAGTTGTGGTTTGGCCTCTTTCTTAGAGAGCAAGTATTTCAAGGCCGCATGATCGGTATAGATAACGATCTTGCTCCCCAAGATGTAAGGCCGGAACTTCTCGAGTGCGTAGACCACCACCAAAAGCTCTTTCTCCATAGTCGTGTAATTCATTTGAGCTTTGACGAGGGTCTTGCTTGCATAGCATACGGCCGTTGGCTTCTTCTCGAATCGTTGCCCCAAGACCACTCCTACCGCATAGTCTGAAGCGTCGTACATGATCTCGAATGGTAAGTCCCAATTAGGACTTTGAACAATTGCTGCATCGATCAGTGCTTGCTTCAGCATCACAAATGCGCAGTGCCCTTCTTTGTCGATGATGAAGTCTTTGTCCTTACAAAGAAGGGTGGTGAGTGGCTTGGATACTTTCACAAAGTCTTGTATGAATCTCCCGTAGAAGCCGACGTGCCCAAGAAAGATCATCAAATCTCGTACAGTACTGGAAGAGGGGAGGTTTTGGATGACCTATATCTTGGCCTTGTCCACCTCTAATCCTTTGCCCGAGATGATATGCACGAGCACTACTCCCTCTCGTACCATGAAGTGGGATTTCTCCCAGCTTAACACCAGTCATTTCCTGACACAGACCTCCAGGATCTTGGTCATGTGAGCAAGACAGATGTCCAAGTTATTTCCAAAGATGGAGAAGTCATCTATGAAAACTTCCAAGCTGTCGCCAAGAATTTCAGAGATGGTTGTTGTCATGCATCATTGAAATGTCGGGGGGGCGTTGCATAGTCCAAATGGCATGCAACTAAAGGCGAATGTGCCAAAAGGACATATGAACGTCGTCTTCTCTTGATCTTCAGGATGAATCGCAATTTGGTTGTAGCGCGAATATTTCTCCAGGAAGGAGAAGTAACTTGATCCTACCAGTTGGTCCAATATTTGGTCGATGAATGGCAGAGGGAAGTGGTCCTTCTTCATTGCGGAGTTCAGCTTCTGATAGTTGATGCAGACTCCATTTTTTCGGAAGACGTGTCTAGATCTCCTTGCCTTTCTTGTTCATCGTGACTTTTACTCCAGCTTTGTTTGGAACAACGTACATTGGACTCAGCCATTGGCTATCGGATATGGGGTAGATGATTTCTGCATTTAGCCATATAAGAATTTTTTCTTTTACGGCCTCACACACCTTCGGGTTGAGTCATCTCTGGACTTCCCTGACACGCCTTGACTCATCCTCTAAGAAGATGCGATGAGTGCATAGTGAGGGGTCCAAACCCTTTAGGTCTGTCAAGGTCCAACCAATTGCGTCATCATTCTGCTTTAATAGTTTCAGTAATTGTTCCTCCTTCTTTATATCGAGCTTGGATGAAATAATCACCGGCTTTGCTTTCACTTCATCAAGGAAGGCGTACTTGAGTGTTGATGGGAGAGTCTTGAGATCCAAGGTAGGCTCCTCCAATGATAGCTCTTCAAATCTTGCTTTCTCATCGATCATCATCACTTCTTCTATGCAGGAGTTGATATCCTGGTTGTCAGAGAAGTCGATGGCGCCCAATTCCTCAGAAGCCCGTGAAGGGTATTTCATGAGCTTGTTGATGTTGATCTTTGACGAGTCGTTTTCATGCGTCGTTAAAACACAAAGACGATGGTAAAAAAAATTTATAAAACCGAACTCACAAAGATGAGATAATAATCAAGTATTGTGTAAGTATTGGGTCGATCCACAGAGAGCAGGGGTGACTTTAATCGCAGAGTTGACTTGGTCAAAATTAGGTTTAAAAGGGGTTTTAAAGAAGTAATAATAAGAAGTAATGAGTGGAAACAATATAAATAGACCTAATAAGAAGTTTTAAGAATTGAAATCTCGGATTTGACAGAGAAAAGTCAAAAGTCAAAGTCAAAGCATTGACTTTGACCAACAGTAGGTGTACTGTAAAATCAGAGAATCAAACAGGGTCAGAAGATTACGAAAATTATATATTTAGAAACTAAAGAGAAAATGGAATTTATTGGCATATAATTCGTGATTTTGGGATAAGAATTGGATTTACTATGAATTATTAAAAATCAAATATCAGAAAATCCCAAAAATGAACACCTCACAGGAAATCTTCAAATTGACCAAACAAATGAAATCCAAATCTTGAAATTTCTATTTCAATGGAAAGCTACGAACCAGAGGAATCTTAAGAGACCAAAATGATTGAATTCTGATTTGTAAATTGAAAGTAATTGACCCCGAAAGTCAACATTTGACTTTTGATGAAGGATGAACAGTCCTCGGTCAAACATCAAATTGAAGGGTCAAATGAACTCGGAATTCAATGAATTTGCTATCCACTGAAAGCTTATGTGAAGAGGAATCCAATGAAACCAAAATAAAGTTATTTGGAATTATAATCAAAGAGATATCCTATTTTCAAAATCAGCAACTTTTTCGACTAAAAATTAGGAAAAATGAAGAACACTATGAACTACTTTGCGAAATTTAAGATCTAAACCTAATAAAAATACAAATTACCTCTTGATAATCGATCGAATCTCACTACTTACCCGATTGCCGCAAGAATGGGACCTCAATTCTCGTGGATTGAAGCGAATTTTCTCGGATTCTTCCTCGTGGACGTTCGGAATTCAAGGGGAAAATTGGATGAAATCAAGAGATGAAATCGTGATTATCATGCTTCAATGGCTGTGTCTCTACACTCTTGGAAGCAGAGGATCACGAGAACTTAAGACCTTCCTCGAAACTCGCATAATTTCTTCACGAGTCGATCAAAAGTTGAGTTTCAAAGGAAGACTACATCGCTTTTTAAAGAGGAAATCAACCCGATTTCGTGGGCAATCGAAGCGGTCGTGGGGGGCGGATTTGAAGCATCATGGGAGCGGTTTCCATTGGGCTGTGTCATGGCATCAAATCTGCGCTGATTCCGCCCCGATTTGGAGGTGAATCAGCCTCAAAAATTGTTTCAAAATAGGCCACGATCTTTGCCGCGATCGACCATGATCGACCACGATCGACCACGATCGGGCGTCAATCGTGCTCCAGATTCTCCAAAACTGCTGATTGATGATCATGGAATAGATTACACGCGGAAGGATCCATGATCGCGGCTCGATCACGCCGCGATCGCGGTTCGATCGGACCGCGATCGTGGTGTTCTTCTACGAATCGCCTACGCCGTCGGATTGGAATCCAATGCTCCAGAGATCTTCGCGAAGAGAGAGAAAATTGGACTTCACCGTGACCGTCGGATCGTGATAGAGAGGTGAGTCCACCGCTAGCCATCCATCTCGACGAAGATCGGACGCTCTCGGCTCTTCGACGTGGTGAAAGGTAAGTCCGTTGATCGCGTCACTTATGCGATCTTTTTAAGCACGTGTTTTGATCGATGATCGCGTCGACTCGGGTCCACGCGATCATAGCCGTCCGCAGTGAGATTCGACGCTCGCCACGCGTCCACGTCGCCTGCAAGGTAAAACCGTGTGGAACATAGTCCCACACGAAAGAAAAAAAGAAAACCGGTGAGTTTAAATTAGGGGGCGGCATAATGCTTTCGCGTTACTGCCCCCAATAACTTACCAGGGTCCCACTATTCCTGTGGGCCCTCCACCTACCTGCCTGCCACGTGGCGCCCCACACGGGCGCCCACGTGGACCCGTCTACGTGGCCTCCTGCCACGCGTCAGCGCCACCTGAGCCTCGAGCGGGCCACCCGGGCTCTGCCACGTGGCCTCAGTGCCGTGTCGCACCTCGAGGCGGTCCCGCGCGCCACATCAGCCTCCGCTTGCCACGTCAGCCTGCAGGTTAGTAAACCCCTTTTTGCGATTTTTAAATAGGAAAAATTCGTAAAAAATCTATTTAAAAATCAAATAAAAATCAGAAAAAGGCATAAAACTTCAGAAAATCATATCTTAAAATATACAACTCCTTTTTAATCCAAATTTTCTCCATTGGATCACAAATTCTTTTCTTTTTAATATCATCTCATTTAAAATATATTTAGAAAGAATAAGTCAAGATGACTTATAATTTACTTAAATCATTTCTCATTAAACATTCTAAATCATAAATTCATCCTAAAATCATCCTTCCAAACATTTACTAAAGTCAAAACTCATTTAATAATAGAGATTAACTTCTATTAATTTGAAAAAAAGATTAATTATCTATTAAGCATGAAATTATCCCTAATTTATGCATAAATATCAACTTTAGTGAAATGACATGCCAATGGAGAAAATTCCTAAAAAAGTAGGATGACATGCATCATATTCACATAAAATAAGCATGAATATGAGTTAATTAAGATAAGAATTCAAGTTATAAATGCATGTTATCAATCTTCATGGTGTGCTCTCTTACCTTGAGAACTACTTCTCCTTTCCCCCAATCTGTGACGGCTTTTGCGGTAGCTAGGAAGATGATCGGCGCTTGACTAAGCTCCTTAGTAGTTTTCATATTGACGACTATGAAGTCTACGGGAAAATAACAATCTTCTATTTTGATGATGACATCTTCTACTATACCATGTGGTTTCCTTATTGATCCATCTGCTAAGCATAGTTCTACAAGAAAAGATTGCAATTTCTCTACATGATGACAGTCGAATACGGATTTAGGGAGAATGTTAGTACTAGCTGATAACATGCAATCTTAACATGATAAAACATGATTATTAATGCAAATTAAGGCATAAAACATTCCATTTGTATGCATGTTATCATACTTTTAGTGCATTTCTATCATTTCATGCAATTTTAAGTTATAATCTCAAAATACACTAAATTAGGGTTAATTATGATGAATTAAAGATAAAAGATTTTATAACCTATCTTTACTTGAGATTATAAGTGGTTTTTAAAGTTAAATAATGAGAGAAATCATTTTTATAAACATTCATTTAATTTTCTAAAGTTAAAATCTTAAGGAAATGAATGTATTTTTGAAATAAAAATTAAATCTCTTGTTATTTAAATAATTTGACTTTTTATAATGATAGATAATTGAATTATTTACAGTTGTATTTTCAAAGTTATGAATTTCCTAATTTTTAGGGATTTTTCTAGAATTTTCTGAATTCATTTTCTATTTCAATCTATTTAAAACAATTAAAAAAAATTAAAAAGGGGGTTTAATCTTGCGCGGGTCCCACGTGGGTGTGACGTGGCGCGGGCCCACGCGAGCGCCTGCTTCGCGCGGAGGTGACACGTGGCTCCTAATTATATTTAATCGTAATATATAGGTTTTATAATATATATAAGTCTTTTGATTATCGGAAGACAAATTATTAACCCTCACATTTGTCACGTATTATAAACCCAACCTATTCTAGTAATTTTAGCCGTGTGGGACTAATTCACACGTCATTTTAAATGCAGGCGACGTGGCTGAGGGAGAAGCGTTGGATCGGAGACGCGATGCGATCTAAGCAAATGACACGCGTGGATCACGTGAACCAAAAGTCCACCGGATCATCAATCCCACACGTGTCTTAAAAGTGGAATTATAACGGTCATGATTCAACACACAGAAATGCATCAGGAGCGTTGGATCGCAATCCAACGGGCGCAATTTGATGCGTTTAATAGCGTATAAAACGCACGGCTTCATCGGAGCGTCCATCCGCGATTCAACGATTGAGATTTATTTATAACGCTTCATCTGGATGCGTTTAATCCGGACTGTTGATGGAGATTTAACGTATCCAGCGGACAGTTACGCCCAATTCGCCTATAAATTGAGGCGTTCTTTGATTTTGTAAGACATTCTCAAATGATTTCGCTCAATTGACCTATCTATACACATCTATCCTTGAATCTCTCATTTCTAATCTCTTCTAGACTCAATTCGGCATCCACGGAGTGATTAATAGTGAGATTTCGTCGATCGATCAAGGAGAATTTGTCTCTTGAACACTGATGCTCGCGTTTGAAATCTCGGAACGAATAACCATCGATCCGGTGATCAATTGGATAGTTTTGATCACTATCTCGGGTTAGAAAACAAGTTTTCCCTCTAATCTATTGTCATGTATCATCAATTTGTAATTTAAGATCGTAATTTTGTTTAATTTAGTCTTTAATTTTGGTTTATATTCTTCCGATTTTCAGAAATTTCATCTCACTTCGCTCTTTGATTTCTCTGCGATTACTAATCCAAATCGAGTGATTTTTGATTCCGTGGATACATCTTTGAGTTATTTTTCTAAATCTACCATTTTCCCTAATTTGTCACCTCAATTCATCATCTAATTTGATCAATTTCTGAAAGATCTCTCGAAACTTATTTACCATTATACCCTTCTATTTGTTATTAAATCCTTACATTGGTAAATTCGGAAATATTGTTGACACGAGACCGTGTGAAATCAACGACCTCGTGGTCCCGTCTCATCACTAGCTTTGGTATCTAGCAAGGATCTAGTAAAGGACATTCCTCCTATTTCACTCGTTATCATGAGTGCTCCCAGATCTCTCTTTTTATAGGTAAGGAATTCATCATGATTGAACTTACCATTTCACTAAGTTGGATCCTTCTAGGGTTTCTATGGGGAGTGCATATACCTTTGAGAAATTTAGCATAGGATGGGATATGCTTGATGACATCTATTAAGGGAATGGTTATGGTCATCTTCTTTAAGGCTTCTAGTAGATTATCATTGGATTCACTAATCTTGGCTTTTGGGCAATTAAGTGCTTGATGATAAGGCAGAGGGGGCTTTTATGTATCAGGGTTAGGTTCGGCCTTGTCTTGTTTTTTCTCATCCTCCAAATCGCTATATGCTCTACAAGAATTGGTGTTTCTCATCGATCGGGCCTTGGTGGATTGGATGATCCTTGTAAGGATCCAGTGAATCTTTGCCACTCCGAAGGCTCGATATTGCTAATGTCATTTCCACAGCCTCCTCGTCAATGTGTACATGGTTGATATTATGCGTCTAGCTCGACGAGGCCCCTTGATTCCTCGGGTTAGCTGTGGCTTGCAAGCGTAGTTGGTCGGTAAAAGTTACTTGCTTACCCTTCTTATCATTCATCGGTTGGACGTTTGTCTTGACGAAGTCCTGTATTTCATCCACACATGAGTTCATCCGCATCATTTGCTCCATCAATTGCGAGATTGCTCCGAGGATCAGGTCTGATGCCAGTGCGGTCTGGCATGGAGCTTACGTGTAGGCTTACGGTTGCGTTTGCGGGATGAACGACGATTGTCTTTGATTTGTCTAGGGTTGTTAATGTTGTTGCTAACCATTGTATGATGGAGGATAGGGTTGATCATTGTTCCTCCTAAATCCTGCATGCTGCGAAGGATTATTGAAAATAGGGGTATTATAATAATTCGTATATGCACCCAGAAAAAGTTGGTCGTCCCTGTTGACTCGGTCCTTATAATGGACCTTGCCTGAACATGCCTTGCCTTTAGATCACCATTACGGGGCATTCTAATTTGACATGGTTGAATCTAGAGCAATTGGCACATGGCGACGCTTCTTGGAGTGAGACAGGGGCGAGTCCTTCAGAACCGTTGCGGATGTTGAGTCGGTTTAGTAGTAGAATCTGGACTTCTACCATTTTGTCGATTCTTTCGAGGAGCATCCATGTCTCCACTTATTTTGCATTGATCATCTGTCCTTTCGGCATCACACCTCTTCCGAATGGTTTAGTCACATTGTAGTGACTATTCTCTGACACCGTCTCGATGAGTTCTATAGCTTCGTCTTCATATTTGCTCATGAAGGTGCAGCCACTTGCTGCATCTAAAAGATATCTATCTTGGGGGCCTAACCGATCATAAAATATTTTTGTTAATTCATGGTTAGACACTCCATGGTGTGGATACTCCCTAGTGAGGTCTTTAAGTCTCTCCTAGGCCTTGTAGAAAGTTTCACTTGTACCTTGGGTAAACTCGTGGATCGCTTTCTAGACGGAGGTAGTTTTCCCTACGGAATAATATTTTCTAAGAAATTCATCCTCCATCTCAATCCAACTAGTGAATTCTTTCCCTAATTTTAAGAACCAATCCTTGTGATGGAGAATTATTTCTATACATGAACACAAGGGTTCTAAGGGAACCATCCATCTCCTCCTCCTCCTCCTATCTACCAATTTGAGAAATTATTCATTCATTAAATGGATGAAGAAGCCTCTCTAAATAATTAAAGAGAGTGTAGATCTTAAGGGAATTACCTTCCCTCCGTCCTCTATTTTACACTAATCTAATGATTGACTTGGTCAAAAGAAATTAGCCTTATCCTTAGATAATTAGAATTCCTTGAATGGACCAAGTCAACCACCTTTTACCTTTGATATAGGTTCCTAATTTTCCAAACCACATCCACTATATTATAGGTACCTCATATCATTGTAAATAATGATCTCAAAAGAAAAATCAGTAGGAAACCTCTTTGATTTCCAAGTCCTTTTCTTTGAAAACCACCCTTAGTTAGAAGTTAGTAGAGATCTCTATGTGATAACTTATGGAAGAAAGCTATCTTCTAGCTCTAAAGCAAGACAAAGCCTATGCAAATATGAAGACAGATCAACAAGAAGAGCCATTAAATGTTGATAAAACCCTGAAGAGAGACACCACTAGAGAATATTACAGCAAGGAGAACTGTTCAAGGACCATTCTCATCATGATCCAAACTTATAACATTTCCAGACCGTCTAACTACAGTACCAAGTATAGAAGACAACAGGCTCAATCAAAAGAGCTCACGGGCTCTAAGGATTTTGAAGATTCTTCAGGAAAGCTGGTGGAGATAGAGTATACTCTAATGGCTGTTAGATCAAATCAGATATCTCTAGGGATTGAAGCAACCAACGGTTTGGTCATTGCTAGTGAGAAGAGGTTACCGTCAGTCCTAATCGATGAAGAATCGCTGGAAGCAGACACATCGATATTACGGGCTATTGACAAGAATCATCGAGTTCGCAGCGATGAACGTAGAAGAAGTTTGCGGAAAACGACAACAACAGAATAGGAGCGAAAGGCTGGTAAAAGTCAACGCGCATTCCTGGTATCCAACCGTCAACGCTCCCCACGAAAGAAGACCTCTCATTTGATATCTATCACTCACGAGAAGACCGCTTCCATCAGTACGTGAAAACTAAAGAATACGCGACGTCTGGAACTCCCCCATGATAGCTCATCTATGACTGAAATCAAGTTCAAAACCGTCGAAATATCACGAAGGCAGACAGCACAAAGAATATTCAAAAACAACTTCGAAGATGATGACGTCGACGAAGAGGAAATCGTCGGAGCCAAAACCCGACGAATCCCACCTACACGAGTCTTCAAGCGGCTCCATCCGGACTTCGACCAAAGGCGCTCATTTGATAGAGATCATTCCCGGGTCAACGACGTCACCAACACGATCCGAACTGAGTTAGAAAATAGCTGCGATAATCCGAAAATTTCCGGAACAACCAGTCAACTTCCGCGGACGTAACTTCCTCACCTAAATATCCTCCACGACGTCTTCAAGGAAATCACGTGCGAAGAACAGAATTATCGCGATTTGCGTACGTGACCATGCGCGAGCAACTGTCACCAGGCGTCCTTTCATTTCACTTTCTTTTCTTCTTCCTTAAAAGGACGAAAGACGAAACGAGAAGGATGTTGTTTTTGATAAAATTTCTGGTTACTATTTGGGTTTGTTTAACCCTTGGTGTTCATGTTCTCCTGTGCCTCCTCCGTTCTCCCGCAATCATCTTCTTCTCCGATTCTACCTCCCTCTCTTTTCCCCTCCCTTCTGTCGTCTATCACCATTTCACGTCCGTCGCAAGTCGAGGAATAACTTGGATCGTCGATAATCTCGGGTATCATCTTCACGGCCTTCTCAGGTATCATCCTTCCCTCTTCCCATGAGATAGTTCGCTTCATAATATCTTAAGTCCATCATTATTCACTCCTCTTAAATATCTACTCTAAGTAATCTCTGTTCTTACCTCTTATCTATTTCATCATTCTTCTATTCCTCTATATTATTACCTCTAAATCTATTCACAACCTCTCTCTTAGTTCTGCTCTTATTCTCTTCCTTTGTCTCTTCTCTTATCTTATTATTCCTAATATCGTCTCTACTAAAATCTTCATATGACTTTATATTCTGAAATATATCTCCACTGATTTATAAACATAATTCCTAGTGATATCATTTCATAGATCCTCCACTCATCTGTAGGATTGTTTCTTAAATTATTTCATCATCACCACACCTAGCATAGCATCTGAAATATCCTACATCACCTTGGCTCAGTCTCTAAGGGTAGTAGGAAAGAGTTTTATTTTCATCGTGTCGGTGTGGACATTTTGAAGATGATTAATTTCACATACTTTGGATAGCTCGTCTAAGTGTCTATATGGGTCCTAGGAAGGTTTACCATGGAAGATAAGAAGCATACTCATAACATGTGCATCTATTCTAAACTTCACCCCTCTATTTAGGGGTGCATGAATGCTCGTGACAGGTCTCTAGAGGACGGGCCTGGCGTAGTCGCTAAGGCGTTTCCTTGCATTTCCCTCATCGTTTCGGGCCATTTCAACTAGTTTTATCGCTACTACAGTGGAAGAAGTCTCGGTTGTGTCAAGGGATTATGAGGATCGTTCAAAAAGATCTATGTTTAAAGGGTTATTCCGTAATCTCCAGGTCTTCTGTCGCCTCATGAAAGGGTGGATCGAATATTTAGATGAATATAATTATAAATACTTCTAAAATTATCAAAAATTGACATTGATCATACCTAAGTGTCGATATCTGTGAGAGTGAAGTGCTCTTAACGCGAATTTGAAAAATGATCGCTTGTAATCCTTAGAAAAGGAGTAGAAATCACTTGATCTTATCGAATTAGGGACCTGGAAGATGGATTTCTACTTGGAATCACTCGGTGTAGGATCAATGTGAGTGAATTTCAAGAAATTAATAGAAAAATCCAACTTGACCAAGTCAAAATTGAGTAAATTGATCAAAATTACGCCTTAATTCCCTGAGAGGGACCATTTGACAAATCGAAACCATATGGTCGTTGAAAACACACAGTCAAGAGTCAAAATAATATCCAAACTCACCAATTGAAAGATTAAATAATGAATTGAGGGGTATATTGGTAAATAAGAGTCAAATCCACAAAAAATTAAGGTAATTTCTGAAGATCTCTTCAAATTTGATCAAATCGAACGATGAAATGGTGTTAGAAATTAGGAAATTTGATATTTTTTGTAAAGAGGACCTGAAGACGAATACCCGGAATCAAAAATCACCGTATTTGGATTTGATTTCGTGGAGAAATCATTGAATGAATAGAAGAGAAATTTCCGAAAATTAAAATCACGAAAAAATGAAATTAAGAATGAAATTGACTCAAATTATGATTCTAAAATAAAATCTAAACATATACAAAGATAGAATAGGATGAAACATGATCTCTAACTCAATATTGCGCTCGAATTGATCAAATTAGTCACCGGAGTCAAGGCTATTCATGAAAACTCAGAAAAATGCGATCGTGAAGTTCAAGCGTCAATTTCTTCCTTGTCAATCGTCGAAATCTCACTCTCAAGCACTCCATGGACACGGAAATGAGTGTAGAAGAGATTTGAGCAAGAGATTTAAGGGATTTGGTGTCTAAACAGTTCGATTAAGTCGAATTGCCCTAGAATGCTTTACATTGTACTAGAATACCTTAGTTTATAGGGCAATTTGGGCGTAACCATCCGATCGGCATTTAATCTGCGATCAATGGCTCTCATGAAACGCATCGGATGCAAATCATTAAGATTAAGTCGTGGCCATTCAATCTTCAATTGACTGCAGAGATGATGCCACGTCACGTGTGATAACATTCAATTTCATGCATTAATATCATGCATTTAGTACATTTTTTCTTTAAAATATAATCATAAATGAATTATTTCTATGTTTAATAGTATATTCTTGATTTTTCATAAATTAGTAGCATTTTATGAGCATTTAGTGATATGGATTTATCAAGAATATAGTTTTCTTTTATTATTAAATGAAATTTCTATTTAAAATGAAGACTATTTATGAAGTACATTTATATCATTAATTTTATTCAATGAATTTTTTAGATTTTTCTAGAGGGAGACTCTCTCTCTCTCTCTCTTTTCGCGTTCTCCTCTCCATCTCTCACTTTCTCTCCACTCTTCTCCTTTTTCTTTGCCTTCTCTCTTCCTCTGCGAATCTATCTCTCTCGCGATGAAAAAAAATTTTGCTGCGAGGAGAATCGGGAGGAGAGGCGCGTGCCTCTCCTCTCCCTTTCTCTCTCTCTCTCTCTCGCGACAAAAAAATTGCGTCATAGAGAAGAGTGATGAGAGGCCCTCTCTCCGCTCCTCCATCTCTCTCTTGTGTTCTTCTCTCCTCATCGCGCAAGAGGGAGAAATCGCTTCTCCCTCTCTTGCGAGAAATCCTCCTCTCCTTCTTCTTCCCTCTCTTGCGAGAAATCCTCCTCTCCTTCTTCCTCCCTCTCTTCAGTGGTTTCTCTTCCTCTCTCTCCCATTCCTTCCTCCTCCCTCTCATCCGCGATTTCTCTTCTGATCTCTCTCCCACGTTCTCTCTCGCGATGGGAATTCCGTCACGAGCTTCTTTCCTTTCTCTCCCTCCCACTCTCACGATGGAAATTTTTTCCGTCGCGAGGATTTCTCTCTCCTCATCTTTCCTCTCTCTTCTTCCCTCACAAGATGGAAATTTTTTTGTTGTGAGGAGTTCTCGTCTCCTCGCACGCGCGTGCATGCGTGCGAGAGGGGGAAAAATTTTCTCCCCTCTCTCCCAACTCTCCTTCTCTCCCCCGCGCATGCGTGCGCGCGTAAGGGAGAGTTCTTTCCCCTCTCCTGCACCTCCTTTCACGTCCCTCTCTTCTGCACGCGCGAGGGAGAAATAATGGCGATGGAAAATAATTCTGTCGCCTCTCTCCTTCTCGCGACGGAGAGGGGAACCTCTTCCCTCTCTTTCTTCTTTTCTTCTCTCTCCCAGTCCCTCCCTCTTTATCTCTGCCTCCCCAATCTCTCTCTCGTTCCTTCCTTCCCTCTTCCTCTCTCTTCCTTCCCTTCTCTCTTCTCCTCCCATCTCCGAACTCTTCCGTAGCCTCCAGATTTCTTCCGCGCCATCCTCTCCCTCTATCTCGTGCACGACCTCCGCGGATTTTGCCATCGTAGAGAGTGAGGAGAGAGGAGAGAGGAGAGAGGAGAGAGAGGAGACAGAAAATGATCCGTTTGTTTTAAATGTGCGCATGACCGCAGCGGGAGCAAGTTGACCGGCGCCATTGGAGGAGAGAGAAGATGAGATCAACGGCCATAAATGCTCCAGATTAAAACCTTGATATCCGACGATCCTGATGGAGTTAACACCTGAAATTTCGTGGGCATGATCATCATTTCAAGCTCCACAAATCTATTGGGCTGATTTACACTCAGAGACAACAAAATTAGGGTTATGAATATTTTGTTGTATGCTTCTAGCATTGGCAAGTAACGAAGCGCTTTATGCAGTCGTTAAAACACACAAACGTCGGTCAAAAAAATTTTATAATTCTGAACTCACAATGACAAAGATATAAAATCAAGTATAGTGTAAGTATCGGGTTGATCCACAAAGAACAAGGTTGACTTCAATTGTAGAGTTGACTTGGTCAAACTTAGGTTTAATTCAACATTTTAAGGAGTGGAAATGATATTTTATTGATATAAATGATATAAATGATATAAATGTACTAGATAGGTAATTTTAAGAATTAAGACCTCCGATTTGACAGAGAAAAGTCAAACATCAAGGTCAAAGCGTTGACTTCGACCAACAGCTGACTTTCTGTAAAATCAGAGAATCAAAAGAGCTCAGAAGATTACGAAATCTAGATATTCAGAATTTATAGAGAAAATGGAATTTATTGATATAAAATTTGTGGTTTTTAAAATAAGAATTGGATATATTATGAATTATTGAAAATTAAAGATTTGAAAAATCCCAAAATGAAAACTTCAGTGTAAATCTTCAATAGAAATTGATATCCAATATATATCCAAATCTTGAAATTGATATATCAATAGAAACCTAAGAACCCAAGGATTCCAAAGGGACCAAAATTGTCAAATTCCAATTTATATTTTAAGAGTAATTGATCCCACAAATCAACGCCCAAATTTGGATTGAAAATGAATAGTGGTTGGTCAAATGTTAAATTGACGGGTCAAATGATCACGAAATTTCACGATTTTTCTATCCCCGAAAAGCTGATGAAACAAGGAATCTAATGAAACTAGAATCAAATGATTAAGATTTAAGATCATAGAGATATCTTTGTTTGAAAATCGACAAAAATTTGTCACTAAAGTTAGGCAAAAATATGAATTTAACTACTTCTACACTCAAATTACCTACCTTTCTAATTTAAATTACATGAATTGTAAGAATGACGAACGAATCACACTACTAACCCGATTGACGCGATGATTCGGCTTCAATTCATGCGGACTGAAGAGTATTCCTCAATTTTGTCTTCGACATACATTCGGCGTTCAAGGGGTGATTATGATCGTTTCATGTGATAACATGCATTTATAACTTAAATAATTATCCTAATTAACTCATATTCATGCTTATTTTATGAGAATATGATGCATGTTATCATACTTTTTAGGAATTTTCTCCATTGGTATGTCGTTTCACTAAAGTTGATAATTATGCATAAATTAGGGATAATTTCATGTTTGATAGATGAATAGAAGTCTTTTGTAAAGTTTAAATGAATAGAAGTTAATCTCTTTTCTTGAATGATTTTCACTTTAGTGCATGTTTTGAAGGATAATTTCAAGATGAATTTATGATTTAGAAGATTTATTAAGAAATGAGTTAAGTAATTTTTAATTGATCTTTATTTCTTCTTTGAAAATATATTTTAAATGACATGATGTTAAAAAGGAATAAAATTGTGATCCAATGAAGAAAAATTTGGACTAAAAAGAGTTCTACATTTAAAGTTATGAATTTCTGAGTTTATGCCCTTTTTTCGATTTTAATTTGATGGTTTAAATTAATTTTTATTAAGTTTTTCTTATTTAAAATCGCAAAAAGGGGGTTTACTTGCCCGCAGGTGATGACGTGGCGAGCGAGGCCAGGTGGCGAGCTGACGTGGCACGCGGGACCACCGCGTGGATGCGACGCGGCACTGAGGCCATGTGGTAGGGCCGCGGGAGGCCCACGCGAGGCGCAGGTGGCAGTAAGGGCGCGGACACATGGCCGGAAGCCACACATGTCCACGCGGGTCCACGTAGACGCCCGTGTGGGGTGCCACGTGGCAAGGGGGTCGGCATATGGAGGGCCCACGGGTTAGTGGGCCCTGGTGAGAGTATTGGGGCGGTAACGCAAATACGTTACTGTGGCGCCCTATTTAACCGCGTAATCCCTTTTATTTTATTTCTTGGGGACTATGTTCCCACACGGTTCTTACCTTTTGCAGGTGACGTGGCGGAACCGCGAGCGTTGGATAGACGGGCTTCAAGTGATGCACGTCGATGCGATGGACGACGAATCCACCTAATCTCCACCACAAGCACGTGCTCAATTGGAGGAGTAAGTGAATGTGATGAACGACTTACCTCACGCCACGTCGCATTCCGAGAAGCTCGCGGTCGTCATCAAATCGAAGGCCTTAAAATAAACAGATGACCGCGATCAAACGGCTACGATGAAATCCGATCGAAAAAGAGACACGTGGACTCACCTCGACGTGATGATGGCGATCGGACGGTGGATAAGCAACGATCATGCGATCAAAGCTCACGATCGCGAGATCATGGCCTATGATCGCGAGATCGTGGCTCACGATCGCTACATCAAGGAGATGCGTGGACGGCTCTCCTTATATAAAATTGTGGACCGCGTTGTGGGCCAGGATCCTTGTGGATTCGCTTCATCGGACGGTGTGGACTTCATCGCAGAATGGACGGCCCACATTGCCGCGAAATTTCTTTTATAAAAACCGTTGTATTCCTCTTTTCTCTTCAACTTTTGATCGATTCGTGAAGTGAATTAAGCGAATTTCGAGGAAGATCTTTAGTTTTTTGTGATCCCCCCGCGTTTAGACTCCATTGCGAAGCAATTGGAGCGGGATTGATCGCGAATTCCCCCTTGATCTCATCGAATTTTCCTCTTAAATTCCAAACGTTCACGAGGAAGAATCTGAGCAAATTTGCTTCAATCCACGAGAATTGAAGCCCCATTCTTGCAGCAATCGTGTTAGTAGTGAGATT
This sequence comes from Lemna minuta, assembly GCA_024174645.1. Classification (NCBI taxonomy): domain Eukaryota; kingdom Viridiplantae; phylum Streptophyta; class Magnoliopsida; order Alismatales; family Araceae; genus Lemna; species Lemna minuta. The sequence continues at coordinate 8,874,902 of CM044104.1, read as the reverse complement.
GGATCGATTATCAGGAGGTAATTTGAGTTTTAATTAGATTTAGAATTTTAATTTTGCAAATTAGTTCTTAGTGTTCTTCACCTTCCCCAAATTTCAGTCTGAAAAATTGCTGATTTTGAAAATATGATCTCTCTCTGATTATAATTCAAAATCACTTGATTCCTATTTCATTGAAAATATATAATTTTCGTAATCTTCTAACACCTTTTCATTATCTGATTTTACAGAACACCTACTGTTGGTCAAAGTCAATGCTTTGACTTTGACTTTTGACTTTTCTCTGTCAAATCCGAGATTTCAATTCTTAAAACTTCTTATTAGGTCTATTTATATCATTTCTATTCATCACATCTTATTTCTACTTCGTTAAAACCTCTTTTAAGCCTAAGTTTGACCAAATCAACTGTGCAATTAAAGTCAACCATGCTCTCTGTGGATCGACCCGATACTTGCACATTACTTGATTTTATATCTTATCTTTGTGATTTCGGTTTTATAAATTTTATTTGACCTACATTTGTGTGTTTTAACTACGCACAAAAATGCTTTGTCATCATGCAATCAATTCGTGATTCTCATGCTTCAATGGCTGTGGAATTGGACTCTAGGAAGCAGAGGATCAAGAAGAACTTAAGACCTTCCTTCAAAATCTCTTAATTTCTTCACGATTCGATCAAAAGTAAAGGTTCACAGGGAAGAACATCGGTATTTAAAGAAGAAATCTCTGCGAAAAATCAGGGCCGTTTGATACGGTGAGGATCGATTAATGGCCACGATCACGCAATGATCGTGGGCCACGACCGCACGACGATCTTGGACCATGATCTCACGATCTCGCCTAATCCCGCTGTCCGATTTCTATCACCGCGTCGAGGTGAGTCCACATGCTGCCCCTGATGAAACGATGTCGTACAATCGTTGAATACACACGATGTCGTGTCAAAACAAAGTCCAAACTTACCAATTTTAAGATTAATTAATTGAAGGGTATAATGGTAAATAAGGGTCAAATCCACGGAGAATTAGGGAAATTTGAGAGATATCTTTGAAATTCGATCAAATCGGACGACGAATTGAGTTTAGAAATTAGGAATTTTATAATATTAAGAAAGATAACTCAATCCGTGGAGTAATCAAAGTTTGAAGATAGGTGAAAATATCGATCGCGAAAATGATTAAAAACCAAAATTAAAACCAAATTAAACTTAATCTACGATTAAAAATGTAAAATTAACACTAAATGATGAAAGATTAAGATGAAAACACGCATTCTAACCCAAAGTAACCTTCAAAATGATCCAATTAATCACCGGATGCATGGCTTTTCATTCCGTGTTTTCGATGACGAAGATGGAGTTCAAGATGTGATTTCTCCTCATTTCTTCAATCAAATGTCGATTTCCAATGCTCCTCGAACGTGGAAATGCATCAAGAAGAGATCTAAATCGATGGACGCTTGAATTCTAAAATAACTTTATAAAAATACATGAATGTTAATAAAGATCTTTTCTCTTATATTTTCATCATTAAAACATAGTTATGATCTCAAATATAATTACGATTAAAATCATAATGTTTAATTATGCATACTTATCCATAAATTGATGTATTTTTAGGTCACAACATGAAATTATACCAAATGGTAGAAATATACTTAAAATATGATAACATGCGTACAATTAAAACAATTAATGCTTTTATTTGCACTAATAATCATGTAAATTCATGTATAAATAGCATGTTATCAGCCCCACATTCGCATGATCGTTCGATTTAATCTTGGCCGTCAAAATTCACTAACGCGATCAACGGTAGGGAATAGCGCACGTACTTTGATGGCGATCCGGTGGACACGAGTCCACATGATTGAAGCATCTCCGTCATCGCGATTGCATCTGACGTGCCACGCGATGCCACGTCACCTGAAAAATTAACAATCCGCGGGAACATAGTCCCACACGGAAGAAAAGGACGAAGCGAGCGAGTATATAAGGGGGGGCGGTTTAACGCTATTGAGTTACCACCCCAATCCTATAACCAAGTCCAACTAACTCGTGGGCCCTCCACTTGCCAGCCCCCTCACTGCCACGTGACGCCACCCGAGCGTCCGCGTGGACTCACGTGGCCCCGGCCACACATTTGCGTTACCTTGCGCAACTTGAGCGCGGTGTGGGCTCGCGCGGCTATGCCACATGGCCTTGCGTGCCGCGTTGCATTCGCGCAGGTCTCGCGCACCACGTCAGCTCTACGCGCCACATCAGCCCCGCAGTTATGCAGAAATAAAACCCTTTTTTTGCATTTTAAAAATCGATTAAAAAGTAAATTAAAATCTAGAAAAATCTAAAAAAATCTAATAAATTCAAAAATTCATAACTTAATAAATATAACTCCTTAATTCAAATTTTCTCCATTGGATCACCAATTTCTTCATCTTTAATATCATGTCATATAAAATATAAATTAAAACAAGAAAATGGGATGGATTAAAAATAATATCAAGTCTTTCATTAAGAATTCTTTCTTTTAATCATCCAATTATTCTTTTCTTGGAATTAATCCTTTCAATCATCTTCTAAAGTCATAGTAAATCAGGGAAAGTAATAAATTTCTATTAATTTAGCCTTGCAAAAGATTAATGATCAATAAAGCACAGAATTAACCCTAAATTCTGCATAAATATGAACTTTAGTAGAATGGCATACCAATGGATAAAATTCATAAAATTATGATAACATGCATCATAATCACATAAAATAAGCATGAATATTAGCTAGTCTTAAATGCATGTTATAAATAAGATAAGAATTTAAGTTATAAATGCATGATATCAGCTAGTCAGAAGGAAAGAAAGCAACGATTGATCATTCATCATGTGTTGAACATCATTCTCAGTGAGTTTCTTCCCTCTTATGTTCATTCCTCGTGTTGGATGCAAGACGCCAAGTCCAGGAGAAATATACAGCTCTCGAAGGTATGTTTTGATTAGGGAGCATCACTGGTTTGTGTTTTCATCACGAATCTTTAGATTAGGATCATTCTCTACCCATTTCTTATATTTTCCTCATCTATTTATCAACACTTTCTCATTTCGAAATCCTAAAAATCACTTTTCCACCCTCGATCAAGGGTTTCCAATCTCTGAAAGGAGTTTGGAAGCAATTTTTTAGTTCATTTCATCTCCACGCATATTTTATTCCTTTCATCGACCATTTCCCCTTTCTAAAGCTAAAAATACCAAAAAACATCTTCTGATTTCAATCTCTTAACCTTCCTCCCTGTGGATTCGACCTCAACTTGCCACTGATCTAATTTAAAAATTAGATTTGAAGAGTTGAGTATAAATTTATATGATACGTAAATTTGCGCATTCAACGACCGTATTTTTACGCTTATCAGCGTGCATTATAAATAACGCATCAAACGTCCACCGTTGGATCTTGATCGGATGTTTCAGATGCATTTCCGTCTGTTTTAATCTCAACCGTTGAAAGTCCTTTGATAACCAACTGAGATTAAATCGATTTGCCGACGAATCAGATCAGGCCACATACCCCACGACTAAAGTGAAGATCGATGATCGCAATTTAATGGCGCGATCGGACGTCCCTCGTTGTGCCACGTCATATCTCGCCTATAATCATCGATCGCGATTGATCGGATGCTCAAGATTGCGTCATGTCACTTGCGCGCTAATAATAATATGAAAATTTGATTTTTAATTAGAAAATTGAATTTTTAATTCCAAAAAATCCTGAACAATTCATTAAAAATTCAAAAGAATTCAGAAAAAATCTAGAAAAGTCCCTAAAAATTAAAAATTCATAACCTTTCAAAATATAACTCCAAATTAATTCAAATTTATTTCATTTGATCAAAAATTAAATTATCTATCATTCTAAAAAATCAAATTTAATAAATAAAAACAGATTTAATTTCTATTTCAAAAATACATTCATTTCTTTAAGATTTTAAACCTTAGAAAATTAAATGAATGTATATAAAATGATTTCTATCATTATTTAACTTTAAAAACTACTTATAATCTCAAGTAAAGATGGGTTATAAAATTATTTATCTTTAATTCATCATAACTAACCCTAAATTAATGTATTTTGAGATTATAATGATTTTTTCATAGAATGATAGATAAACACTCATAAATATGATAACATGCATAGGAATGGAATATTTTATGCCTTAATATGCATAAATAATCATGTATTATCATGTCTAATTAGCATGTTATCAGACACCGAAGACATCTTGTAGAGGGATGATTGTGTTCTGAATATGACTTATGATTCTCTACCCATGAGATCTATCAAACATCATAGATTAGATACAACATGAAGTCTTTAAAATCAATGTGTGGTCAAGGTGAGATCATCCCCTTTGGTATAAGAGGATATTAACTCAAGTAATGTGATTTATTTAAATCCTTAGCTAAGGTAGTGGAATTACAAAAGAAGGTGTTCTAGATGATTTCTTGATTGCATCAGTACTTACTTGAGTAATTTATTAGATGTTGACAATTAACTATACCGTAAATCATTTATGAGTCTCTCTCAGATGAAGGCAAATGATGATGGATAAATTTCATCTGGAACTTCATATTTCCTAGACCACATGGAGTAGCTTGGCAAGCAACGGGCTGAAAACTTGACTTATCGATGGAATTAAATTGATCATTGATGAATTAATCTATAAGTTGATCAAGTTACCTAATAATATTCACCAATAAGTGCTATTAGGTCGATTGTGAGATATATAAACCTAGAGGGTCACACATTTAAGTTGGATAGATGTTGGTGAATATTGACATAATTCTTAGGGTTTTGTGAAAGTTCAAATATCCCAATGTCTATAAACAAGAGAAGAATGACCATGCCTAAGAGTGCCTATGAGAACCTTGTCGGAACTCTTCTCTTTCTTCTCTTTCTATTTTTCTGAAGAGCGTTGAAGAGGAGATCTAATTATCTAGTGATCATGTGGATGGGATAAAAGGATTTTGATCTATACTAGATGATAAAATCATTGGTTATGGGTACTTCTGTCTTTGAAGGTTTGACTCAATATCTTCTATTGTGTTTAATGCTTTGAAAAAAAGCTTTGAGATCTTATCAAGTCTCAAATACATGGATGCTTCTCTTCCATTTCTTGGAATGCCACTTGACAATCAACTTGTGCCTATCTTCCTTGACCTAGAGTATCACCTATGATTTTGCATGTGCCACCAAAGAATCCTTTTGCCTATCTTTTATGGTTTGAAGCGTTGCTGAAGCACCACCCTTAAATGCCTCCTATTCTATGGCTTGGGGAGCCTTCTTGATGGAGAATTATCTTAACACAAGAACACAACAATTCCAAGTGAACCTAGATATGAATTAAGGAAGAGAAATCATTCTCAAAAGCAACAAAAGAGCATACTCCTCCTTATCCACAAGTTTGAGAAATTATCCATTCATGAAAGGAATGAAGAAGACCTCACTGAGACATTGAAAGAGAGTGTAGATTCACAGAGAACTATTTTCCCTCCTCCAATTATACCTTGATCTAAAGATTGGCTTGGTCACATGAAGTTAAAACCTTAACCTTTAGAACACTTAGAACTCCATATACTTAGACCAAGTCAACCACCCATATACCTTAATATAGGATCATTATCCACCCAGCCCAACCACCATATCATAGGAACCTTTATATATATAACTGATCTCAAAAGAAGATAGGAAACATCTTGTTTTAATATCCCTCTCTTTGAACAACCACCTCTACTTAGAAGTATAGGAGAGATCTCCATTTTAGTCACTTCTGAAAATGACTATCTCTAGGTTTCACAACCCGATTTCGAACAACACCAAATCAAGGCCTGGTCAAGAACTTTTAAAAGCACGTCGGTGAGAAAGAAGAGGTAGTCAAGGAGTGAGCCACACGGAGAAGTCCCAACTATCACATATTGAGGACAAACCATTACGGAATATACTAGCATCTCTTTCCACTGAAGTTAAGCAATGAAGGCTCAAGCATCACGTGCTGGCACGTGGATTCTCCATGTTAGCAAGACCTTTTCATTTTCATTCTGGGATACGAAGTATCCGACAGCGAGTCCAACAACAAGAGCAAATAAAACACTCTCCCGATGAACAACTTAACAACAAAAAATCTGAGCAGAGCAACTTCCATCGGCAATGGATAAAGCAAGAATATGATCACTCAAGCAGAGAAACTCCACAGTTGACCAATAGTTCCAATGACGAGAATATCGTCAGATATGGCTGGATCCGAAGGAGTGATTCGCGAAGATATGATCACCTTCGCGATATTCTTCACGCATTTGAAACCGTCAATTCTCTCACCTATGTTTCCTTCTTGCCTCGCCTTGGTAAACATGCAGAAGACAAAAGACTTGGTCAAATCCCGTCGACTATTTGTCGTGAAGCGTCCCTATCTTATCTCCATCTATCATTACTTCATACTTGGTCGCTCGAGATGATAAGAAACTAACGGAATGTCCCAGACATGATCGGACTACGGATACGAACCACTCAAATGGAGAAAGTCCACATCTCTAATCTATCCGACAAAGGACTTCAAAGACAAAGACTTCACCTGATGGATTTCAAAGGACAGAATACAACTTACCTGATAACATGCAATCTTAACATGATAATACATGATTATTAATGCAAAATAAGGCATAAAACATTACATTTGTATGCATGTTATCATACTTTGAGTGCATTTCTATCATTTCATGCAATTTTAAGTTATAACCTCAAAATGCACTAAATTAGCGTTAATTATGATGAATTAAAGATAAATGATTTTATAACCTATCTTTACTTGAGATTATAAGTGGTTTTTAAATTTAAATAATGAGAGAAATCATTTTTAGAAACATTTATTTAATTTTCTAAAGTTAAAATCTTAAAGAAATGAATGTATTTTTGAAATAAAAATTAAATCTCTTTTTATTTAAATAATTTAACTTTTTATAATGATAGATAATTGAATTTCAGATCCAACTAAAAAAATTTGGATTAATTTGGAGTTGTATTTTGAAAGTTATGAATTTTCTAATTTTAGGGATTTTTCTAAAATTATTTTTGATTTTTAAATGATTAAAACAATTAAAAAAAGGGCAAAAACCGGTGTTATTTTCGCGCGGGACCCACGCGGATGGAACGTGGCACGCAAGTCCACGTGGCAAAGCCACGCAGACCCACGCGAGCGCCTGCGTGGCGCGGAGGTGACA
>CM044104.1:8811388-8867147 GCA_024174645.1 Lemna minuta | reverse complement strand
ACATTTTCTCTGGAAATATTCCTATTTTTATTTTATAAGAACGAGTTTTCTCTTCTTAAAGCTGGAATTAATTTCTCTTGAAATGCAGGCTTTTCCTTGATTTTAGGTGCTTGGTTATTGGAAAGGCGTGCAAGGCATAAGCTCACACTGGCACTGGAGCTGCAAACATTGTTGAAGTATGTTTAAAAATTCTAACGTTACTGAAGTTCCCCTGAGTGATTGCTTTTTGTCTTTCTTTCAGGGTATAATTATTGGGCTTGAAAATCTTGGAGGGCATTATTCAGGGTCATCAGAGAGACATCAAGTCTAGCGATAGATCAAGATCTGCGCTAGATGAATGAGTACTCTGTCATCCCTTGTTTTATATTTTCTTTGCTTGTGATGAAGACATGAAATACTTGGCAAAATTTTGTCAAAATTAATTCGTTTGTGTAGGGTATGGATTATCTGAGAAGCAAGCCCATGCCTATGCTTGACATTACTTTGAGAAAAATTAACTTTTCTGGAAAAGTGCGCTTTGGAAATCGTGAGATTATTTCGCAAAATATGTGTGCATCTGTTAACTTTAATTAAATCTTTCCATTTGCTTTTCTCCAGAGACAAAAATTTGTGGAAGAGGGTTTATCATTGACTGAACAAATACATAAACTTAACGACCTTCTTTTCCAGTAAGATAGCTGATTTTTACAGGTAAACTCCAATTAAAAACAAATTTTCTGTTCTGTCTGGGTACTATTGTAGATACATTCCCTTAAGAATAATGTCTCACTTCCTCAGGTTATCGAGCATGAAGCAATAGAGATAAAGAACAAATTTGTACTCCAGAGAAGATCTTTATTATGAAGATTCGGATGGTAGTCAACTGGAGGACATCAGATGTGATAATCATGAAGTCATGCTTCATATGTAGTTCATAGTTTCCAAACAATATTGTATATTGTACCTACATGCAGTAGTTTAATAGACTTTTGTTTTAGGCCTCAGTGAAAAAGGTTATTGAAGCGCATGAAGCCAGACAGTTTCAATCTCCACAAAATCGTGGGACGATTGGAAAATCTGTGGGTAAAAGTGCGGTTAATGATTCAATGTCAGACTTTCTTGTGTGTCAAGCCCATGATCATATTCTATATTTCAGGTATATAAGCAAAAGTATTTTCTCTCCTTTGTAAGGTGACTTTTTCACACAACTCTGAAATTTGCTTTTCCAATGCTGCAGTGATCGTGGAATAGTGTTTTCAGCCCGTGCATTCCGCATACCTGAATGTAGCCGCACTGCAGCTGGAATGCCATTGATCCAGGTGTACAAATTATTCAAAATTACATTCTTGTGAATTTGCTCATATATTTTCTGGTCTCTCGAGGGTTCTAGCTTCTGTCATTATCTGAAGGGGAGAGAATAACGTCAGTCATCCCTGTGAGTGAATTCACTGGAGATCAATATCTCGTGATGTTAACTGTGAAGGGGTACATAAAAAAAGTTCCCCTCAACGTCTTCTCGGCCATCCGATCCACAGGAATCATAGCCATTCAGCTGGTTCTGACTTTACCCTTCATTCTAAATTACTACTATTACCTCCACCACTATTACTATTATTATTATATATTTATGGGGCTTGTGTAGGTTCCTGGTGATGAGCTAAAATGGGTCCGTCGCTGTACAGATGATGATCTTATTGCAATTGCTTCTCAGAAAGGGATGGTTATCGTTAACTCCTGTAACATGGTAATGCCTTTGTGATTTGCTTGACCATCATCTTTGCATTATACTTTTCAGGATCTTAAGTGTCATACTTAATTGGTTCCAGCTTAGATCAATTGGAAGAGTCACAAGGGGGGTCATGTCAATGAAACTCAAGGAAGGGGATAAGATGGCATCCATGGATATTGTTCCTGCGTCTGTGCATAGAGATCTGGGGAGGATCAGCCCGGAGGAGCAAAGAATCCGGTTTTTCTTAATTTAAAAAATCTATTATCCTAAATTTAATAATCATAAACATTTCTCAATTTATAAATTAGTATATTTTCCAGGAAGAAGGATCTCGGGCCCCCATGGCTTCTATTTGTGTCTGAGAGTGGCAATGGTAAGCGTGTCCCTCTAAGTAGCGTCCGCATGTCCGGTTTTAACAAAAGAGGTTGCATTGGTTACAAGGTAATAATCGTTTTTTACTAGAAATATCACTTTTTTGAGAATTAGAGTTTTTGAGATATTCTTTGTATAAATGCAGCTCCTTCCGGAACAATCTCTTGCCGCGGTGTTTGTCGTTGGATTCTCGCTATCAGGTTTCGTAGTTTCTTTTTCTTCAATTTTCTCATTTAATAATTGGAGGGGAAAAAATCTCGTCAGATGATGGAGAGAGTGACGAGCAAGTCGTGCTGGTGAGTCAGAGCGGGACAGTCAACAGGATCAAGGTTCGAGATATTTCCATCCAGTCACGTTTCGCCAGGTGATACTCTTAGTTATTTGATTTTTAAAATTTTCTTAAAATAATCAATTTATGAATTATTTCAGGGGTGTTATTCTCATGAGACTGGAGCATGCTGGGAAAATACTCTCTGCATCGCTTATATCTGCGACTGAAGATGAGGATGATGATGACGTAAGTGATGCTACCGCGTGAGGTGTCCCATATTTTTGACGAGGGTTAATTCTAAAATTGTAATTTTGAGAGTGCCAAACTGCCTAACATGTGCAGAAAAAAATGTGTAACAACAGATGTTTAACAACTTTGCCGAGGAGGGCATATTTCATATATTACAATTTATTAAGTTATTTATCGTCAACGACTGGCCGAATGGGTTTCTTTTTGAACGGGGCAAGAACCTGCCACTATTCGTCACTGACTTGTCAAACAATTACTTCTCCACGGAGTTCCTGTCAGTGTTCCTACCCTGCGCTGAGAGTATCACCAGGTGGAAAAGGGCATGGTTAGATCTTTATTGGGCACGGATTTCATCAAGAATTATTCAATTTCCCAGGTATTCTACAGTGCCCTGGACACAACGAATCCGGTCAACCGGTAATCCCCATCGACTCAATCAGGAGCAAACCCATCCGGACATGAAAACAAAAACCGAACCCAAGGAACCGAGGCAGATCCCCAAAAGCAGTAGCAATGTACTATTAAAACAAAGAAGAATTATTCATACATTGCTTCATAGCAATGTATGAAGCTACTTCTACCTGCCATTACTCCTGTCATTTTGTCTCAACCGATGTCTGAAGTTAGTCAAACTTTTATTACTAGGGTGATGTCATTTCCCCAAAAACAATCTTCCTCAAGATTCAAGAACTTTGACTCACCTAATTACAATATAAGCAGAAATCACGAGGCTTTAAAACCTTTGAAACGTTCATGGAGAACACTCATAACCGTCATTTCCATCAACTTATCAATAATGATTGCATCCTCTCGAAAATCATCACTTCATTGTTACAGGAACGTATATTATATGATATCTAACCATGCCCTTTTTCAGTTCCTACCCTGCGCTTGGCCAAAAATGGCTCTAAGCAAGCTGTCATCAACACATCGCAAGAACTTGAGATCTGTAACAGCTGATCTTGCACCTGCCGTGGGAGACTGTCATCTTGTTAAAAGGTTCATCTAAACAGGCTTTCAATTTTCCAAACGAGATACTTGAGACAGTTTCCCAAGAGACACGGGAGAAGGTGCCAGTAAATCCATCAGGTCCCGGGATGCTATCTACTAACCGTGTGGATTCGGTGTCTATGATAAGAAATGTGGGGTATGAGAGCATTAAAAATGGCTTTGTAAGGGTGTGGAAACGAAGAGGGAGTTGGAGGATATGGAATTATTGAATATCCACTATGAAGTCCATAAGCATATGGAATGATTGAATAAATTATGAAGGAACACGTAAGAGGATCAATTGACGATCCAGTCTAGATTGATCTTGATTTTATCATTGTCATAGTGGATATTTTGATCCACAATATTTTTTAGATTTTGTGTCTGATGATATTTCGTAGAAGGATTTGATTAGTGTCATGATTTGTTAATCCAATCAATATAAACTCTCAATTAACAACCGATCTTTGCCACTAGATTGCATCCAATAGCCAAAATCAACCCTTGTCAATCCAAATCATGAGGTCATCTATTTATGACCTAGTCAATTGATGGAGAATCATTTCAACAAAAGGACACAAGGGTTCCAAGTGAACCTAGATATGAACTAAGGAAGAGAACTGATAACATGCTAAATTAACATGATAAAACATGATTATTGATGCATATTAAGGCACAAATGATTTCATTTCCATGCATGTTATCATACTTATGTGTATTTTTCTATCATTCCATGAAGAAGTAAGTATAATCTCAAAAACACTTTAAATTAGGGTTAACTATGATGATTTAAAAGTTAAATGATTAATAACCCATCTTTACTTGAGATTATAGATGTTTTTAGAGCTAAAATAATGAGAGAAATCAATTATAAATATTTATTTATAGAAAACACTTAAAAAAATAATTATGTTTTTGAAACAAAATTTAAAAATCTCATTATTTATCAATTTTTATCTTTTAGAATGATAAATAATTAAATTTCGGATCAAATGAAAGAAATTTGGATTAATTTAGAGTTATATATTAAAAGTTATGAATTTTATATTTTTAGGGATTTTTTTTGGATTTTTCTGATTAATTTTACGATTTTAAATATTAAAAATAATTTAAATAAAAGCAAAAAGGGGGATACTCCCGCGTGGGACCCACGTGGATGTGACGTGGCACGCAAGGCCACATGGCAGCGCCATGCGGGCCCACGCGGCGCCTACGCGGTGATGTGACGGATGCACATTATTTATATTTACTTATATATAGTTTATAATATATAGCCTTCCGTTTATCGGAAGGGATTATTACCCCTCAAATACGTCACACCTTATAAACATATCCCTTCTCTTTAATTTTTCCCGTGTGGGACTAAGTTCCACACGGTTTTTATAAATGCAGGACACGTGGCCAATCATGGAGCGCTGGATCAACTGATTGAAGGATCATCGCGCATGGATTAAGTGGACTGACGGTCCACCGGATCTCATCAAAACACGTGCATTTTAAGGAGCGTTATAACGGCCGAGATTTAATCGCACGGGGAGCATCTCAACCGTCAGATCGTGATCCAACGGCGTGATCTAAAGCATTTTTATAACGCTTATCCATGCGGCGCATCCGGGACCGCTCATCAAAATCCGACGGCGGTGACTTAATTGAAACGGTCCACGATGTACCATTCCATCGTAACCGTTGATCATTTCGATCAGACGGTTACGCCCAAATGCCCTATAAAACAAGGTGTTCTTCCAATTTGTAATGCATTCGAGTTGGAAATCAAAGCAATTGATCTGTCTAGACACCTCCCCTCTCGCTCAATCCCATCGTGTTCTACACTCATTTCAGCACCTCCGGAGCATTTGAGATTGAGATTTGGCCGTGTAGATCGGTAGAAATCGACGATTGAACTCACGATCGCGTTCTTCGGTATTTTCGATGATTAATCAAGTTAATTGTGCGAATCCGATTGCTAATCGTGGTTAGTGGAAGCGGTTTTTGCTAATCTTTCGTCCATTTATGTTTGATTTTAATTTAGATTAGGATTTAAGGTTTAATTTCGTTTAATTTTCGTTGAATTCGCGATTTCTTCGTCCGAAAATTTCTCTCCACTTCGATCTTCAATTTCTCCGCAAAATCAAGACCAAATTCGATGATTCTTGATTCCGTGGAATCGATTTGAAATTCTCTTTCATAATTTACCATTTTCTTAAATTTCTATCATCAATTTATCGTCCAATTTGATCAATTTCGAAGAATACATCAAGAATTTCCTTATTTCCCTGTGGATTCGACCCTTATTTACCATTATACCCTTCAATTCGAATTTATTTAATCAAATAGGTAAGTTTGGAAATATTTTTGACACGAGACTGTGTGAAATCGATGACCTCGCGGTCCCGTCTCGTCAAGAACTCATTCCCAACAGCAACAAAATATCAAACTCCTCTTTATTCACAAGTTTGAGAAATTATCCATTCATGAAATAAATGAAGAAGACTTCTCTGAGACATTAAAAGAGAGTGTAGATCCAAAGGGACTTAGCTTCCCTCCTTTTCCAATTATATTTTGATCTAAAGATTGACTTGGTCATATGCAATTAAACCCTCATCCCTATTTGAATTCCATATGTGAACCAAGTCAACCACCTTTTACCTTGATATAGGTTCCTCATCATCCAAACTTTACTCACTATATCATAGGTACCTTCTGTGAATAAATGACCTCAAAATCAGTAAGAAACATCTTGTTTAAATTCCCTTACTTCTTTGATCAACCACCCATAGTTAGAAGCATAGGAGAGATCTATATGTTAGTAACTTATGGAAGTGAATATCTTCGGTGATAACTTCAAGTCAAAGCCCATGCATGAATAAAAACCGAAGTCAAGACTGATCAAAGCTTTTATGAAGACAATTCGAAAGGAGAGGAATCCACGTAGTGCCCTTCTAATGATGTTAAACATTGAAGGACTATAAAACCCATCACGAATAGCATCGAGGAAGTTTCTAACAATGGAGAAGTCACGTCACTAAGCCATAATTATCTCCCACGTGAGCAATATCTCTACGGCTCTCAATGAGGACTATTCCTTTGGTTTGATTGCTACTAACCGATCACATAACTACCTTCCCAACGTTTACAACTGCCAAAGATCATCAGAAGATCAAAATTATTCCACGCATCCTCTTCCTGCTGATGTGGAACATTGAAGAGTCATGAGGGCATCCACGAAAAGATGCTACATTCGAAGAGATCATCAGAATTTTCCCTAATTCACTGTGGATTCGACCCTTATTTATCATTATACCCCTCAATTCATGAATTATTCTTAAAATTGGTAAGTTTGGACTTTATTTTGACACGTGACCGCGTGTTTTCAATGACCTCTCGGTCTTGTCTCGTCAGATAACACATCTCATTAGAGCCAACTTGGTCTACTTAACAAGAGAGAATCACCTAATATTAATTATCCATATCCACATATAGATTTATTAATCAAAGATCGATTTAACCCAATCGATAGGTTGAGTTGCCAGCCCGTTGGGTGCCAAGCTACACCACGTACAATAGAAGATATAGAGTATGTAAGAACTCACTTATGGAACCTTCCCATCATTGATTACCATGTATGTATAGTCTTTCATCTACATTAGACTCGTGAATGACTTAGGGTATGGTCAACTGTCAAACCTTAATCGGTTACTCAAGTTAGTACTGATGCGTGTAGAAATCATTGAAAACTCCTTCGATATTTCTACTACCTTAGCCATGGATTTCATCGCATCTCATTCCTTTGAGTCAATCTCCTCAAATACCAAGGGTGGATGATCCCATCTTGATCACACAATCATCTTCGTGGACTTCATGTCGTATCCAATATATGACGTTTTAGATATCCCTTGGTTAGGGATTCGTAAGTCATAATCAAAACATGATCATCCATCCACAAGATGTCTTTGGTGTCTCAAGTCAAAGGACCACATATACAACCATGAAATGAATCAACTTGATTGACAGTTAGGTATAATACCATTCAGGGATTCATACGGATCAATTCAGTGAACTCTTTCTCCAAAGAGCACCCACTATCTTCCTTAGTGTCTCCACACCGATCGCTATAGGATCAGCCATACTCATCATATGAGATGGATTAGATAGTGCTATTCTTTCCGGATAATTTGATTTCCTTCTCGAATATCCCACGAATAGGAATGTTTAGAACATATGTTTAAATACTAGTGATCACTATATTATGATTTCATCATAATTTACTTAGTCATTGCACATGCTCATAAACTTCATTGCAAATATCACACAAGAATGACAATGAATAAATTTCATTTCAATGAAAATAAACAAGATGCATGAAAGTGCGATTGGCTTATAGACCACATAATATCCATCATAAGTGTTATCAGAGCTTATGATCCCAAGAGCATGTGATGATGTCGAAGATTACTGCTTTTGAACCTGAGACGGTGACAATGCAGTAGTTGCTCTAACTGATGTCATCATCAATGGTCTATAAAGATGGAGTGCTATTTGGAAGTGCAAGGATGGTGGGATGCCATACGTGAACAAAAATGTCCCCCAAAGAAGGATGTGCAAGCATTGGCGACAATCTTCAGCACCGTGTTAGAGAATTTTTTGGGATATCTCGACACCAAGAAGACTAAGAAGCAGAATTGGGAAACTTTGTGTGTCATCCATGTTGGAGTCAATCGAGTCGTTGAGTTCAGAGTACAGGGACTTTGACAAGAATTTGAGCTTCTTAGTATGGGAAAGGAGGAGCTCAAGGGAAGACTCTGTCTCCATCCCCCGAAGGTCACAGAACTTGAGTCCGTTGTTAAGACCAACCTTATTTGAGGGACCCGACCTTGAGCCCATGCGACATTGACTTACTAGCCAGAACTACGTGTTGTCGACTACGCCAAAAAATTCACCTAGATTGTTTCTCAGCTGAGATGCCTTGGTAAAATGATCATGTAGAAGGAGGTCATTCATAAGTTTCTCAAATCTACTCTTAGTTGATTTGATTCTTTGACTCTCAAAATGGTGGAATTTGGAGACATGAATACAATGACACTTTATGAAACAATTAGCTCTTTGATTGTCCAAGAGCAACATCTCCATGAAAATGAAGTCAGAGAAGAACAACATGCTCGTCTTGCAAGAGCCATGGGCAAGGATACAATCAATCTTTGAGAAGGCTCTTCAAGCTGAGGTCGTGGTCATGGTAGAGAAGAGGAAGAGGATGAGGCAAATCATTTGAATCTCAGAATGAAGATGAAGAGAGACGACCCTTTGACAAGTCCATGGTGAAGTATTTTAGTTGTCAAAAGATGGGTCATGTTGCTTCTAAATGTTGCAACGGGAAGGAGTAGAAGTATGAGAAGGGAAATCTTGTTGCCCAAGAAGAGAAGAATGAATGTGCACTGCTTAAGATATTTTTAGAGAAAGCTGAGAATTTTCTTCTCCAAGGCCTAAATAATTATGTACTAGCTATTATTTATGGTTCCTTGATACGGGTGCCACTACTCACATGAAAGGAAGGAAAGATCTCTTCAATCACATGGATGAGAGCCGAGTTGGAGATGTAAAATTCAGTGATGGTTCAAGCATAGATATTTATGGCGAAGGACCTATCCTTGTGAAGTGTTCTAATGGAGAAGAGTTAGAGTTCAAGAATGTGTTGTAGATGCCTCAGCTTCATGTGAATATCTTGAGTCTTGGGTAGTCGGATGAGCATGGTTGCAGCATGATGTTGCAAAGTGAATTTTTGGTTATTTATGACCAACATGGGAAGCTCTTGACCAAGGTATGCAGGGGCCAAGGCCGACTTTATTGGTTGAAATAGAATATGGTAGAGTCATGCCTTTTGACCAAGGAAGAGGACGAGATGGTCTGGCTATATCATCAGCGTCTTGTGCCTTTGAATTTGAAGACTTGGGAGTCCATGGTGGATAAGGTGACTGGGATACTGCCTCTTGAAGAAGATATGGAGGCGTGTTGGAGTTGTATTGCTGGAAAGCAGCGCATGAATTCTTTTCCATCTTCAGTAAATTTCAGAGCCACCAAGCCTCTTAAACTTGTGTATGGAGATATTTTTGGGCCCATCACTCCATCCACTCTTGAAGGGAGTAGTTATTTTCTCCTACTTATTGATGATTATTGATAACATACAATTTAACAAACAATTATATGATTATTGATGCAAATTAAGGCATAAAAAATTATATTCTTATGCATATTATCATATTTGGAGTGCATATATATCATTTTATAAAATTTTAAGCTATGATCTCAAAATGTACTATTTTAGGGATAATTATGCATTTTTAAGAATATATTTTAGAGTAGATTATTCTCATCTATATTTGAGATTATAATTGGGTTTTAATGTTAAATAATAAGAAATTTTTTATATACTCATTTATTTTTCTAAATTTTAATTTCAAAGAGAAATGAGTGTATTTTTGAAATAAAAATTTATTCTCTTGCTATTTAAATAATTTGAATTTTTAGATTGATAGATAAGTCAATTTATGATCCAATAAATAAATTTGGATTAATTTGGAGTTGTATTTTGAAAGTTATGAATTTTCTAAATTTTAAGGATTTTTTTTGGAATTCTTCTGAATTTTTTCTGAATTTCATTCGATTTATTTTGAATTAAAATGAATGAAAATAAATTTATTATCACGTGCTGATGTGGCACGAACAATACTGAGATGCCACATGGTGGCGTATGAGAATACTATGTGTGACACACTTGTACATGCGTGCGTGCGCGCGCGCGTGTGCACGTGTGTGTGCATGTGTGCGCACGTGTGCCCGCGCGTGTGTGATTAATGAGAAAGTACCCTTTTTAGGATTTTTCGCCATCTCATTAATCGCATACTACTTATATTCCTATCGGATTTCAACAGTTTATCTCATGTGAGACTATTTGCTTATGTTTTTAAGCGCAGGTTACATGGCAGCATGTGGAGCGTTTGATCAACCAGTTCAAAATCGTGATTGTCAATTGTCACTTAAGTGAGGGGGTACGCAGCGCACTCCTATTGGGCGATGATTCATTTTGTAATGTTTTAGTCTCAACCATTAATTTGAGGATTTATAAGGGTTGAGATTAATTGTGATTAAAATTTTCTGATAGACACGTTGATGTATCCGAAGCGTTAGATCAGGATCAGACCGCAAGTGTTTCATGCGTTTCTTCTTCACGTGCGACGTGTCAAAATCTCAACAGTTCATCTTCGATCGAACGGACATGACTAAATCGTAACGATTGACATCCAAGCATTTCAGTAGAGCAGTTGATTGACGATAAAATGCCAAATCTGATGGTTATGCCCAAATTTACTTATTTATACGAATGTTCTTCGACGAAAAATGTATGCTTAGGTTTTTCGAGTAATCAAACTATGAACACACTTCAATACTTAAATCTCTTAATTCCTTTCACTTCTAGACTCATTTCCGCAATTGAGGAGTATTTAAAAGTGAGATTTTGTTGAGAGAATAGGGAGAAATCAATTCTTGAATGCCAACGATCGTCTTCGAATTCGCGGAATGAAAAGTCTTTAATCTGGAGAGCAATTGGATCGATTCAAGCATTATCTTGGGTTAGCAATCGTGTTTTCATCCTAAGCTTTTTTCCTTTAGCATTAGATTTCAATGTCGAATTGTAGATTAAGTCAATTTTGCTATCTCTTTGTTCGGAAATGTCTCTATAATTTTCTCATTTATTTCTTCCCAAATCTTGATCCAAATTCGGGTAATTTTGAATACATGGATTCGTCTTTCAGTTATCTTTCTAAAAATATCAAAATCCCTAATTTCTAACCTCATTTCATTGTTTGATTTGATCGAATTTAAAACAATACATAAAAATACCTTAATTCTTTGTGGATTCGACCCTTGTTCACCACTATACTCCTTAATTCGTGATTATTTCTTTAAATTGGTGAGTTCACCACTATACCTCAAAGGCCTCTCTATTGGATTCGTCCTTCAAGCTTTCTTAATTGGCTTTAGACACCTTCTTTTACTCTCATAATGGCTGATGGATAAGAGATGCAGATTTGTTGACCTTGAGATAATCTCGGAGGTTTTGGATAATTTAGGAGGAAGGCCTTTGATGACTGTCTTCTTTAATGGAAGATCCTTCATGCTGATTATCACCATGTAGATGCATGGTTTTACTCATGCAAAAGCTTTGCCTTGAGGTAGAACAAAAGATAATTTCTTCCATAGGTAATCAAGATGTAGATCTCTCCTATGCTTCTAACTAAGGGTGGTTTTCAAAGAATAAGGGAGTTTGAGACAAGATGCTTCCTATTGATGTTTTTGAGATCATTGATTTATACAAGGTACCTATAATATAGAGGATGTGGTTTGGAAATTAAGGAATCTATACCAAGGTAAGAGGTAGTTGACTTAGTTCATTCAAGGGATTCTAAGTTTCTAAGGATAGAAGGTTTATTTGCATATGGCCAAGTCAATCTTTAGATCAGTTTATAAATGAAAGGAGGGAAGATGATCCCCTTTGAATCTACACTCCCTTTCAATGTTTTAGAGAGGTCTTCTTCATCCATCTAATGAATGGATAATTTCTCAAATTTGTGAACAAGGAGGAGGATAGTGTCTTGTTGCTGTTGAGACTGAGATCTCTTCTTTAAGTTATATCTAGGTCCACTTGGAACCCTTGTGTTCATGCTTTGAGATAATTCTCCATCAGTGAATTATGATGAGATCATAATACAGTGATCACTAGTCTTTAAACATATGTTCTAAACATTCCTATTCATGGAATATTCGAGAAAAACATCGAATTATCTAGAAAGAATAACATTATCTAATCATACAAATATGATGAGTATGGCTGATCTTATAGCCATCATTGTGGAGACACTAAGGATAGATAGTGGGTGGCCTTTGGAGAAAGAGTTCACTGAATTGATCCGTATGAATCCCTCAATGGTAATTATATCTAACTGCCAATTAGGTTGATTCATGTTATGGTTATGTATGTGGTCCTTTGACTTGAAAAACCAAAGACATCTTATGGATGGATGATCGTGTTTTGATTAAGACTTACAAATCACTAGCCACGGGATATCTAAAAATATCATATATTAGATACGACATGAAGTCCACGAAGATGATTGTGTGATCAAGATGGGATCATTTGCCATCGTTATTTGAGGAGATTGACTCAAAGGAATAAGATGCGATGAAATCCTTGGCCAAGTGATAACATGTAACGTAAACATAAAAATATATGATTATTAATGCAAATGAAGGCATAAAACATTCCGTTCTAATGCACGTTATTATATTTTTGAGTGTTTATCTATCATTCTATGAAAAAGTCATTATAATATCTGATGTAGGATATTTCTAAAATGGATAATATTCCTACAAATTTGGGAGGACCTATGAAGTGATATCACTATGTAATGAATTTATAAGTCAGTGAGAATATATTGTAGAATAACTCAGAGTATTAAGACATGTGATAATAAGTAAAGAAGATATTATGAGCTTAGGAATAATGAAATGATAAAGATGGTGAAAAGAATAATTATAGAAAAGAAAGAAGATAATAATTGGAGGATATAAAAGGATATTAAAATAATATGGAAGAGAGAATATAGGATAGAAGATATAAAGTGGAGATTATAATTAAGAAGAGAAGAAATAAATAGAAAATATAGATTAGATGAAATAGGGGTAGATGAGATAGCGGTGATGATAGAGAATAATAGAACGGAAATAACGAGAAGAGAGAGTGTCGGTGGTGAGGAGAAATAGAAAACGGAATGGGTGAAGAAGTCGGCAATAGAGATGTAATTCTTAGGAGTTAATACATATATTATTCAGTGAGTGGAAAGATAGGATAAGACTGAAGTGGGTGAAGAAAAGAATGCGGATATTAAGAAGTATCTAACGCTGGACTTACGGATTATAGTGGGTACTATCATTCACTCTCAGATAGTGAGGACGATACCTGAGAAGGCAGTGAAGATGACGCTGGAGATTACCGACGATCCAAGATCTTCCTCGACTTGCGGCGGACTTGAAATGGTGAAAGAGGACAGAGCGGGAGGGAGAGCAGAAAGAGAGATAGAACTTGGAGAGGAGAGAGATGCGGGAGAAGTGGTGGAGTCACAGGAAAACACGATGAACACACGGGTAAAAGCGAACCAAGTAACCAAGTTTTTATCAAAATCAACATCTTTGTTTTCTCTGCACGTTCCCTCTTTTATAGAGTAAAGAAAAAGAAAATAGAACGAGTGGACGCGTTGTAGAAGATAGGTAGTTACGACGGTTCGGATTCCTCTCCGTGGCTTCGGCGTGAAAACTTCTTTGCGTAAAATGAGGACACGTGGACTTGTGACAGTTGTTGACCGGGTGGTGGGATATTCAATGGAGATCCTCAGGCGTTGACTTGTTTTCTGCAGGTGTCGAAGACTTGAAATCGGCGGCAGGCAGATATTCAACCAAGAAGAGGAACTTAGGATGAAGGCGCGTTGTCTGGTAGAAAGGTAGATGCTCTTTTGATCCTCGGCCTTTCAACGGCAGGAATTGGCTCGGAATCCGTTGAGAGGTAAAGGATACTCCGTCTTCGGGTTGGGATGCAGTAGTAGTGACGTGGAGAATTTCCGTGTCAATGATGATAGCTCTTCCTTCACGCTTTATCTAATTTCACGACCGACGGTCGGTGGGAATCGCCAAAGTCTCTTGGCGTGTTTTTATGTGTCGACGATGGACAATGATTGAGAGGTGGATTCTCCCCAACTTTGTGGTGTCTCTGTCAACGTCCCTTTTCATGTTAGCTTCGGGATGATCTTTCCAATGTGGTTGCCCTCCGCGCACACGACATTCGTGTCTGTGAACTGATCGCAACGGCGGAATTCCGTCGACTTATTGTCGTCAGAGTGAGGCGACTGGGTGGGGGGGAATTCCGAAAGTCTTGACCACTTCGTCATGCGCATCACTAAAGTAGGTGTAGAGATTCTCCTAATGAGGTAAAAGGGAGCAGGGCCGGGTTGTGGTAATGATGAATATCCTCCTCAAACTGTCCTCAAGGGGACCCTTCCGTCTCTGCCCTGTCTTCAGATTCACGTGTAGTCCTTGATCTTTTCTGTGGTGACCAACAGCTGGGAGATAGTCCTCTTTGATGAATTAGTCCTTTAAGTCTTCATGGTTGACTAGGATATCGTCTTGGCTTCATAGTGATAGGTCTTCACACATGAATGGGTTTATTCATGGAGATGGCTTTGTCTTGATGATGTTCTTCATAAGGTGTCTTCCTTGAGGTAGATTTTGAATACTATCCTTTCATAGTTGAAAGTAAATAGATCTCTCCTAGAATTCTAGCTACGGGTGGTTTTCAAAGAAAGAAGAAATTGGAAATCAAGGATGTTCCTATTGACTTCTTGAGATCATTACTTTATAAATATACAAGGTTCCTATGATATGGTGGATATGGTTTGGAAATTAGGATCCTATATCAAGGAAGGAGGTGGTTGACTTGGTCCACTCAACGAATTCTAGGTTTTCTAAAGATAAGGATTAAATGTTTGACCAAGTCAATCTTTAGATCAATATAAAATAGGGGAAGGAGGGAAAATAAATCCCTTAAGATCTACTCTCTCTTTATTTATTTAGAGAGGTCTTCTTCATCCATTTAATAAATGGATAATTTTTCAAGCTCATGAGTGAATAAGGAGGAGGAGGAGGATGATAGTTTCACATGGAACCCTTGTGTTCATGTTTCAAAATAATTCTCCATCAATATCAAAATGCAATAATTTAGGGTTAATTATGATAAATTAAGAAGAATATTTTAAAGATTTGATTATCTCCATCTTTACTTGATAATATAATTATTCTTTAATGCTAAATAATAAGAGAAATCCCTTTATATACACTCATGTATTTTTCTAAGTTATAAATTGAAAGGGAAATGAGTGTATTTTTGAAATAGAAATTTATTCTCTTGTTATTTATTAAAATTGATTTTTCAGAATGATAGATAATTGAATTTCTGATTCAAGGAAATAAATTTAAATTAATTTGAATTTTTATTTCAAAAGATATGAATTTTATAATTTTAAGGGTTTTTTAGAGAATTTTTATGGAATTTTTATAAATTTAATTTGATTGATTTTGATTATATTCATTTAAAAATATTTATTTTATCGTGCGCTGACATGGCAGCTGACGTGGCATGGGCAAAAAAGTGGTGCTACGTGGCGACATATGAGACCGTCATGTGTCACACACGTGTATTTGTACGCGCGCGTGTGTGTATGTGATTAAGGATAAAAAACTTGTTAAGGATTGTTGCTAACTCAATTTTTTCCATGTCGATACACACATATTCTCTTTAATTTTTTCCATGTTGGACTTTGTTTTGTTTTTTAAATGTGCATAGGTGATGTGGCGTTACGTGGATTGTCTGATATGCACATTAAATTAAGACTGTTGATGATCACTTAAGTCGCGGGGTACATGGCACAATCTTATTCGCCGGCGAATCATTTTTTTAGAATGATTGAATCTCACTCGTTAATTTGAGGAGTTTTGACGGCCGAGATTAAAGTCGACGGAAACGCATCAGAAGCATCGGATCAAGATCAAACGGCAAGCGTTTCACGCATTACTTATATCGCGCGAGACGTGATGAAATCTCAACGATCCATCTGAGCTCCAACATACGTGACTTAATCATAATGATTCAAGGCCTGGTGTTTTATTAGAGCCGTTGATGGAAGAATTACATCTCGATCCGATAGTTACACCCAATTTGTCCTATAAATTGAGATGCTTTTGACATTGTAAATCATTATTGGTTTCTTTGAGTAATCGAATTGTCTAGATACCAAAATCCTTGAATCTCTTGATTCCAATCGCTTCTAAATCAATTTCCATTTCCACAGAGAATTTGAAAATGAGATTTTGTTGAGAGAATAGGGAGAAATCGACTCTTTAACGTCAACGATCATTTTCAAATTTGCAAATGAAAAGCCTTTGATCCGGCACAGAATTGGATCAATTCGAGCACTATCTTAGGTTAGAAATTGAGTTTTCATCCTAATTTTTCTTCTTATAATATTGGACTTGAATTTTGACTCATAGATTTAGTTAATTTCAATTTCAATTTCAGGTTTTTGCAATTATTTCGTTCAGAAATTTCTATCTACTTTTCTCGTTGATTTCTACATGAATCTTGATCCAAATTCTGCGATTTTTGATTCCATAGATTTGCCTTTGAGTCTTCTTTCCAAATCCATCAATTTCCCTAATTTCTCACCACATTTCATTGTCCAATTTGATCAAATTTTAAAGGATCTCTAAAAAATCTCTTGATTCTCCGTGGATTCGACCCTTATTCACCTCTATACTATTTAATTCATGATTATTTCTTAAAATTTGTGAGTTTGGTAAAGGTTTTGACACAAATTTGGGTGTGTTCATTGACCACACCAATTCGTTTCGTCACCAAGGTAGTGGAAATATCAGAGAATAAGTTCTTGATGATTTCCTACTCTTGTCAACACTAACTTGAAGGACCAATTAGGGTTTGATAGTTGACCATAGCCTAAGTTGTTCATGAGTCTCTTGCGGATGAAGGATTATAAATAAATGATAATCGATGATGGAAAGGTTCCATAAGTGAGTTCTTACATACTCTATATCTCCTAGAGTACATGGTGTAGCTTGGCACCCAACGGGCTGGAAACTCAATCAATCGATTGGGTTAAATCAATCTTTGATTAATTAATCTATATGTTGATGTGGATAATTAATTAAGGTTGACCAATAAGGTGTTATTTTTTCTACATAGTTATTAACTATTGAGATATAGGCATAATTGTGAGGGTTTTTATGAAAAATTTATATACCAAATGTCTATAAATAGGTAAAGAATGACCACAACTCAAGGTGCTTATGTTAGCCTTTTGAGAATTCTTTTCTTTCTTCTCTTTCTCTCTTGGTAAAGAGCTTTGAAGAGGAGATCTAGCCATCCAAAGATCGTGTGGATACCGTTAGAGGCTAGACACTTGAATAGCTTTAAGAACTCCTTCAAGAAAACCCTCTAAGTATATTTTTTGATACATACTAGATGATAGGATCATTTTTTATTGGTGGCTTAGTATTTTGAATATTCGATTCAATCTATTCCATTACATTCGATGTATTGATCAAAATTTTGAAAATTTATCGACCTCATAATTGAACAAGAGGAGCAATTGGCCGATGGCTTAACCACAGCCTTGGGTGCCTCAAGTTTTTTGATATGTGTGTGAAGCTGGGACTTGGCTGTGCTGGACGAAAGGAGCAAGATCAAGGAGGAAAAAGATGGACTTGTCCATTAGATTTCTTTTGGGGTTTCTCTTGTCCATTAGATTTCTTTTGAGTCGGATGCTGGTGCCATTTGTCTTAACCCATATCTTGGTATATTGGCTGTTGCAGTCTTTTCTGTTGTCTCTATGTTCTATAGCAACACAAAAAATTAAGGAGTTCGAGGCAGGATTCTTCTAAGGTTTTGCAATGGAGAGTTCCTCATCTCCTCTTTCTTCTTTGATTCTTCTTCTAGGACCTCCAGCTCTCCAGCTTGTAGCAAGCAGGGACTTCAGTGCCAACAGAATCAAGAGAGAACACTAGAGATGGAGAGAGTGAGATCAAGGGAAAGATCATAGGAGAGGAGAGAAAGGGAGGTGAGGAAACATTTAGAGAGATAGAAAGAGTGCAAGAGAGAGGGAGAGAGGTGAAAGAAATCAAGAAAGCGAGTTCATGTGAAAGTGAGATATTCAGAGAGATTGCACATGAGTTCGTGAGAGAAACACAAAGAGAGTGAGAGATTCAGAGAGATTGCACATGAGTTCATGAGAGAAACACAGAGAGAGTGAGAGATTAAGGGAGAAAGAGAGAATGCGAGAGAGACTGTGAGAGTGGGAGTTAGAGAGCGAGAGAGGAAGAGAAATTGAGAGAGCGAGATATAGAAAGAGAGCAAACGATGTAGGGAGAGAAATAGAGAGCGCATGCGAGTGCATGAGAGAAATTACAAGGGTGAGAGAGAGATATAGAGAGAGAATGAAAGATTGAGAGAGAGAAACAAAGGTAACACAAGAGAGAGTTCGTGAGAGGGAGGTAGAGAGAGAACGGGAAATCGAGGGAGAAAGAGAGAACGCGAAAGAGAAAAAGAGAAGTCGGCTGGGGCTGGAATGGAAGAGAGACCAAAGAAGAAAGAGTGAAGAAGGAACTCAAAGAGAGTGAGAAATAGGGATCGATATAGAATGTGATAGAGAGAATCGAGGGAAACTAGAAGCTGTTGGCTGCTGATCACCTCAAGTAGCACCATCTCAAGATGATGAGCACACTCACAATTGCACTCAAGCACTGAAAAGGGGAAGAAGAATGAGAAAAAAGAGATAAAATGCACTAAACCACTCAATAACACAAGAACAACTCTCCAGAGGAAGAAAGGAAGGTACATAGATACATTTAGGGATGCTAGGGTCCCTATTTATAGTCTAGAAAGGTAAAAAACAAAAACAAAGAACCCCCAATTTTTTGCCTCACTAACTCGCTAAGTGTGCGCCGTGGGGCATGAAAATTGGCGATTTTCATGCACCACAGCGCACACATAACGCGCATCTCGGCGGGTTCTATAGTACCCGCCGAGGTATGCGCGCTCACACTATTCAAGCGGGACCCCCCGAGTGAAGTGATACGCGCGCGACATGGGAATAAACTCAGTTCCCTTAGAAGCAAAGGAGAGAGCGACAGAGATAAAAAGAATGGAAGCAAGAGAGGAAAATATTGACAAATACCGATCGCAAAAGAGGAATTTAGAGAAAGAGAATGCACAAGAAAGAGTGCGAGAGGGAGAGAAATCGAGATAGGGAAACCGGAGAACAGAAAATTAAGAAATTGAGAGCGAGAAAAGGAGAGATTGGGAAAACGCGAAAGAGAGAAATAGAAAGCAAAACAAGCTGCAATGGAGAGAGAATTAGAAAACTGCGCTATTAATTTCATTATAACGCTTCAAAATCTTAAATACATTGTTATAGAGGAAGAAGACAGGAAGAATATCACAAAACCTAGGAGAGAGAAGAGAAGAACAAAAAAGAGAGGGAGTTGGTGAGCTCGAGCCCCCTTCCTTTTTGTTTTGCTTTCCTCCCCTTGGTTTCATTAATAGGTATCACAAAGAATGACCTTGGACACCCATTGAAGTCCTTGAAAAAAATCGTATTTTGGAAAGCCTTCTGATGGAGAATTATTTTGAAACATGAACACAAGGGTTCTAAGTGAACCAATCCTCCTCCTCCTCCTCCTTATTTACCACTTTGAAAAATTACCCATTCATTAAATGGATGAAGAAGACCTCTCTAACTAATTAAAGAGAGAGTAGATCTTAAGGGATTTATTTTCCCTCCTTCCTCTATTTTATACTGATCTAAAGATTGACTTGGTCAAGCATTTAATCCTTATCTTTAGAAACCTAGAATTCCTTGAGTGGACCAAGTCAACCATCTTTTATCTTTGACGTAGGTTCCTCGTTGTCCAAACCACATCCACTATATCATAGATACCTTGTATAAATTATTGATCTCAAAATTAATAGGAACATCTTTGTGATTATCCTTCTCTCTTTGAATACCACCCATAGTTAGTAGTAAGAGGAGATCTATTCTTATGAAAGTACCTTACCTACTTGTTCTACTTCCTATTCAAGCAAGAATATTATGGTTAAAGATGAAGGTGAAGATTTATCCTCAGCCAACAAGGAAGCAATGAAGAATTCTCAAAGCTCTTATAAAACATATAAAGTCAAATTATGAAGACCTTAAAGAAGCTCAAACAACGAGTACTTTTCTCCCGAGATCAACATCTCTACAGCTTGTGACGAAGATACGAGAAGCCACGATTACCTACTAAACCTTCAAAAATCATCCCCGATCAGGCTACTATCCCCCTAAACAAGCCCTCCACGACTGATAAGAGGAAGAAAAAGTCTTCACGAGGACTATCTCCCACTTGCCACGCCAACATCTCCCAGGAAGTTCGGCGGCGGAAAGGCCCTATACTTCTCGCCATGTGTTTTTGCGATCGCGCAAGGGCTGGATCCGCTCTTCTCCTTGAGCGCGAGTATCCCCTCCTTAATCACCAGAAAGTAACCCGAGATGAGAAAGAGATCCCGACTTGGCCACACGGGTGCACGCTCACTTTGTCCCAACCAAATGGTCATCCCAATCTACTCCCTACGAGCTATCGATTACTCGTACAGTCGCACAAACAACCGAGGGCTTCAAAGATAGGAAGACATACAGGGCTAATTCCATCAGCTATCGCCTGTCATCTATCTTTCCATCAGCTATCTCTGCGCGAAAGAAAGCAAGAACCGACGCGTCCTCTCCCCGTCAACACCAACTTAACGGCGTTTACTCGACGAAAAGAAAAGTACGAACACACGGCGAATCCACCCGTTCGTTCACGGACGGCACATCTTCCCGACAAGATCCCACAGAAGAAAGTCGAGTCAATGCTATCGACTATCTTACCACAACGATTCCCGACGATCTTAAAGACTCAATGGATCATTACTACTGAGAAATAATCGTCATTTCGATGATTACGTCAGTCTAAAATATTCTACCACTCAGTCAACTATCGTCGCAATTGACGAGATCATCACGAAGCTGAGGAGATTCCGCTCCTCGGTTGTTGACCATCAAGTGTGAAGACAAATCACTCTGGAGATGACGCCGTCTCGACTACGCGCAAGACTTATCGCCCATCAACTCTACCCCAACGCGAGACAAAATTCTACAATCTCGTCCACCACGGAATCACCAGCTTCAAAGGAGTTCCTTCTCCACTTACCGTCAACGGATGCCCACCGGATAAGAAAACAAGGAAACTCATCATGATCCAACCCATAAATAAAGCATCACGTTCCAAGACCAATTTCCGAAACACTTGGCAACCGCTGGCACACGTCGGATTGTCACACAGCAACAACGGCTTCACGAAAGACTCCACATCCTTCCCTGAAGCATACCACGTATGCACCCTTCATGACCCTCACGAGTGACGTAACACATACAAACTTCTGATACCTGCACAACTATCTCTCGGTGGAAGATTTTACCGTGAAGCGACGTTTCCCGTAACCTCCCTTTTTCTGTTTCTATAAAACGGAAAATTGTAAATGAACGGAGAAGTTGTTTTATTGATAAATTGGTTACTTGGTTACCTTTGGGTATGCTTACCCTTCGTGTTCTTCGTGCCTCCCCGTGTCTCCATCTTTCCTCTCCCGCATCTTATTCATTCCGAGTTCTATCCTCCTTCTATTCTCCCTCCATTCTTTTCGCTTTCACGCAAATACGTCTCACGCATTCCGAGGAAATTCCGGGTCGTTTGGTGATTTCGGAAACATCTTCTTCATCGTCACCGATCAGGTAACATCCTCGATCATTTACATGAATAATATTTCGTATCCTGAAATCCGTAAGTCTAACATCTGACCCTTCTCTGATTTCTCTTCCATCTCACACCTATTACCGTCGCTCTCTCTCTATTTCCATATTATAATATATCACCTATTCACCGGTTACATCTCCTCTTCATATTTTAAATTATATTATTATATTATCATCTCTACTAACTCATCATATCACCCTATACTCTTGAATTATATCCCACTATCTTCTTACTAATCTCCTAATCTCTTTTCATAGTGATATCATTTCATAGATCCTCCCCAACTTGTAGGAATATTAGTATTTCTAAATATCCTACATCACCTTCCTCTTGAGGAGGCACTCGGTAGAAAGCCGACATGCCCGAGAAAGCTCCTCAAATCTCGTACGGTACCTGATAGAAGGAGGTTTTGGATGACCTCTATCTTGGCCTTGTCCACCTCCAGTCCTTTGCTCGAGACGATATGCCCGAGCACTACTCCCTCTCGTACCATGAAGTGAGATTTTTCCCAACTTAACACCAGTCGTTTCCTGACGCATACATATAGTATCTTCATCAGGTGAGCAAGAAAACTCTCGAAATCGTTTCCAAAGACGCTGAAGTCGTCTATAAAAACTTCTAAACTGTTGCCAAGAAAGTCGGAGAAGACTGCCGTCATGTATCGTTGAAAGGTCGCGGGGGCGTTGCACAGTCCGAATGGCATGCGTCTGAAGGCGAAGGTGCCAAAAAGACATGTGAACGTCGTCTTCTCTTGATCGTCAGGATGAATAGCTATCTGATTATAGCCCGAATATCCGTCGAGGAAGCAGGAGTAACTTGATCCTTCCAGTCAGTCCAGGATTTGGTCGATGAACGGGAGTGAGAAGTGGTCCAGGATTTGGTCGCGTAGTTCAGCTTCCGGTAATCGATGCAGACTCTCCACATTGCTAGAAGGCATATCTGGATTTCCTCGCCCTTCTCTTCATCGTGACCGTTACTCCGGCTTTCTTCGGAACAACGTGTACCCGACTCACCCATTGGCTATCGAATATGGGGTAGATAATTTCTGCATTCAGCCATTTAAGAATTTCTTCTTTTACGGCCTCCCATACCTTCGGGTTAAGTCGTCTCTGGGCTTCCCTGACGGGTCTTGACTCATCCTCTAGGATGATGCGATAATTGCATAGTGAAGGGTCCAACCCTTTTAAGTCCGTTAAGGTCCATCTGATTGCTTCTTCATTTTTTCCTTAATACTTCTAGTAATTTTTCCTCCTACTTTATATCCAGCGTGGACGAAATGATCACCGGCTTTGCTTTTTCTTCATCAAGGAAGGCGTACTTGAGTGTTGATGGGAAAGCTTTGAGGTCCAAGGAAGACTCGTCCATTGGTAGCTCCTCAAATCTTGCTTCCTTGTCGATCATCATTACTTCTTCAACGCAGCGTCAATAATCCTGGTCATCGGCGAAGTCGATGGTACCCAAGTCTTCGGAAGCTCGTGAAGGGTATTTCATAAGCTTGTTGATGTCGACCTTCACGGTGTGCTCTCCCACCTTGAGAATTACTTCTCCTTTCCCCCAGTCAGTAACGGCTTTTGCGGTAGCTAGGAAGGGTCGTCCTAAGATGATCGGGGCTTGGCTCAGCTCCTTAGTCATTTTCATGTCGACCACTAGGAAGTCTACCGGGAAATAACAGTCTTCTATTCTCATGATGACATATTCTACTAGTTCATGGGGTTTCCTAATTGATCCATTGGCTAAGCATAGCTCTACTAGGAAAGGTTGTAGCTCCCCTATATGATGACGGTCGAATACGGCTTTAGGGAGGATATTAATACTAGCTCCTGTATCTAGTAGGGATCTAGTGAAGGACATTCCTCCTATTTCACTCGTAATCATGGGTGCTCTCGGATCTCTCTTTTTAATTAGTAAGACATTCATTATGATGGAACTCATCGTTTCACTAAGTGTGATCCTTTTAGGGTTTCTATGGGGAGTAAATATACCTTTAAGAAATTTGGCATAGGAAGGGATATACTTGATGACATCTATCAAGGGAATGGTTATGGTCACCTTTTTAAAGGCGTCTAGTAGATCGTCATCGGTTTCTCTATTCTTGGCTTGAGGTCATTTTAGGGCTTGAAGATAAGGCACAGGGGGTTTATATTTGTCGGGGTTAGGTTCAGCCATAACTTGTTCTTCCTCGTCCTCCGAATCACTGTCTTGCTCGACGATAATTGGCGTTTCTTTTTCTTCACTCGGGCCTTGGTGGATAGGATGATCCTTGTATGGATCCGATAGGGCTTTTCCACTCCGAAGGCTCGATATTGCTAATGCTGTTTCCACGGCTTCCTCGTCGACGTGTACATGGTTAATGTTGTGCGTCTGGCTCGACGAGGCCCCTTGATTCCTCGGATTTGCTGTGGCCTGCGATGGTAATTGGTTAGTAAATGTTACTTGCTTACCCTTTTTGTCACTCGTCGGTTGGACGTTCATCTTGACGAAGTCCTGAAATTCATCCACGCGTGAGTTCATCCTCGTCATTTGTTCCATTAATTACGAGATGACGTCGAGGATTGGGTCAGATGCCAGCGAGGTGTGGCGTGAAGCTTGCGTGAAGGCTTGCAGTTGAGTCGGCAGGACGAACGACGACTGTCTTTGATTAGGATAATTTAATTGTTGCTGACCGTTTTATGGTGGAGGATAGGATTGATCGTTGTTCCTCCAAAATCCATTATTCTGCGAAGAGTTGTTAAATAAAGGGGTATTATAGTAGTTAGGGTATGTACTAGGAAAATTTGGTCGTCCCTGTTGAGTCAGTCCTCCTGATGGACCTTGTCTAAATGTGTTTTACCCTTGAATTGCCATCACGGGGCAATCTAATTCGACATGGTCGAATATTGAGCAAGTTGCACATGGTGATGCGTCTTCAAGTTAGACGGGGGCGAGTCCTTCGAAACCGTTGCGGATGTTAAGTCGGTCTTGTAATAAATTCTGGACTTCTGCCATTTTGTCGATACTCTCAAAGGAGCATCCCCTCTTCTGCTGATTTGGCATCGATAGCCTTTGGCATTGCACCTCTTCCAAATGGTTTCGCCGCATTATGGTGGCTATTTTCCGCCACCGTCTTGATGAGTTCCATCGCGTCGTCTTCGTACTTGTTCATGAAGGTGCCGCCACTTGCTGCATCCAAAAGATATCTATCTTGTGGGCCTAACCCGTCATAAAATATTTGCATTAGTTCATGGTTAGACACTTCATGGTGTGGACACTCCCTCGTATGGTCTCTTAATTGCTCCCAAGCCTCTTGGAAGGTTTCACTCGAGCCTTGGGTAAACTCGCGGATGGCTTTTCGGACGAAGGTGGTTTTCCCTATGAAATTGTATTTTCTCAAAAACTTTTCCATCTCGGTCCAACTAGTGAATTCTTTCCCAAATTTTAAAAAGCAATCTTTCGCTCGGTCTCTAAGGGTAGCTGGAAAGAGTTTCATTTTCATCGTGTCGGTGGGGACATTTTGAAGATGGTTAATTTCACAAACTTGGGAAAGCTCGTCTACGTGTCTATAGGGATCTTTGGAAGGTTTACCATGGAAGATAGGAAGCATACTCATGACATGGGAATCGATTCTAAAATTTGCTCCTCTATTTAGGGGTGCGCGAATTCTAGTGACGGGTCACTGGAGGATGGGCCTAGCATAGTCACTAAGGCGTTTCCTTGCACTTCCCTCATCATTCCGGGCCATTACTACTGGGTCGGTTGGATCTACGTTTGTGTCGGTTTCGGTAGTGTCGGTATCGATAGTGTTGGGGGATTGCGAGGATCGTTTAAAGAGGTCTATTTCTAGGGATTAATTCCGTATTCTCCAGGCTGTTCATCGTCTCATGAAGAGTGGATCAAATATCTAGATGGATAGTAACTTAGAAATACTTATAAAATATTAAAAAGTGAAGTCAATCATACCTGAATGTTGGTATCCGTGAGAGTTACGCGTTCTTAACGCGATTTTGAATAAGTGATCGCCCGTGATCCCTAGAAAAGGGGCAAAATCACTTAATCCTATCGAATTAAGGATCTCGAAGATTGATTTCTACTTCAGATCACTCAATATACGATTGAATTTCATGAATTTCAAGAAATTAAGAGAAAAATCCGAGTTGACCAAGTCAAAATTGACAAAATTGATCAACAATTTGCCTTAATTCCTTGGCAACGGCGCCATTTGACAAGCGGAGACGGCGAGGTCATCAATTTCACACGGTCTCGTGTCAAAAAAAAGTCCAAACTTACCAATTTGATGAAATTAATTCGAATTGAGGGGTATAATGGTAAATAAGGGTCGAATCCATAGGGAAATAAGGAAATTTATGATGATCCCTTTGAATTTGATCAAATTGGACGATGAATTGTTGATAGAAATTGGGGAAAATGTTAGATTATGAAAGAGAATTCAAATCGTTTCCACGGAATCAAAAAATCATCCAATTTGACCTTGATTTCGCGGAGAAAGTGAAGATCGAAGTAGGGAGAGATTTCCGAAACTTAAAATCATGATTTTGACAAAAATTAAACAAAATTGAACTTAAATTCCTAATCTAAATAGAAATTAAAATGAATAGATGAAAGATTAGTAATAACCGCCTCCACTAACCCCAAGTTGCGATTGGATTAGCTTTATAAATCGTTGTTAATCAAAAATCCAAAAGAACCGCGATGTTGAGATTCAAGCGTCGATTTCTCCCTCTTTATTTGGTCTTAAACCCTCCGTGGATGCGGAATTGCGTGTAGAAGAGGATAGGATTGAGAGATTCAATAATGTTAGTGTCGAAACAGATCAATTTGATTCATTCTTTCTTGAATGCTTTACAAATGGGAAGAACATATCTATTTATACGGATTTTGGGCGTAACCGCCCGATGGATTTCAATCGACGGTTTAGTTGAAATGGTTCATCGTGAACTATTTCAATCAAATCGTAGCCGTGCGATTTTTGATGAAGCGTTCGGATGAAGCTTGTCATTGTGCGTTATTAAACGCATCAGATCGCTCCCGTTGAATTGGGATCCGACGGTCAGGATGCGTCGCGCGCATTTCATTCTTGACCGTTATAACTCCCACCTTTAGAGCACGTGCGTGATCGTGATCCGATGGACCATGAGTCCACACGATCCATGCACGTTGTTTGGCGAGTCCCTTGATCCGATAGCTCTTATTAAGCCACGTCACCTGCTTTTTAAAAATTGTGTGGAACTTAGTCCCACACGGAAAAAATTAAGGGAAACAGGCAGGTATATAAGGTGCGTTGAATATACGGGTTAGCTTAAATCCGAAATGTTGGATGCTTATATGTACTATAACCCTATAATTACGAGTAAATATAAATATACACGTCACATCCGCGCCACGTAGGTGCTCGCGTGGGTCCGCGTGGCTCTGCCACGTGGCCTTGAGTGCCACGCCGCATCCGCGTGGGTCCCGCGCGAAAATATACCCCCTTTTTTGCTTTTTTTAATTGTTTTTTATACTTAAAAATCGAAAATAAATTCAGAAAAAATCCCTAAAATTAAAAAATTCATAACTTCCAAAATATAACTCCAAATTAATCCAAATTTCTTTCATTTGATCAAAAATTTAATTATCTTTCATTAAAAAAAATCAAAATTAATAAATAAGGAGAGTTTTAATTTTTATTTCAAAAATACATTTATTCTTTAAAGATTTTAACTTAAGAAAATGTAAGAAAATGTTTATAAAATGATTTCTCTCATTATTTTAACTTTGAAAACATCTATAATCTCAAGTAAAGATGGGTTATAAA
Organism: Lemna minuta; assembly: GCA_024174645.1. Classification (NCBI taxonomy): domain Eukaryota; kingdom Viridiplantae; phylum Streptophyta; class Magnoliopsida; order Alismatales; family Araceae; genus Lemna; species Lemna minuta. Next base: position 8,839,268 of record CM044104.1, on the reverse strand, counting down.
ATTATTTCTTTAAATCATCATATTTAACTTTAATTTAAAGTATTTTGAGATTATAATAACTTTTCGTGGAATGATAGATAAATACTCATAAATATGATAAGATGCATAGAAATGAAATCATTTATGCCTTAATATGCATCAATAATCATGTTTTATCATGTCTAATTAGCATGTTATCAGAAAGCCGTCAAAGATTGGGGGAGAGGAGAAGTAATTCTCAAGGTGGGAGAGCACACAGTGAAGGTCCACATCAATAAGCTTATGAAATACCATTCAGGAGCTTCCGAAAACTTAGGCGTCATCGACTTTGACGACGACCAGGATATTGACGCCTACATAGAAGAAGTGATGATGATCGACGAGAAGGCAAGATTTGAGGATCTACCAATGGACGAGCCTTCCTTGGAGCTCAAGACTCTCCCATCAACACTGAAGTACGCCTTCCTTGATGAAGAAAAAGCAAAGCTGGTGATTATTTCATCCAAGCTAGATACTAAGCAAGATGAACAATGATAACATGCTATTTATGCATGTAATTACATAGTTATTAATGCAAATTAATGCATTAATCATTACAAATATATGCATGTTATCATCTTTTAAGCATATTTCTATTATTTTGTGTAAATTCATGTTATGATCTTAAAATACATCAATTTATGGATTATTATGCATAATTAAACATTTCAATCTTTAATCCTCATTATATTTATGATCATAATCATGTTTTAAAGTTGAAAATATAAGAGAAAATACATTTATTAACATTTATGTGTTTATATGAATTTATTCCATATAATACATAAATGTATAAAATTATTATAAATTAATTCTCATCGTATTTTAATAATTTAACCTTTTAAAATGATAGATTATTCAATTTTGAATCCAACAAAACACATTTGAATTAATTTTGAGTTATATTTTGAAAGTTATGAATTTTACAATTTTTAGGAATTTTTCTGGAATTTTTCTGAATTTATTTGATTTTTTATTTCAATTTTTAATCATATAATTTAATAAAAAAATGCAAAAATCTTGAGTTTTACCGCGCGTGTACACGTGGCAGCACCACGTGTTATCGGCGCAGCGCCTACGTGGCGCGAAGGGTGGCGCGTGGCCCTGGTGTGACACCTGGATCATATTTAGATTCTATATAAAGTTTCTGGGTCTCCCGTGTTTAGGGAGACAAATTTCTAAACTCTCTTAATCATCGTATATTATATAGTGTCATAAATTTGTTATTTATGCCGTGTGGGACTAAAAATCCTTCGATTTCTTTAATTTCAGGCAACGTGGCACGATGAGACACGTTGGATCAACATCGCAATGAATTAAGCGCATGGATTCAGTGGACACACGGTCCATCTGATCGCTGATTAACGCACGTGACTAAAATCCAACTTAAGTGAAATGATCTTGGCCGTTGATCGTATGAGTTATAACGGCTGAGATCGATCACAACTGTTGGATCTTCCGATTAATCGTGACCGCACAATCAAGATCCGACGAACGAAGAAGAAGCAACGCGTCTCTTCATGAACACATCTTGACCCTTAATTAAAGATCGAACGGACGCGATGCGATCGCATCGTTTCGATTAACAGGAGCCATCGATCATGAGGAGCTCTTCATCCGACGGTCACAATTCATTTTCGGGTTCTTTAAAATCCGTTCTTCGCGTCGAGAGAAACCGCCCGCGGTCAAACTTGAAATTCTCCATGTTTATGAACTCTTTTTGCGTGCCGTTTGTTTCTGCATGTTCGCAACTTAATTCCGCTTCCATTGAATGCATAGATTTCAATTTTAATTGAAAGACGAGGGAGAAATCAAGTCTTGAACATCAAACTTCATCTTCGGAATTTCAGAATGAAAATCCTTGAATCCGGCGATTAATTGGATCATTTTGAAGGTTAATTTGGGTTAGATTGGTTGATTTCATCTTAATCTTTCATCATTTAATGTTAATTTTCATTTAAACATCGTAGATTTAGTTTAATTTTCAGTTTTAAATCGTTTTTCGAAACAAAATTTTCTTCTCTCTTCAAACTTCGATTTCTCTTCGAATTCTCCACCAAATCACTTGATTTTTGATTCCGTGGGTTCGATTTTGAGTTATCTTTCTTAATATTCTAAAATCCCCAATTTCTAAACTCATTTCATCGTCCGATTTGACCGAATTTCAAAGATATCTCTCAAATTTCCCTAATTCTCTGTGGATTCGACCCTGAATTACCATTATACTAATTAATTACTTTGATTAATCATAAATTGGTAAGTTTAGGACTTTATTTTGACACTAAATCGTGTGCATTCAATGACCATACGATTTAGTCTTGTCAAACAATTACAGGAAGTATTAAGGTGGAATGAAGACACAATCGGATGGACCCTGATGGACCTCAAGGGGTTGGACCCCTCACTATGTACTCACCGCATCTTCCTAGAGGATGAGTCAAGACCCGTCAGGGAAGCCCAGAGACGACTCAACCCGAAAGTATGGGAAGCCGTGAGAGAAGAAATTCTTAAATGGCTAAACACAAAAATTATGTACCCCAGATCCGATAGCCAATGGGTGAGTCCAGTGCACATTGTTTTGAAGAAAGCTGGAGTAACGGTCAAGATGAACGAGAAAGATGAAGAGATCTAGACACACCTCCCGACAAAGTGGAGAGTCTGCATCGACTATTGGAAGCTGAACTCCGCAACGAAGAAGGACCGCTTCCTTCTACCATTCATCGGCCAAATCCTGGACCGACTAGCAGGATTGAGTTACTTCTGCTTCTCGACGGTTATTCGGGCTACAACCAGATTGCAATTCATCCCAACGATCAAGAGAAGATGACGTTCACATGTCTCTTTGGCACATTCGCCTTTAGACGCATGCCATTTGGACTGTGCAACGCCGCCGCGACCTTTCTATGATGCATGATGGCAATCATCTCCGAATTTCTTGGCGACAGGTTGGAAGTTTTCATGGATGATTTATCCGTCTTTAGAAATAATTTTGAGAGTTGTCTTTCTCACCTGACGAAGATCCTGGAGCTTTGCGTTAGGAAACGACTGGTGCTAAGCTGGGACAAATCCCACTTCATGGTACAAGAAGGAGTAGTGCTCGGGCATATCATCTCGGGCAAAGGACTAGAGGTTGACAAGGCCAAGATATAAGTTATCCAAAACCTCCCTCTACCAAGTAACGTACGAGATTTGAGGAGCTTTCTTGGGCACATCGGCTTCTACCAAAGATTCATTCAAGACTTTACTAAAGTCTCCAAGCCACTCACCACCCTTCTCTGCAAAGACAAAAACTTCATCATTGACGAAGAAGGGAAGTGCGCATTTGTGATGCTAAAGCAAGCACTGATCGATGCACCAATTCTTCAAAGTCCTAATTGGGACTTACTATTTGAGATCATGTGTGACGCTTCGGACTACGCGGTAGGAGCAGTCTTGGGGCAAAGACTAAACAAGAAGCCGAAGGCCATATGTTATGCATGCTAGACCCTCGTCGAAGCTCAGATAAATTATACGACTACAGAGAAAGAGCTTCTGGCAGTGGTCTACACACTCGAGAAGTTCCGGCCTTACATCTTGGGGAGTAAGATCGTTATCTACACCGATCATGCGACCTTAAAGTACTTGCTCTCCAAGAAAGAGGCCAAACCATGACTGATACGATGGGTGCTGCTCCTTCAAGAATTCGACTTGGAGATAAAAGACAAGAAGGGCAGCGAGAACTCGATTGCACACCACTTATCGCGTCTCCACGTTTTGGGAGGAGGAGACATCGGGGACACATTCCCCGACGAGCATCTCCTTGCCATCTTGAGCCATGCTCCTGATGGATATTATGTGGCCTATATGCCAATCACACTTTCATGTATCTTGTTGATGTTCATTGAAATGAAATTTATTTATTTTCATTCTTGTGTGATGTTTGCAATGAAGTCCATAAGCATGTGCAATGACTAAGTGAATTATGATGAGATCATAAATAGTGATCACTAGTCTTTAAACATATGTTCTAAACATTACTATTTGTGGGATATTTGAGAAGGACATCGAATTATACGGAAAGAATAACACTATCTAATCCAACTTATATGATGAGTATGGCTGATCCTATAGGCATCGGTATGGAGACACTAAGGATAGATAGTGGGTGCCCTTTGGAGAAAGAGTTCACTGAATTGATCCGTATGATTCCCTGTATAGTATTATACCAACTGTCAATCAAGTTGATTCATGTCATGGTTGTGTATGGGATCCTTTGACTTGAGACATCATAGACATCTTGTAGATGGATGATCGTGTTTTGATTATGACTTACGAATCCCTAATCATGGGATATCTAAAACGTCATAGATTGGATATGACATGAAGTCCACGAAAATGATTGTGTGATCAAGATGGGATCATCCACCCCCGGTATTTGAGGAGATTGACTCAAAGGAATGAGATGCGATGAAATCCTTAGCCAAGTTAGTAGAAATATCGGAGAAGGAGTTCCAGATGATTTCTACACGTATCAGTACTAACTTGAGTGACCGATTAGGAATTGATAGTTGACCATATCCTAAGTCATTCATGAGTCTAATGTGGATGAAGGATTATACTTACATTGTAATCGATGACAGGAAGGTTCCATAAGTGAGTTCTTACATACACCATATCTCCTAGTGTACGTGGTGTACCTTGGCACCCAATGGGTTGGCAACTCAACCTATCGATTGGGTTAAATCAATTCTTGATTATTTAATCTATATGTGGATGTGGATAATTAATTAAGGTTGACTAGTAAGGTGTTATTTAGTCTATATAGTTATTAACTAGTGAGATATGTGGACCTAGAGGGTCACACACATAAGGTTTATGGATGTCGGTGGATAAAGACATAATTATGAGGGTTTTTATGAAAAAATGTCATACCAAATGCAAGCCTTGTGGATAAATAGGGGGAGAACGACCATAACTCAAGGTGCCCAGGCAAGCCTTGTGGGAATTCTATCCTTTCTTCTCTTTCTCTCTTGGTGATACCGCTAGAGGCTAGACTGATGTAGGATATTTCAAAATGATGATATGTATGAAGATGATGATGCGATGATGGATATGTGAGGGAGAAGTGAGTGAAATAAATGTGAATAGCTATTAATATTTAAATGTGAAATAATCCTACAAATGTATGAGGAACTATGAATGATATCACTGAGGCCTAATTGTATAATTCAGATAATATATTGTGTAGAATAATTCGTAAACAAGAGGAGAATAGTCATGATGAAGGTTACGTAGGTGTAAAGAATAAGTGGATGATAAGATAATATGCAGCTTTTATGACTAGGAATGGTTTCTAAGATAATTCTATTTCGTGGAGAGGATACAGACTGATATTAGGATGAGTTAAAAGTATATATGATGTAGGATATTTCAGGAGAGGTATCTAAATCCTACATATGAGGGAGGATCTATGAAGTGATATCACTAAGAATGATTAATAATATGGATTAATAAATATATGAGAAGGATGATGGTTATAATTAGAAAAGAGAAGGATGGGAATGAAATGGAAAATGTATATTAAATATATTCAATAATGTATATTAGATGATGAGAGGAGAATATATATTAGTTAATATAAGTAGTGATCGATAGAGGAGATAATATTTTCGGAGTATGAATAAAAGGGAGGGTAGATACTTTATATTTTAAAATAGAGATAGAGAGAAGATAGAAGATGCGACTGATGCGGGAAAAGAGATGAGTGGGTTTAGTCGTGAAGAAGAAGAAGTGAATGGGGTGGAAGCGTATGACGTAAAAGAAGGAATGAAGAGCGAAAATGGAGGAAATAGATGGAGCGGGAGGATAGAGGGCGGCGGAAGGGATTTTGGACTTATAGATTTCGGATGCGAACTATTTTCATGGTCAACGGTGAAGGATGTTACCTGACTGGTGTTGATGAAGCGATATTCTCGGATTCGACAGTTGACCCGGATAACCTCAGATGCATCAGATGTGAAGTGGATGAAAGGCGACAGAAATGGGGGAGAAAAGAGAGGGAGATAGAATCGAAGAGAAGGAAGGCGGGAGAGGCACAAGAAGGACGATGAACAGAAGGTAAAAAACGAACCAAGTAACCCAATATTTTGATAAAAAACAACATAAGTTTCTTGGTTACAATCGTCGCCTTTTATAGAATAGAGATGTGAAGAAATCGGGTCGAAGAGGTGCTTCGAGAGAGAGATAATTTGCCAGTTACGACCGTTCGTTTACGCATTTTACTTCTTCGTCCGACGTGGTCGCCGCTTGGTGACATGACGCGGAAATGTCTCCACGATCCCATGTGGCTTCTCGGTAATTATGGTGACTCATCGTGTCGATCTCAATTTCCACGTATGCTCGGTGGCGTCAATTTCTTTATGTCTCCCATGGATTCCGTAATGACCGTTGACCGAAGGTGAGTTTGTTCGGTCGGGGTGAATTCATTGAATGCAGAATCCATTTGATGGAATGGGCCTTCTTTGGATGTCAGTTTAGGATGAAATCTTGGTCTTGGTTGTCGCGGAAGTATCGACGAGATATCGTCCGAACTTGATGAGTCGATCCGTTGTTTCGTCTTGCTATGACGTCTGCCTCCGGTGGTTCTTTTCTCTTGGTTCGCTGGAGATGAGAAGCTTCCGAAAAAATGCCAGGGTTGAAGATGATATTGCCGTCTTGATAGAACATTCTTCATGAGCTTAGAAATCTTCTCGTAGCTTAGGTGATTTCGTTTCTTCCTTCGGAATCTGGGATGAACCGATCACAACGAATCCAATCCATCGGCCATCCTTTATTTCTTTCTCGTTGGACCCTGGGACACTATCCCGTCAAAAGAAGGTAATCCATCTGCTTGTAGCGACGAGCAGATCCTGCCTTTCCCTCGGAAAGCCTATGCTAGGTCCATACGTAAGCGCGCATGGGAAGGATACTCTAGAAAGTCCTTCACTGACTCTGGTATCCGGGGATGTAGATGTAGGTTTTACCTGCGTAGGCTCGGTAGATCGAATCTCCGGAATAGCGACTATAAACCGTGGATATCTTGTCTTCCTCTTTGTGGGGGTCTTCGTGTCTTTTAGTGTTCCATGTCAGCAGTAATGAATCGCGTGGAATAACTGGGGTCTTCCGTTGATGTGGGAAATATGTCTTGATGTTGGAGCTTTCTTCGAACTCTTCGTGATTAGTTCATATAGATAAATGGCTTCCAAGAGGATCCTTCAATATTCAACTTCAGTAAAAGGATAATGCGTGGATTCTTCTCCTGTTGAATTGTCTTCATATATTGTAGAGTTATTGTTCATATAGGATTCATATACTCCACTCCACGTGGAAGTGCATGACGATAACTTTGTGAAGGTCTTGTAAGCTCTTTATGTTGATCTATATTCATACTTGCATGGGTTTATTCATGCAAAGGCTTTGTCTTAAAGTAGAACAAGTAGATAATGTATTTTCATAAGAATAGATCTCTTCTAAACTTCCTATTTATGGGTGGTTTTCAAAGAGAAGGAAAATACAAATAGATTCCTACTGATTTTCTTTTGAGATCATTAATTAAAATGATATAAGGTACCTATGATATGGTGGATGTGGTTTGGACAATTAGGAACCTATATCAAAGGTAAAGGGTGGTTGACTTGGTCCACTCAAGGAATTCTAGGTTTCTAAAGATAAGGATTAAATGCTTTGACCAAGTCAATCTTTAGATCAGTGTAAGATAGAGGAAGGGGGGAAGATAATTCCCTTAAGATCTACACTCTCTTTAATTATTTAGAGAGGTCTTCTTCATCCATTTAATGAATGGATAATTTTTCAAATTGGTAGAGAAGGAGGAGGAGGAGGATAGGTTCACTTAGAACCCTTGTGTTCATGTTTCAAAATAATTCTCCATCAATATATCAGTGATTATATGGAAGGAATAGTTTAGGTAGACGATGATAAGAAGAATGAAATAATGGTTATGAGTTGCGAAGAGAATAATAACAGTTAAAAAGTTAAATAACTTATGTGATGAAGAGAAATATAAGAGGGAAGAGAGTGGGGATTATGTAAGAACTAATGTGGAGAGTGAGGGGAAGATCAAGAAATGATAGAATGAGGAATATATGAGGAGGATAAGCGAATAGATACTTATATAAAATAAGGATCGCGATTATTTGATTGAATAGCAGTGCTAGCGAGAGTGATTGCGAAAATAAGAAGAACGGATAGGATACTGAAAGAGTTGTGGGATGAAGAATAGTGTAGAGATTGAAGAAGAGGGATAAGATTATGATTGGGGATTATTTGGAACATAGATATGATATGGAGAAGAGATATAAGAAATAGAAGAAATCGGAAGGTGAGTAGAACGTTAAACTTACAGATTTTTTTATATGAACTATTAACACGAAAAAGGAGAAGAGAGTGATTACCTTGAAGCAGACGTGAAGTGAGGCCGTCGGACTTCACCAAATGATCCAAGTTATCCTCGAATTGCTGAAGACATGAAGTGGTTGAAAGCGGAAAGCAGTGGAGGGAGAAAAGTGGGGGAGATAGAACTCAGAATGAAGTTTGGAAGGGAGAGAAGATAGAACATGAAGAACACAACGGTGATTTTTGAACCAAGAGAACTCTTCATTTCAATAATACAACATTACGTCCTCCATAACAAACTTCCGTTTTAAAGGGACAAAGAGAGAGAAATATTTGAAGCGACGCATTGCTATTGTTTCCGCGTACGACGGTTACATAAATTTAGAGTCTTCATTGTTTCATTTTTTTGATCCGATTATGAGACGGTATTGATGGGTACGGAGCGCTTAGGCGAGGTTATTTTACGTTCTTTAAAGTGTTCCATCTGATTGGTTGACGACTAGGAGATTCTCCTCATGGAAGTCGTCACGTGTCTTCAAGGCATTCACCAGGTAGTTGCGTGACCAATATCAGCTCACTTATTAATCCACAGTGGAGACCACTGGGATGCTGCTATCGTCTATGGGAGTCCACAAGGTGAAGGCTTTCTTTAAGCTCTCTATACGTGGTGATGTGCTTGGTGGAAGAACTTCAGATCAGGTCTTGAAGTTATTCAAGGTCGTGGGAGTCTCGTCTTCGATTAGAGGCATTTAAGGCCTATTTTGGGGAGGTCTTCTGATTTCTTATCTGTTCTACGTCAGAAGGGAGAGGATGTGGAACAGTCTTTGACTTTCTAATGGTTGTGATAATTTGTTCCTCTGGATGGCAATAATAAGATCTTGTCGCCGTAGTCTTCAAAAGCATGGAGCTCTCGCCTCATGTTCTATGGGTTGCTTCGATGTCTTTCTACTATTATTATGTTGGCCAAGGCAAGTCTTCAACTTTATCTTTAACTGTGATGTTATTGCTCGCATAGGAGATGGTGAGGGAGATGGTCTTCATGACTGTCTTCCTTAATGGCAGTACACTAACTTCTATTATGAGATTTTAGCTTTACGTGGAAGTCCATGAAAACCATTCCCTGGGGGTCTTCATGTATCTTAGACGGTCCTTCATGCTGATTACCATCATACCAATTGACTTCATAATTGCATGGTTTTACTCATGCAAAGGCTTCATCTTGAGGTAGATTATGGATACCATTCTTTCATAATTTATAGTAAATAGATCTCTCCTAGAAGTTCTATCTATGGGTGGTTTTCAAAGGAAGAAGGGAGTGTAAAACAAAGATTTTTCCTACTGATTTTTTTTGAGATCATTGATTTATACAAGGTACCTATGATCTAGTGGATGTGGTTTGGATGTTGAGGAGCCTATATCAAGGTAGATGATGGTTGACTTGGTTCAACTGTGGAATTCTAAGTGTTCTAAGGATGAAGATTTAATTGCATATGACCAAGTCAATCTTTAGATCAGTTTATAAATGGAAAAAGAGGGAAGATGATTCCCTTTGAATCTACACTCTCTTCCAATGTTTTAGAGAGGTTTTCATCATTCACTTCGTGGACCGTGAGTTTCTCAAACTTTGAGTAAGGAGGAGTATAGTATCTTGTTGCTGTTGAGGATGCGATCTCTTCCTTAAGTCATATCTAGGTTCACTTGGAACCCTTGTTTTCATGTGATGAGATAATTCTCCATCATAGACACTTGAATAGCTTCAAGAACTCCTTCAAGGAAACCATGTAAGTATGTTTTCTCATTCATACCAGATGATAGGATCATCTGTTCTCGGTGGCTTGATGTTTTGAATAACTAATTCAATGTTTTCCGCTACATTTGATGTTTTGATCAAAATTTTGGAAAGTTATCAACCTCAGATCCCAACAGCTCCTTGGTATATACTCATCGTGAACTTCATCGTGACTGGATCGATCCCAGGGCATTGGAATCGTCATAAAAAGATAAGTTCTTCCATGATCTCAAGTACTATTTTTGGGAAGAACCACTCCTATTCCACCTAGGATACGATCAGATCATCCGATGATGCATACTAGAGGAGGAGCAAGGAGACATCTTAGCGATGTGTCACTCATCGATGTGCAGAGGACATTTCGCGGCACGCAAGACCGCAGATAAGATCCTGTAGAGCGGCTTGTACTGGCCCACCATCTTCAAGGACGCCCACCGTTTCTACACAGAGTGCCTACAATGTCAAGCAGCATTGAACTTCTCCAAGAGAGATAAAATGCCGATGCGGCCAATCCTTGAAGTGGAAATCTTCGATCTTTGCGGGATAGACTTCATGGGACCTTTCCCACGTTCTCACGGGAAAGAGTACATATTGGTAGCGGTGGATTATGTGTCCAAGTGGGTCAAGGCAATCCCCACTAGGACAAACAACCATCGGGAGGTGCTCAGATTTGTTTATAGATGCATCTTCACCTGGTACGGTTGTTCGAGGGCCATCATCAGCGACGGAGGCTCACACTTCAAAAATGCGGACATTTGGGCATTGCTGAAGAAATACAGAGTACATCATCACGTCACCACTCTATACCACCCCAAGCAAATTGGCAAGTAGAGGTAAGGAATAGAGAGATCAAGAGTATTTTAAAGAAGATAATTTGACTAGATCGGAAGGATTGGGCACACATGCTTCCTGACGCACTGTGGGCATACCGGACGGTATACAAGACACCCATCAGGATAGCCTGCCATCTTCCGGTTGAGCTTGAGCATCGAGCCTATTGGGCTATCAAAAAGCCTAACCTATCACTAGACGAAGCAGATAAACAACGACTTCTCGAGCTTCAGGAGTTACAGGAGCTGAGGCACGACGCGTACGAGAATGCGACGATCTACAAGGAGAAGACAAAGGCCTTCCACGATCGACACATCCGACGATGATCATTTCAGGTCAATGACAAGGTCTGGCTCTACCATTCTCACCTCAAACTCTTTCCTAGAAAGCTACACTCTCGATGGGATGGTCCTTATGTGGCTCTGAAGTTGTTCGATGGTGGATCTATGCTCATCTCTGACATCAAATCCGGTCAACAATTCAAGGTAAACGACCATCGTCTCAAGCTGTACCTGACATCAAAGCCACCCTTACCAGCAGATAAGGTAGATCTGCATCTTCCTGAGCACTCGAGGACGTGACGGTATCACCCTCGACCCATCAGTAGTCGTAGATTTTATTATAGTTTTGTCTGGCTGAAGACATTAAACTTAGTGCTCTTGGGAGGCACCCCCATATTATCTTACTCTTTAGTTTTCTTTGTTTTTCAATTTTTATAGATATCGAAGAACTATACTAGGAAAGGGTGCACTTGCACGAAATCCCGTGAACGAGCATCAACGGATTAATAAGCTTTTCTAACCCTTTCTCCTCTCAACACATTTTCGTATATTTTTCATGCCATGATTTGGTGTTTTCACTATCTTTTGCATGAGCATGTAGATTTCATTGAGGGCAATGAAAATTTCTAGTTGGGGGTTGAGGACTTAGATAAATCTCTACTATTTTTAAAAAATTTAAAATTCTACATTCTAAAAACTCCTATTTTCAAAATTTGATCCACTCTACCCCACCTTAGAAGTCCTGACATCTAGAGATCCGACCTATTAGAGATGTAGAAGTGAGGGCCTTATAGCCCATATGATTACATTTTGAGTAATAAAGCTAAATGATCTAGAAAAACCATGGATGATATTTAGTGGTTGACTTCTATGGGGTTGCGTATCTGACAGGCACCAAGGAAAATGAGTACTCAGAGGTTGAAATGCTATGGGATTGAAAAGGAGAGTTTTTGAGAGAAGATAAAATTCCATCCTCTACCTAACATCAGCCAAAACTACTTAGTGTGGAAATTCCTCGCTTCTAGACTTTCCCTTTAAAAGAGTGCAATGATCCATAATTTTTGAAGTACCTATCCTTCCCGTTAGGCATGTAGTTCTATCTTTTCCAAAGCAGCCAAGTAGTTACACCACTTTGTTTTAAACTTTACTCATGATAATAACACTCCCAAGTGATTCACACATCCACCACATTTTTCAAATTTCCCTCACATGTACATATCCTTTCACATTACACTTCACAGTTGTTACATACTCTCTTCATAAATCCTAAAAACTTCTCCATATCCTTATGTCATTCTTATGAAATGTTTTTAAAACAAAAAAAAAGGAAGAAGAAAAGAAAGAGGAGAAAAATCAAAAGAAAGAGAGAAATAAGAAGTGAAAAGAAGGAAAATAAGCCGGAAATATCTTCTACCATCATCTCTACCACCTCCACCATCATCATCATCTCCACCATCTACCCTATCCATCACCATTCACCTCATTTGGGAGTATAATTATTATAAGTGGTACTTCTTTGTTTTTTAAAATCTATATTGTTTATATGCATATTTGCTTTTAACCATGACATTCCTTTAGCAATAGTATCATTTTATTTCCTTCAGCCACCTTGCACATTGCATCCCAAAGATAGGAATCCCTTTGAATTGCACTCTTAATAGGAGGAAAGCGAGTTAAGGGGAGTTCTAATACATTAATTAGCCTCCATTTTGAGGGAAGGAGTGATGTATCTATGGAGAGGGCAATAAATTACATCCGCTCATGAGAGAGTGAGTATCTTTCATCCCCATAGCATCAAACCTTAGATATGCTCAGCTTGATCATAATTGAGAATTAGACTCGAGCATTAGCCGATGAGCACTACCCTAATAGGCACTAAAGAAGTCAACCTAGAGATGGAATCTAGATCATTATGGCCTACACTATGAGGAAAACGTAATCATACATTCATACGCTTCACCTCTTTAGTAGAAGGATCAAAGGATGAAAGGACATTCTAGGGAGATTATATAGTAAATTTCTAAGAGACTAGCAATCATTTAAGTTAGGGGGTGTGATAACATGCTAATTAGACATGATAATACAGGATTGTTAATGCATATTAAGGCATAAAAGATTTCATTCCTATGCATGATATCATATTTATGAGTATTTATCGATCATTCTACGAAAAAGTCATTATAATCTGAAAATATTTTCATTTAGGGTTAATTATGATGAATTAAAGACAAATAATTTCATAACCTATCTTTACTTGAGATTATAATTAGTTTTTAAAGTTAAATAATAAGAGAAATCATTTTATAAACATTCATTTAATTTTCTAAAGTTTTAAATCTTAAAGAAATGAATAAATTTTTGAAATATAAATTAAATCTCTTGTTATTTATTAAATTTGACTTCTTAGAATGACAAATAATTAAATTTTGAATCAAATGAAAGAATTTTAGATTAATTTGGAGTTATATTTTGAAAGCTATGAATTTTCTACTTGGTAGGGATTTTTCTCGATTTTTTCTGAAATTTCTAAATTTTAAATAAATTTTTAACGATTTTCTAGAATTAAAAATTGATTTTTCTAATTTAAATCCATTTTTCAGATTATTTTTAAGCGCGCAGCTGACGTGGCGTGATCTGGATTGTCTGATCGCATCGTGATCGATGGTTGATGCGAGGAGGCGACGTGGCAGCGTGAGGAGCGTCCGATCGCGCGAGGAATCCAAGTCCTCGATCTTCACTTAAGTGAGGGGGCACTCTGCGCTGATAACATGCTATTTATTCATGAATTTACACGATTATTAATGCAAATAAAGACATTAATTATTCTAAATATATGCATGTTATCATATTTTAAGTATATTTATATCATTTTGTATTATTTCATGTTACGATCTAAAAATACATCAATTTATGGATTATTATACATAATTAAACATTATATTATTTAATCCTAATTATAATTGAGATCATAATCATGTTTTGAGAATGAAAATATAAGAGAAAAGATCTTTATTAACATTTATGTATTTTTATATAGTTATTTTTATAAGATACATAAATGTATTAAATTAATTAAAATACATTCTCTTATTATTTTAATAATTTGACTTTTTATAATAATAAATTATTCAATTTCTGATCCAACAAAACAAATTTGAATTAATTTGGAGTTCTATTTTGAAAGTTATGATTTTTACAATTTTAAGGAATTTTCTGGAATTTTTCTGAATTTATTTATATTTATTTTTGATTTTTAATTGAATTAAAATATTAAATAAATGGCAAAAAGGGGGTTATTTTCCCACGTGTACACGTGGATGCGACGTGGCACGCAAGGCCACGTGGCAGCGCCACGCGGACCCGCGCGAGTTCCTGCGTGGCACAGACATGACGTGTCATTTATTTATATTTACTCGTAATAGTATGGTTATAGTACATATAAGCATCCGATATTTCAGATTTAAGCTAACGACTATAATCAGCTCATATTTTAAATGCACCATTTCCCATATTTTTCGCCATGTTGGACTATGCCCCTTCGTTTTGTTTGATTGCAGGACGCGTGGCAGCATCCAGTGCGTCAGATCGATAGCGCGATAAAAGGAGTGCGTCGATGCAGTGGACGCGAGGTCCACCCGATCTCTAATCACGCACGTGGTTAAAAAATAGTTTAAGTGAATTAATCTCAACCCTCCATCAAGGGAGTTATAACGGCTAAGATCATTCATGACTGATGGATCTCCGCTTTAATCATGACCGCACGATGAAGAACTGATGAACAAGAGGAAGCGACGTGTCTCTTTGCACACAATACGTGGACTCATCTCAACCTTTGATCATTAATCGAACGGATGTAATATAATCACACCGTTTTATCAATGGACGCCTCATCGCGACCATTGATCAAGAGGCGACTCTTCATCGGACGGTCGCGCCCAAAATTGCCTCTTTAAATATTGTTCTTCGTGACGAAAAGATGCACCCTTGAAATTTTGAGAAATTCGAACTGTCCAGACACCATTCAAGTGCCAATTCGATTTATTTGTGTTCTTTATGCATTTCCGCATCCAAAGACCACTTGAAATCAAAGTTTGATCGAAAGAGAGAGGAGAAATCAAATCTTGAACGTCAATTTCGTATTCGAAACATGGAATGAAAAGCCATACATCCGACAATTAATTGGATCATTTCGAAGGCTAATTTGGGTTAGATTTCTTGTTTTCATCTTAATCTTTCATCATTTAGTGTTAATTTTACATTTCGAATAGTAAATTAAGTTTAATTTTTTTTTAATTTCTGTTTTAAATCAATTTCGCGATACGAATTTTCTCCTAACTTCAAACTTTGATTACTCTGCAAATTCTCATCCAAATCACCTGATTTTTGATTCCGTGGATTCACAATTGAGTTATCTTTCTTAATATAATAAAATGCTCAATTTCTAATCTAAATTCGTCTTCCAATTTGACCAAATTTCATAGATATCTCTCAAATTTCCCTAATTCTCCGTGGATTCGACCCTTAATTACCATTATATTATTTAATTAATTTGATTAATATAAAATTGGTAAGTTTAGGACTTTGTTTTGACACTAAATCGTGTGCATTCAACGACCATATGAATTAGTCTCGTTAAGCGTATCACGATTCGTTAGAAAATTGTTTTCTACATGACTTAATCAAAGCCCTTGATCAAAGGAGTTATAACGACTCATATTAAATTGATGGAAAATGCATCAAGAGCGTCGGATCGCAATCTAATGGCGAGCGCTTAGATGCGTTTTATAACGCATGCGACGTGGCTTCATCTCGGGCGTCGATCAACGATCCAATGGCCACGACTTAATGGTAACGATTCGTATCCGATGCATTTCATCAGAGCCATCGATTGCAGATTAAATGGAGATCGGACGGTTACGCCCAAATTGTCCTAATAAATTTAGATGTTCTTCAAGATTGTAAAGTATTCGAGAGCAATTCGAGTAAATCGAACTGTTTAGACAGAAGCAATTGGAATCTCTTAATCCCAATTGCTTCTAGACTCATTTCCGCATCCACGGAGTGCTTAGGATCAAGATTTGGACGATCGACGAGGAAGAAATTGATGCTTGAACGCCACGAATCGCATTTCTGAATTTTGATGAGTAGGCATTATTCCGGTGATTAATTGGATCACTTTGTTCGCAATTGTGGGTTAGGGATCGTGTTTTATCCTAATCTATCTTTGTTTGGAATTTAATTTCATTTTAGAATCATAATTTAGTTTAATTTCTCTCTTACTTTTGGTATTTTTGGATTTTATTTTCAGAAAAATCCTCTTCATTCAATCTTTAATTTCTCTGCAAAATCAAAGTCAAATTCATTGATTTTTGATTCCGTGGATTTGTCTTTGAGTCCTCTTTCATAAAATATCACTTTGCCCAATTTCTATCATCAATTCATCATCCTATTTTATCAAATTCGTAGAGATCATCAGAAAATTTCCTAACTCCTTGTGGATTAGACCCTTATTTACTATTATACCCTTCAATTCGTGAATTATTTATCAAATTGGTAAGTTTGGACTTTATTTTGACACTTGACCGTGTGTATTCAACGACCACTCTATTAATTTGGAGTTACATTTTAAAAGATATGAGTTTTCTAATTTTTAGGGATTTTTTCAGAATGTTCAAAATTTTTCAGAATTTTTCAGAATTGAAAATCGATTTATTTGATTTAAATAACATTTTATTTTTGTGCAGGTGACGTGGCAGCACGTGGAGCGTCCAATTGCGCGATTAATCACGATCGTCGATTGTCACTCAAGGCGGCGGGGGGATACGTGGCACAATTCTATTTGCTGGCGAATCATTTTAAAATGATTTAATCTCAGTCGTCGATTTGAGGAGTTATAACGGCTGAGATTAAAACTGATGAAACGCATCTGGAGCATCGGATCAAGATCAAACATAGACGGTTTGATGCGTTACTTATAACGCCCGCGATCTTGGAACATCGGATCAAGATCAAGTTATTTTTGGTTACTGGATGGATATTCGAGCTACAACTAGATCACAATCTATCCTGATAATCAAGAGAAGACAACGTTCACATGTCCTTTTGGCACGTTTGCCTTTAAACGCATGTCATTTAGACTGTGCAACGTCCCCCCGACATTCCAACGATGCATGAAGGTAATCTTCTCTGAATTTTTTGGTGACAACTTAGAAGTTTTCATGACGATTTCTCCGTCTTTGGAAATGACTTCGACAACTGTCTGGCTCACCTAAATAAGTTCCTCGAGCTTTGTGTCAGGAAACGACTCGGGTTAAGGTAGGAGAAATCCCATTTTATGGTATGAGAGGGAGTAGTGCTCGAGCATATTGTCTTGGCCAAAGGACTTGAAGTGGATAAGGCCAAAATAGAGGTCATCCAAAACCTTCCTCTCCCGGCTACCATACAAGATCTACAAAGCCTTCTCGGGCACGTCGGCTTCTACCGAAGATTCATTCAAGACTTCGGGAAAGTCTCCAAGCCCCTCACCACTCTTCTTTGCAAAGATAAAGATTTCATCATTGACGAAGAAGGGAAGCGCACATTTATAATGCTGAAGCAAACACTAATAAAAGCACCCATTCTTCAAAGTCCTAATTGAGACTTACCTTTCAAGATCATGTGCGACTCTTCAGACTACGCAGTGGGAGTGGTCTTAGGACAGCGACTAGAAAAGAAGTCGACAGCCATATAATATGCAAGCAAGACCCTTATCGAAGCTCAAATAAACTACACAACAATGGAGAAGAAGTTTTTGGTGGTGGTCTACGCACTACAGAAGTTTCGACCATAGATCTTGGAGAGCAAGATCATTATCTACATTGATCATGCAACCTTAAAATATTTGCTCTCCAAGAAAGAGGCCAAACCACGACTCATACAATGGGTGTTGCTCCTTCAAGAATTCGACTTGGAGATTAAAGACAAGAAGGGTAGTGATAACATGCTAATTAGACATGATAATAAATGATTATTAATGCATATTAAGGCATAAAAGATTTCATCCTAGCATGTTATCATATTTATGAGTATTTATCTATCATTATATGAAAAAGTCATTATAATCTCAAAAAACTTTAATTTAGGGTTAATTATGATGAATTATAGATAAATAATTTTGTAAATCATCTTTACTTGAGATTATAAGTATTTTTAAAATTAAATAATGAGAGAAATCATTTTTTAAAAACATTCATTTAATTTTCTAAAGTTTAAATCTTAAAGAAATGAATGTATTTTTCAAATAAAAATTAAATATCTTGTTATTTATTAAACTTGACTTTTTAGAATGATAGATAATTAAATTTCTGATCAAATGAAAGAAATTTCGGTTAATTTGGAGTTATATTTTGAAAGTTATGAATTTTCTAATTTTTAGGGATTTTTCTAGAATTTTTTTGAATTTTTCTGAATTTTTAATGAATTTATAAAGATTTTCTTGAATTAAAAATCAAATTTTCTAATTTAAAATCGATTTTTCAGATTATTTAAAGCGCGCAGGTGATGTGACTCAATATGGAGCGTCCGATCGATCGCGATCGATAATAAGGCACGTGATGCGACGTGGCTGATGAGACAAAATCGTATGGTCGTTGAATGCACACGACTTAGTGTCAAAACAGAGTTCCAAACTTACCAATTTATGATTAATTAATGTAATTAATTAGTATAATGGTAATTAAGGGTCGAATCCACGGAGAATTAGGGAAATTTGAGAGATATCTTTGAAATTCGATCAAATCGGACGACAAATTGAGATTAGAAATTAGGAATTTTAGTATATTAAGAAAGCTAACTCAAAATCGAATTCACGGAATCAAAAATCAGGTGATTTGGATAAGAATTCGAAGAGAAATCCAAGTTTGAAGTTAGATAAAATTTTCGTTTCGAAAAAATATTAAAAACCGAAATTTAATCTAAAATTAAACTAATCTACGATACTAAAACTAAAATTAACACTAAATGATGAAAGATTAAGATGAAATCACGCAACCTAACCCAAAGTAGCCTTCGAAATGATCCAATTAATTGCCAGATGCAAGGCTTTTCATGCCGAATTTTTGAAGACGAAAGTGGAGTTCAAGATGTGATTTCTTCCTTCTCTCTCGATCAAAGTTTTAATTCAGTGTTCAATGGAAGCGTAAATGAGTTACGAACACAGGGAAACAAACGGCACGCGAAATGATTCTCTAAACATGGAGAATTTGGTGAAGAATCGCGAACAAGTTCTTCCGCTGCGAAGAACGTTTATAAAAAGAACGAAATCAATTTTCAGCCGTTGGATGGAGCAGTTGATCGCGATGAACGGTCGCGATCGCACGTCGATTCGTGAATCGTCATCACGCCTGATGACCGTCCGATTGCGATCGTGCGATGTTGATTAATTTGAAGATCCATCGTCGCGATGAATCTGGACCGTTATAACTTCACGATCGGACGGTCCAGATCATTTCACTTAAGCTTCTATTAATCCACGTGTTTGATTGTTGATCGCGTGGACCGCGTGTCCACGCTATCGACGTGCGCGATTCATCGCGAATTTGGTTCGACGCGCGAGATGCTGCCACGTCGCCTGCACAAGTAAAATCAAAGGGACTTTAGTCCCACACGGGGTAAATGAAGAAAATGTGACACTATATAATGTACGACGGTTACAACATAATAATAATTTGTCTCCTTATACGCGGGAGACCTATATACATTATTTTAAGTAAATAATATCTACGTGTCACATCAGGGCCACGCGTCACCCTCCGCGCCACGTAGGTGCTCGCGCCTGTCCACGTGGTGATGCCACGTGTACACGCGCGACAAAACCACTAGTTTTGCATTTTTTTAATTAAATTAAATATTAAAAATCTAAAATAAACATAAATAAATTCAGAAAAATTCCAGAAAAATTCCTTAAAATTTTAAAATTCATAACTTTCAAAATATAACTCCAAATTAAGTCAAATTTATTTTGTTGGATTCAGAATTGAATAATCTATCATTGTAAAAAGTAAAATTAGAAAAATAATAAGAGAATTAATTTATATTAATTTAATACATTTATGTATTATATAAAATAAATTCATATAAATACATAAATGTAAATAAAAGTCTTTTCTATCATATTTTCACTCTTAAATTATATTTATGATCATAAATATAATTAGGATTAAAGATTATAATGTTTAATTATGCATAATAACCCATAAATTGATGTATTTTAAGATCATAACATGAATTTACACAAAATGATAGAAATATGGTTAAAAGATGATAACATGCATACATTTATAATGATTAATGCATTAATTTGCATTAATAACTATGTAATTACATGCATAAATAGCATGTTATCAGTGGCGCATCGTGGGACGTCTGATCGCATGTAAAATTTCAGTCGTTGATCTTCACCTAAGCGATGGGGGTACTTGGCGAAATCAGGTTCACCGCATCTTGTTTATTCTCGAGCGTTGATCGCAAGGAGTAATAACGGTCGAGATTAAATTGACTGAAAACACATCTGATGCGTCCGATCGCGATCCAACAGTGTGCGTTTATGATGCGTTTTAAAACGCATATGACGTGGCTTCATCTCGAGCGTCCGATCATGATCCAACGGCCAAAACTTAGCGGTAATGATTCACGATCATGCGTTTCATTAGAGCCGTTGATGCGGTTCATCAGATGGTAATACCCAAATCGCCTATAAATTGAGATGTTCTTCATATTTGTAAAGCATTTGAGAGCAATTCAATGAAATTGAACTATTTATACACCAAATCTCTTGAATCTCTTGATCCCAATTACTTCTAAACTCATTTTTGTGTCCACAGAGTGCTTAAGATCAAGATTTCGACGCTCGACGAGGAAGAAATTGACACTTGAACTCCACGATCGCAATTTTTGGATTTTTGATGAATAGCCTTGATTCCGGTGATTAATGGGATCAATGCGATCGCAATTGTGGGTTAGTGATCGCGTTTTATCCTAGTTCATCTTCGTTTAGTGTTCAATTTCATTTTAAATTAGTAATTTAGCTTAATTTCATCTTTATTTTCGGTAATTTCGTTCTTTCAATTTTTAGAAAATACCCCTCACTTCAATCTTCAATTGATTTCAAAGTCAAATTCATTGATTTTTGATTATGTGGATTTGTCTTCAAGTCCTCTCTCATAGAATATCATTTTCCCCAATTTCTATCATCGATTCATCGTGCGATTTGATCAAATTCGAAGAGATCATCAGAAATTTCCCTAATTCCTTGTGGATTCGACCCATATTTACCATTATACCCCTCAATTCGAGTTATTTTCATTAAATTGGTAAGTTTGGTTTTATTTTTGACACAAGACCGTGTGTTTTCAACGACCTCGTGGTCTCGCTTCGTCAGGTAGCGAGAACTCAGTGGCAGACCATTTATCGCTTTTCCACGTTCTAGGTGCAGTAGACATTGGTGACATATTCCCCAATGAGCATCTCCTTGTTTTCTCAAGCCACGCCCTTGGTATGCACACATAGGCAATTTCATCGTGACTAGATCATCAAGCGATCAATACCAGAGGAAGAGCAAGGGGACATCTTAGCGATGTGTCACTAATCAAGGTGTGGAGGACATTTCAGGATGCGCAAGACCACGAACAAAATCCTGTAGAGCGGCTTCTACTGGCCCACCATCTTTAAGGATGCCCACCATTTCTACACGAAGTGCTTACAATGTCAAGTAGCATTGAACATCTCCAAGCGAGATGAAATGCCGATGATGCCAATCCTTGAAGTGGAGATCTTTGATACTTGGGGGATAGATTTTATGGGACCTTTCCACCTTCAGACGAGAATGATTATATTTTGGTAGCGGTGGATTATGTGTCCAAGTGGGTCGAGTCGATCCCCACTAGGTCAAATGGCCATCGGGACATGCTCAAATTCGTTACGAGATGCATCTTTGCCCGATATGGTTGTTCGAGGGACATCATCAGTGACGGCGGTTCACACTTCAATAATGCACACTTTCGAGCATTGTTGAAGAAATATGGAGTACACCATCGCGTCATCACACCATACCACCCACAAGCGAATGGGAAAGTAGAAGTAAGTAATAGAGAAGTCAAGAACATTTTTAAAGAAAATTATTCGACCAAATGGGAAGGATTGGGCACAAAAGCTTCCTGACGCACTATGGGCAAACCGGACCGCTTACAAGACACCCATCGGGATGTCTCCTTTCCGGCTCATCTTCAGGAAAGCTTGCCACCTTCTAGTTGAGCTCGAGCATCGAGCCTATTGGGCTATCAAAAAGCTCAACCTATCACTGGACGAAGCAAGAAAACATCGACTTCTCCAGCTCCAAGAGTTACAAGAGCTAAGGCATGATGCGAATGAGACCGCGGTGATTTACAAAGAAAAGACGAAGGCTAATGCAGGACCGGGTGCTAAACCGGTCTCACACCGGGACACTAGGAATGAACTAGGGGAGGGGATACCTTGGAGAAATCTAATATGAGATGATAAACTAATAATGCATACAAGCAGTATACTGGCTCGAGCGTCGCCTCCGTGGGTCCTGGGGTGCACCGAGTAGAGTAAGTCTGGGAATCATGATCTCGATCCTCGTCCTCGCAGGCGTTGGGCCGTGAGTCATCGAGGGGAGCTTGACAGTCAACCCGATGGGTGGGACCATGATCTCGATCCTATCAAGTCATCTAATCTCTCGTATTAACTAAATCCTGACGGCGGTGGAGACGGGTGCGGGAAATCCTGTAAAAGATATAGTCTTCACGTAAATAAAAGGGGGGGGACGAATGCCTAACCTATGGGGCGCAAGCCCGGTCGGTCGTGACGGTGGAGGCTATTCGTACGCGGCACGGACGGACGGTGGGGAGGAATCGAGTGGGCGTAGTAGCGGCTGCGGGGATGAATACCGGGGAGTAGGTGAGGCGCAACCATCGGAGGGGACGAGTGCTCGGGCGGATGGCGTGGGTTGGAACAGTTCCACGTGACGAACCAGTAACTTTGACGTGCCGCTCGGGGGAGCAGGCAAGGTGCAGCTGTCGGAGGGAGCAAGTGCACGGGCTAAGGGCGTGGGCTGGATCGATTCTACGTGATGAGCCGGTGATCTCGATAGCCCACTCTGCGCCTGGGAGGAGTTGACGTGGATGACAATCGGGATGGAGGGGTGTGGGCGTTGACAATGACAACGCGTCAGAGTGGAATCATTCACCGGCCAGGGGAAAATTGTGTGCCGGCCATTGGGAATTGAAGCGCGTCAGATCGGGAATGACACTGGGTGAGGCAGAGATTGGATTTAGCGGCGGGAGGTGGATTTAATTTTGGGGGTTAATCTCCGAATAGGAGCGCTGGGGAGGATTAATATTCAGATAGTTGCGAGGGAGTCGTGATGGCTGACGGCGGCTGGGGAGGGGAGGAGAGAATGTAATGCGTGCGGTCGGGAGGAGTTCAGGTAGTGGGGTGGAGAGAGAGAGGGGAATGTTCGTGCGGGAGTAATTACGAAAAGGGGAAAAGGGGGATTCACGGGCGAGGAATACCTGGCGTTTTGATTGGAGGGTAACTGGGCGAAGATGCAGGGAATGGG
Organism: Lemna minuta; assembly: GCA_024174645.1. Lineage (NCBI taxonomy): Eukaryota > Viridiplantae > Streptophyta > Magnoliopsida > Alismatales > Araceae > Lemna > Lemna minuta. Next base: position 8,815,363 of record CM044104.1, on the reverse strand, counting down.
AGGTAGAGGGGTTGTTTGAGGGGAAGTTGGGGAGGAAGGGTTGGGCTGTGCGGGAAGTTCTGGGGGGGGGGGGGAACTGAACGGTGGCGTCTGGGAAATTGCAGGCACAGGGAGTGTCGACTGGGGGGGGGGAGGAAGGTGTGCGGAATGAGGGGAGGAAGAGGAGAATCCTGGAATGATACAAATTCAGAAAATCGGGATTCACGGGAGGGAAAAGGCGGAGGACGGGACTTGGAGGGGGTGGCGTCCGCGAGAATTGACGGTAGGGGCGGCGGCTTGTTTGGGAATGTCCGATGGATGAGATCTGGTGAGAGAGAGTTGGGAAGAGATCTGGGATGGGGAAGAAGGGGGAATCGCGGAAAGGGTGCAGGGCAGAAAATTAGAGAGGGGGAGTTACGGGAAGGAGGGCGGATCGTGAGGGCAGAGTGGAGATGGGAGCAGGACGATGGAGGTGGAGGTGGAGTGGGGGTTGTGGTGGCACAGCAAACTTGAGCGGCGGCGACGGCGGCGGTGGCCTGAGGCGGCGGTAGTGGCGGCGGCTTGGACGGTGAACCACCGGGGTAGTAAGTGATGGAAGCAAGAAGAGGCGGCGGGCGCGGAGGCAGCACAACGGTGTGCGGCGGCGGAGGCGGCGGTTGGTCTTCTTCTCCGATCTTCCTTGAGCAGCCACTTGAGAGTAGTTCACTCCTTTCTTTCTTCAAATGAAGGCTAGGGTTTGTGGGGGGGGGGGGTGATAACATGCATTTATAACTTGAATTCTTACCCTAATTAACTCATATTCATGCTTATTTTATGTGAATATGATGCATGTTATCATACTTTTTAGGAATTTTCTCCATTGGCATGTCATTTTACTAAAGTTGATATTTATGCATAAATTAGGGATAATTTCATGCTTAATAGATAATTAATCTTTTGTTTAAATTAATAGAAGTTAATCTCTGTTATTGAATGAGTTTTGACTTTGATAAATGTTTGGAAGGATGATTTTATGATGAATTTATGATTTAAAATGTTAAATGAGAAATAATTTAAGTAAATTGTAATTCATCTTGATTTCTTCTTTCAAAATATATTTTAAATGATATGATATTAAAAAGAAAAGAATTTGTCATCCAATGGAGAAAATTTGGATTAAAAAAGAGTTGTATATTTTAATTTAGGAATTTCTGAAGTTTTATGCCCTTTTTCTGAATTTAATTTGATTTTTTATTTGATTTTTAGAGGTATTTTATATTAAAAATCAGGAAAAAAGGGGTTATTACCTGCAGGCTGATGTGGCGAGCGGGCCCAGGCGGCTGCAGACGTGGTGCGCGGGACCGCCTCGGGGTGCGACGCGGCACTGAGGCCACGTGGCAGAGCCCGGGTGGCCCGCACGGGACGCAGAAGGCGCATAGTGGCGCGGCCACGTGGCAGGAGGCCACGCGACCACGCAGGTACACGTGGGCGCCCGTGTGGGGCGCCACGTGTCACGGAGTAGAGAGGAGACATTAGGACAATTAATAGGGGAATCTTCTCCCCTATTTAACCGTGTCCTTCTCCTTTATTTCTTCCGTGTGGGACTATGTTCCCACACGGTCTTACCTGTGCAGGACGCGTGGCGGCACGGCGGGCGTCGGATCGAGGCGGAAACCCTCGATCGCGTGGACCGGAGTCCACGCGATCAACAATCAAACACGTGCTGAATTCGAGGAGTAGTGAAGATCATGAACGGCTCACCTTTAGACACGTGGCATCACAAGAAGCTCCCGATCTTCATCGAACGGTGAACGCTCCATCGGGCGATAGATCTCCATCAGACAGCCGCTGCAAATTGATCAAAAGCGATAGAGATCGGACGGCTTACCTGATCGACATCAGACGGCTCACGTGATTCGCATCGGACGGCAGAGAGAACTCGTGGAAGAACTCCACGATCGCGGCGTGATCGAGCCGCGATCGTGGAGCGTTCAAGGTGGAATCAACTCCACGATCGTCAGACAGGAGGTCGTCAGGATCTGCAGCGAGATCGACGCCCAATCGACTCACGATCAGGCCACGATCGTGGTCGATCGTGGTCGATCCCGGCGAAAAGCATGGCCAGGAAGAAGTAGAAATCATGGCGAAATTAAGGCCAATTCATGGCCAATCCCGAAGCTGCGACATCGCCCCAAGGAATCGTTCCCACTACCTATCAAACCGCCTCCACGATCGCCTTCAATTGGCCACGATCTTCGGGCCAATTTCCTCTTTAAAAACTCATGTAGTTCTTCTTTGTTCTTCAACTTTTGATCGATTCGTGAACGAATTAAGCAAATTTCGAGGAAGATCTTTAGTTCATCGTGATCCCCCTGCGTTTAGACTCAATTCCGAAGGGATTGGAGCGGGATTGATCAAGAATTCCTCCTTGATTTCACCGAATTTTCCCCTTGAATTCCGAAAATCCGTGAGAAAGGATCCGAGCAAATTCACTCCAATTCGCGCAAATTGGAGCTTAATTCTTGTGGCAATCGGTTTAGTAGTGAGATTCGATCGATTATCAAGACGTAATTTGAGTTTTTATTAGATTTAGAAGTTTAATTTTGAAAATTAGTTCATAGTGTTCTTCATTTTCCCCAAATTCGGTCTGAAAAGTTACTGATTTTTAAAATAGAATATCTCTCTGATTATAATTCCAAATCACTCAATTTTGGTTTCATTAGATTCCTCTTTTCATCAGCTTTCCGTGGATAGCAAATTCATCAAATTCGGAGTTCATTTGACCCTTCAATTTGACGTTTGACCAAGGACTGTTCATCTTTCATCAGAAGTCAAACGTTGACTTTCGGGGTCAATTACTTTTTATTAAAAAGTCAGAATTTGATAATTTTGGTCTTTTTGGATTCCTTTGGTTCTTAGCTTTCCATTGACATATAAATTTCAATATTTGGATTTCATTTAGTCATTCAATTTGAAGAGTTCCTCTGAGGTGTTAATTTCGGGGATTTTCTGATCATTGATTTTTAATAATTCATAATAAATCCATTTCTTATCCAAAAATTACGAATTATATATCAATAAATTCCATTTTCTCTCTAGTTTCCAAATATCTAATTTTCGTAATCTTCTGACTCTGTTTGATTCTCTGATTTTGCAGAACACCTACTGTTGGTCAAAGTCAATGCTTTGACTTTTGAATTTTCTCTGTCAAATCCGAGATTTCAATTCTTAAAACTTCTTATTTACCTTATTTATATCATTTCCATATCTTACACCTTATTTTCTATTATTTAAAACTCCTTTTAAACCTAAGTTTGACCAAGTCAACTCTGCGATTAAAGTCAACCCTGCTTTCTGTGGATCAACCCGATACTTACCCAATACTTGATTATTATATCTTGTCTTTGTGAGTTTGGTTTTATAAATTTTGTTTGACGATCGTCTTCGTGTTTGAACGACGCACGAAAATGACCCGTCAGGGGGTCCTTTCCCCTCTTATAGAGCCCATAATGGGCCGAGAGAGGAAAGGGCCCACTTGAGGCCCACAACCCACACCTAACATAATCATAGAAAATAAAGGTCCACAAAGAGAAAGGGCTTCATGAATGGGATCCCGAAAAAGGAAGAACCCTCCCGAAAGCCTAAAAGGGAGAGACGAAGATATGCAAAGGCCCGCTTAAACACGTGCGGGCTAATAAAGTTCATAATGAAAGAAAAGACAGAAAAGATAACTTCACGCGCGCGTGAGCCCGGTGAGATGTGTCGTGGTGAGATGAAGTCCTCACTTGGTGTAGTGAAACTCGGCATCCTTCATCTTCGCCTGTCGGGGGGGGGCTGGACGCACGCGGGTGTCGGCTCCTCTGACGCCGTAGTGTCATGCCTTGGTGGCGACGGGGGTCGTACGCCACGAAAGGCCTTTCATGACCGACACATTAGAAGATGATCCTTTCAGGTTAACGATAAGGTCTGGCTGTACAACTCCTGCCTTAAGCTCTTTCCTGAGAAGTTGCACTCGCG
>CM044104.1:8766405-8810888 GCA_024174645.1 Lemna minuta | reverse complement strand
GGTTTTTAATCATTTTCGCGATCGATATTTTCACCCATCTTCAAACTTCGATTACTCCGTAAATTCTCATCCAAATTACTTGATTTTTGATTTCGTGGATTCACAATTGAGTTATCTTTCTTAATATTACAAAATGCCTAATTTCTAAGCTCAATTCGTTGTCCGATTTGATCAAATTTCAAAGATATCTCTCAAATTTTCCTAATTCTTCGTGGATTCGACCCTTATTTATCATTATACCCTTCAATTCGTGAATAAATCATTAAATTGGTAAGTTTGGACTTTATTTTGACACGACTTTGTGTGTTTTCAATGACCATATGACATCATTTCGTCAATAATCATAAGTGATAACATGCAATTTTATGCATTAATATCATGCATTTTATGCACTTTTTATTAACAATCTAATCATAAATGCATGTTATCATGAGTTAAAATGAAGACAATGATAATTGTTATATTTTAGAGGATATTCTTATTTTTTATAAATTATAGCATTTTATGAAATTTAATGATATTGATTAATCAAGAATATTTATTTAATGATATTGATTTTATGAGCCATCTGTTTTTTGGATTTTCTATAACTTTTAAGGAATTTTGAGAAATTTAAAAAAATCTGAAAATCACTCTCTCTCTCTCTCTCTCTATTTCTCTCTCGTGATCGCTCTAGTTCTCTCTCTAGCGATCTCTCTATTTCTCTCTCTTCCTTCTTATCGCTCTCCTCTCCTTCTCCCCCTTTCTCTTCCTTTCTCTCTCTCCTTGCATCTCCTCGAGATGGAAATTGCGTCCGTCACGAGGAGAGGCATGAGAAGAGCCTCCCACAATCCTCTCTCTTGTCTCTTGCTCCCTTTTTCTCCCTCTCTCTCTCTCTCTCTCCCTCTACCTCTTTCTCTACCTCTCCTCTCTCATTTTATTTTCTCTCCTTTCCTTCATCCGCCTCTTGATAAGTCCAAAACTAACCTAATTAATTGTGTCGTTATGCCTTTATTTGGACTTAATCAATAAAAATGTATGTAAATGAAATTTTCCCTTTAAACTCCTAGGTATCTAAAGATTAGGCTTAGTAAAGGGGTCGATCGAAGGGAAGCTATGGCAAAGTCTACTTTTCTCCTTTTTTATTTGATTCAGACCTTCTTCTCATCCATCTAAACTTAGTAGTCGTAGAAAATTATCTTTAAAGTCAACTTATTATGATCTCATAATGGACGTTTTCTATTTCACCATATTCTCTTTTATATCAATTTCTGATCATTATACTAAAGAAAATAGACTCTTCTGAGGAAGTCTAATTTTTCAGTTAAACTTGAAAGAGAGATATTATAACTTCTTACCTTAAGAGCTTATTTTACTCATATCTAAAATTCACTTCCAAATTTTGTTATCTATTGTATTCTATTTTATGCTTATTTCCCTTTCTTGATTTCTGTAATTATCTCTTTTTTTTTTGCTTTAAGAACCTATTTTCCTTCTTACTATAGCTACTGAATAGAGAATCAGACTGATTTTAAATCGTCTCAACTTGTATTAGATCTGATTTGATTAAGCAGAACTCTCACCTAAGTATTCTGAATGAATTCACTCACAAAAAGGGAATAACCGAGTCGAGATTATTTTGCTTTAATATTTTTTTGTATTCTGCCAAAAAGGAAATGGCAACACTAACTGAATTGAAGAAATGACAATCTAAACCAAAAATTGGTTTAAATCTAACTCCAAAAGATGCTTAAAAACAAAGGAAAAGATAACTGCTATAGGAAAATACTTCTATCAGAATTCAATAAACAAAACTAATAATATTTTCAGATTTAAAGAACTAAAAATCTAAACCTAATTTTTCAGTTGAATCGAAATTCAGAAGATAGAGTAAAAATATGAATTATGACTTCTGTAGGATCTAATCTCAGTCACTAAATCTCAGGAAGAAATGATTCGATTAGAGGGAAGAGAAAGGAAAGAAAAAGAAACCGACGAAATTTACAAACCAAAAATATAAATCCTAAAATCTAAATGTGAATCGAAATCCAAGAGAAACAAGGAAAGAACGATTTATAAATGCTGCTGTAAAGAATCTATTTCAGTCACAAATCTTGAGAAGAATTTATTCAACTCAAGAGAAAAGAAAACAAAGCAAAATTATTTTCTAACCCTAAACCAATTCTAACAAACCTCGAAGGTTCAAATTGATGTCCTCAACTCGATTCACTTCTTGAAGTCGTCAAAAATCGCTTGATCTGGTCTTAATCTCGCTTGTGTCCTCCAGGCCAACGATTCATCCAGAGCAAAAACTCAAGAAGATGCCCCTCCGAGAGTTTCCCCTCTTCCTTTTATCGACTTTTCAAAATCGCGAGCATTTGTTTGCGATTTGTTATGATCTTGCTACGTCTTGCTCTGCATATGCCGCTACGCTCCATGCCGCGATTGCTCTGGCGCTTATTTCCTTTTCATTGATTGGTAGAGGGCGGTCTGCGTGTCTTCACCTCGTACTCCACAGGTGAGCTAACAGTTGGCCGTGTACACATCGCCGTGTACGCAGCCTATTGCTCCCTTGCATGATTGGTTCACACCTGACGCCGTGCATCTCCTTTCCACACTACCTCGAACACTTATTAGTACATATCAGCCCATTAAGGGCATTAATAACGTAAACAGAAATTTAAAGACATTAATGAAAGTAATTATTGTTGTAAAATTTTTTTTCTGTAAACAAAAAACAAATAGTTGTGAAATTCATTATTCTGAAGGTAATTATTACTTCTAATTTTTAATAATATCGCTGACTATTTGTAACTAACTATTCCATTTTCAAGTGGAATGGAAATCTTTATTCTAAGCATAATCAACATGATAACATGCAAAATAATCTCTGATTTAAGACATTTAATGACCACAATGCAAATGAAATTGATGATAAAGACAAGCACTTTTGCATGTTATCACCTCTCCTACACTCACATGTGTGCGCGCGTAAGGGGAGGGAGGAAGGAGGAAAATCCTCCTCTCCCCACGCGCGCACGCAAAGAGGAGGAGGAGAGTCTTTCTCTCCCATGCACACGCGTGCACATGTAAGGGAGAGGAGGAGATTTCTTCTCCCCTTCTCCTTCTCTCTCTCGACTCCTCTCACGTGCGTTCATGCATGCGTGAGGGGAGGAAATGGTTCCCCCCTCTCTCTTTATTTCTCATCCTTCCTCCTCTCCCTTCCTTCTGCATTTCGCACTATCTCCCTTTCCTTCTGATTCATGCTCTCTCATGCGTGAGCGGACAGAAGACATAGATTCTCTTCTCCCTGCTCTCTCTTCCTTGCCCGAGCTCGCTTGAACTAACGTTAATAATAATATTATTAATTTTTTAGAAAATTTTGACTGAGCGGAAGTAGTTTGACCGGCGCAATTTGAGGAGAGAGAATATCAGATCAACGGTCCAGATTGCTCCAAATTAAAATCACGATATCTCATGATCCTGATAGAGTTAGGGGCTGAAATTTCGTAGGCATGATCATCATTTCAAGCTCCACGAATTTGCTGGGGCTGATTTAAGTTCTAAGATGAAAAAATAGGGATATGAATATTTTTAATGTATGCTTCTAGCATTGGCTAGCCAGAAGCAAAGAAAGCAACGATCAATCACTGTTCATCTGGGGAACATCATTCTCAGTGAGTTTCTTGACTTTTTTGTTCATTCCTTGTATTGAATACAAGACAAGTCTGGGTGAAATATATAGGCTCTCGAAGGTATGTTTTGATTAGGGAGCATCACTGGATTGCGTTTTCATCATGAATTTTTAGATTAGAATCATTTTCTGTCCATCTTTTCTCTTTTCTTATCTTTTCATCCACATTTCTATATTTACAAACCCTAATAACCACTTTTCCATCATCGATCAAGAGTTTTCAATATTCAAAAGGAGTTTGGAAGCGTTTGATCGGTTCATTTCATTTCCGCATACATCTTTTTAATTTTATCATTTATCTCTACTTTCTAAATCTAAAAAATACCAAAAACATCTCTTGATTTCAATCTAATAACCTTTCTCCCTGTGGATTTGACCTTGACTCGCCACTGTTCTAATTTAAAAACCAGATTTGAAGAATTGAGTATAATTTTTTGATACGTAAATTTGCGCATTCAATGACCGTAGTTTTACACATATCAATAGCTAAATTGTAATCAAATTAGTTAATGAATTTCCTCCATCTCCATATATGAATAATAGGATTTGATGATTAAAATAGTCAAATTTCTTAATCACATTTATAGAAGATGATATAGTTGATAAAAAGAAACTCTCTTATCTTTCAGTGGACTATGGCTTTTATAGTTTTACTTGGACCCCGATTATTGAAGATAATATGAAAAAGAATTTCATCTAGTTCCATACCTTAGATAAAAGAGCGTGGCTTACATTTAAAGAGCAGAGGAGAAGAAAGAGAAAGATGATAGGCCAAGCCCAATAACATTATAAGAGAGAAAGATAGAGATAAAGAAAAAGTGGCCCACTAACCCTCCCCTCAGGATAGGACATAGAAATTGCACATGCCTAGCTTGGCACATAAGGTATCGTAGGACATGATACACAAGCTTTTTGTAAAATTATGATATCCTAAAGTACCTATGGCATGGATATGATATCTTAGATTACTTTATCATGGAAAAAGGTGATAATCTCATTCAATATGCTTCATTTGCCCATGGAAGGTAAGATCCTCCATGATTAGCACAATTCGGCGACATTGGTATACAAGGGATGATACCCAAGCCATAAAGCAAAGAGTGAATCCACATCATCTCATGTGTTGTCTTCGACATGGCACAAAAGTTAGATCTTATTCAACATCAGAATAAGCAACCATGTTTTGCTTGCAAGAGTGCCACTTGACTAAATTATCAATAACATATATGCGTAAACCAATCATCTATTTTCAATCAACTTTATCTCTAGGATACTAGATAACATGCATTTTACGCACCTAATTCATCATTATTTGATGATTTTTAAGTATAATTCATATCATTATTATACTTTTTATCATGTTTTGGAAATTTTTTTACATTTATCATATCGTATCACTCATAAGCTAAAATTAACATTAAATTGCCCTTAATTTTATGCATACTTGATGTTACCTTTTCCAGGTTCAAATAAAGAAGATTTAATCATGTGCGCATGAGTTTTGTGATTGTAGGCATGAATGTGGAATGAAGAGGACAAGCAATTTCTAATTCAAAACTATCCTTTTTTTCCCATATTTTCATACTTTATTTCAGGTGATATGATGACAAAGAAGGAAAAACAAGGATCAAGTGGCAAAAATTTATCAAAAAAGATATGATTATTTTAAGTTTAAGGGATTTCTCTATAATTTTCTCTATTTTTCTAATTTTTCCCTTTTTAGGATTTCTTATGAATTTTTATGAAACTTTTGAATAATTTTTCTATTTTTCTAGATTTTTCTTAGAATTTTCATGAGTTAAAAATTAGAATAAGGAATTTTATTTGCACGTGATAACATGGCATGTTGACATGACACTGTGTATGCATGTCACAAAGGCATGACACCAATTCACCCAGTCAGCCCACATGTGGCACCTTTAAGGGGAGTATTAGTTCTTAAATATTTTAATTTTTTTAATACTACTTGATGGGCCATGAGATTATAAAGCTCGAAAGTACCTTTTACTTTTTCAAAGTGGGACTATGTTTTTTTAATGCCAGCGACACATGATGTGTCTTGGATCGTCGGATCCAATGGACCCGATTCACTATATCTCCTCTTTATCAGCGTGACACATGGAAACACAAGAGCTGTTGGATGCAATGGACCATGCAACCATCAAATCTCACAACAATGAATCTAGTGGCGAATCTAGCATGATATAGCTGATTTTTCTTTCTCCTCGCAGAGAATCTAGTGACGACATGTGGCGCAATATTGTGCATTCTACACTTAGAAAGATGATCCAACAGCTTGGACTTTACCCCTTCTTTCTCTCCTCTCTAAAAATCTGGTGGGGACACGAGGCACAATCTTATGTATTTTACACTTAGAAAGACGATCCAACAGCTTGAACTTTACCTGTTCTTTCTCTCTCCCCTCGGTGAATCTTAGCAAGACACATGTCACAATCTAAGGCCTCTCGATTAGTGATCTGATTAAATCAGACGGTTGAGATCAAATCAAGTGCTTTTTAAGGGAAATCAATAGAAAAAAATGCTCCAAACTGAAATCATGATATCTCATGATCTTGATCAAACTAGGGGCTGAAAATTTGTGGGCATGATCATAATATCAAGTTCTATGACCTCATGTGGCTTGTTTGAATTCCAAGAAAAGTAAGTTTTTTAATCTTTCATTGTATGCTACTAGCATTGGCTAGATGGAGGAAAAAGGGCACCGATTGATTGTTCTTCGTGGATGGAACATTTTTTGTAGTGAGTTTCTTCTCTTTTCTATTCACTCCTTGTGTTGGACGCAAGCAGCCAAGTTTGAGAAAAATGTATATCCTCTCATAGGTATGTTTGATCAAAGATCATCGCTAGAGTGTGTTTTCATTGAAATCTTTTCCTTTTTCTCAACCTTTTCATCCATATTTTCATACTTTCAAACCATAAGTCACATTTCCTCTATTCGAAAAAGTTTTTTTTATCTTTGAAAGGAGTGGATAAGAGTTTGATCAGATCATTGCATCTTCCACATAAATATCTCTCTTTTCATTGATGTAGGGCACAATGTTTTAGTGGAAAGGGGAAAGAGGAAATTGAACAGGGTGGTTGGGGGCGACAACAACGATGGTGGTAAGGAGGTATGAGGTGGAGATGCAAAGGGAACCTCCTAAGGAAGAATAATGATGGGTGGAGGAGAAAGGGAGGAAGGAGGTGGTGGACCATTTGGTGATGACCTAGAAATGTATTATTGGATGATGGAGGGGAATTTCTATTGATCTTTGAGGAGCTATGTCCAACTTGCAAGGGTATAGTCAGCAACAAACACAATGTGATACACATATCTTGAAGGCAAGAAGGTAGGAGAAGGACCCCAAACATCATAATGAATGAGATCAAATGTCTTAGTAGATAGAATTATATCACAAGAAAAATAGGAACCATGAGAGTGTTTACCAAGATGACATGGCTCTCACTCAGACTTAAAGAGAGAATCCAAGAAAAAGTAACTTTGAGTTTTGAAAAATAAAGGAGGTGGATACATTTATTCCCCAACAAAAAGGTAGATGAATAAGTGTGAGATAAGAAGGAAATAAAGCTAAAGGAGTTGATGAAACGAATTTGCGCGGTTGTTGAAAACACACAAATTCGTGTCAAAATAAAAGACTAAACTCATCAATTTAAAGGTTTAATCATAAATTGACTAGTATAATGATGAATAAGGGTTGAATCCACGGATAATTAGGGTATTTTTCAAGATTTATTCAAAATGTAATCAAATCGGACAATGAATTGAGGTGACAAATTAGGAAAATTATTATTTTTTTAGACAAGACTCTGAGACAAATCCATGGAATAAGAAAATCACTCCATTTGGATCAGTATTCATGGAGAAATAAAGAAGCGAAAACAAGAGAGAAAAATCGATTGTGAAGAGAGAGAATTTAAGCTTCAAAATTAAATTCTGATGATAAAGGATGAAAGATTAGGAGGAAAACACATAAGATAACCTAAAATTATGCTCAAAATGATGCAATTAATAGCCAAATCAAGGCTTTTCATTTCACATTTTTGAAAACGAATATTCAAAGTTCAAGTGGTGAATTCTTCCTATTCTGTCAATGAAATATTGATTTCAAGAACTCTTTGGACGCGGAAATGAGTCTATAAGATGAAGAAACCAAGAGTTTCAAGGATTGAGCTGTTCAAAAGGTTTGATCAATCAAAACAATCCATCAATATATTTTCTGTTGAAGAGAGAGAGTATTAATAGACAAAATTTGGACGTAGCCGTTCGATTTGGCAGTTGATCTTCGATCAACGGCTTAGATGAAATTCCAGAATATGAATTGTCATCATTAAGTCCCGTCTATTTGATTGAAGATGAAGCATTGAGATTTTGCCACGCCACGAGTGAAGTTAGATCATCGTGTAAACACTTGAGATATTGCCACACATCCAAGGAGTCCATTGGGTTCATTCAATCCTAGTTGTTATAACTCTTCAGATGAAGGGTTAGGATTTAATTGCGGTTAATAACATGAATCATCATCGAATCGTAGTTCGCCATGTACCTCTTCACTTAAGTAATCATCGATAGTTGCGATTAAACTGGAAAATTGGATGCTCCTCATTTTGTCACGTTGCTTGATATCAAATAAAAAGAAATGTAGTCCCATATTAGAAAAATTAAAGTAATACGACATATATCTGAAGGATAGCGGTTTAATAAATCAAAATCAGCCCATTTGGGGCACTTAGCGCTAATGACGTGCGTTAATCGTGCACCACGTGTGCACCACATGTGTGCTGCATGGCATGACCACACACCGCTACATGGTGACATGCATGCACTTGCACCACGTCAGCCCACACTTTAAAAACCAAAATTTTAATATTTTTAGTTAAAATAAATTTGAAATAAATTACAAAAAATTAGAAAATTAGAAAATTAAAAATTTATAACCTTCCAAAATATAATTCCTTTTTAATCTTTTTTTGACCATAAATTAAATAATCTATCATAGAAATAGTCAATTTCAAAAAATATTTAGAGAATAAATTTTTATCTAAAAAATAAACTCACGTTCTTTGAAAAATAAAACTTTAAAGAATGATTGAGTTTATAAAAAAAATGTTTTCTCTCATAATTTTTTATTTAAAACTCAATGATAATCTCAAATTTTAAAATGAGAATAATCTATTCTAAAATATCACTTATAATTATGCATGACTATCCCTAAAATAATGTATTTTTAGATTATAACTTTAACTTATGTATAATGATAAATATGCACTCAAAGTATGATAACATGCATACGAAGGAAATTTTTTATGCCTTAATTTACATTAATAATCATGTAATTACCTATATAAATTTCATCTTATCAGGAGGCATCATTTTAATTCGCTTATAGAGAGCACATTCATTGGCACATCCCAAACTGATTTGATCCATGTAAGTAGCTCTTGAAAGACACAAAGGGATGAGAAAAAGATGAGAAAAAAAATGGAGGGTGTATGTTATAGCATTGATAGAGAGGAGATTGATAAGGAAATCAAGAATATAAGGGTAGCCAAGGAAAGGGTCGTACCATGTCTACATAAAGAACATGAGATACTATCAACAATAGAGATGGGAGGAGAAGATGGGGTGGAGGTGATGGAGGTGTGCAAGGATGTATTGCTAATCCTGTGAGTACAAGCCCCTAAGTCTACAATCAATGAGAATTTTGAAGCAAATGAAGCAATTGATGAATATTATGAGGCCTACAACCCAATCACACGTCCATGTATCTCATTTTATATTCATTAAAATGTGTAAGTTAAACATGAATTTGATAATTTATCCTCTATTTTATTGATGTTATGAAATATTTTCATGTTTAGCCAAATTGTTTGAGGAACACATATCTCCATCATTGTAGGTACCTACGGCTTAGGCAATTGATGCACGTCAACATCAGAACCTTGACGAATCTTGAACACCTAGAATAATCCCTTCTAACCTTTCTCTACTCAATCAAATTAAATTGGTTTTGCATTTATACTCCAAATAAAAGAATTATAAATCTCAACCACCTCAAGATAATACTTATGTAATAATTTATATTGAACTCTATTTTTTTATCTTGTGATTTTAATCCCATTTTAATTTTTATCTTATTTTTTGCATTTGTCTTATTTTTGTTTTTAATCCTATTTTATTTTTACATTTTTACGTTTAATTTTAATTTTTCATATTACCTTCTAATGGTAATTTATGTTTTTTTTTCTTTTGAGGTACCATTTAAATAAAGAAAAAAAACCTCGCAATGACAACACATGACTCACTATTGAAGATCTCCTTTTTTTCTCTCTCAAGAGATTAAGTAGCTCTCTCTCCATCAATCAAGTAGTTCTCAACCATGATCACTCCGCTCCTCAAGATTTTGGTCATTTGTTGCTCTCGAAAATCATTCTCACTAGCAATTATTCTGCCGCTATCAATAAATTCTTTCAGGAAGTTTTGTGACAATTTCTCCCAAACTCAAAGCTGGAAGCGATATCCAACTAACATCTCAAAGAGCCCTCGTTTGAAATAGTTTTTGGGTTTCAGGTGTTTTAATTCAATTTCCAATTTTAGGTGAGTAAGTGGATTGAGTTTAGAATTTTCCTCTCATAAAAGTAAAATTCTACTTGGTTTCGATTCGATCGTGTTTGCTTCTTCAATTCAATTTTTTTTCCTTTTTTCTAATTATCTACTTGATTTTTTGTTCTTTTCTTTGGTGTGTTTTATATTTTTGTTTTGTGCTTGATTTCTGGTTCATTTTTTTTATGTATTTTGTTACTCCATTTCTAGTTCCTTTGTTTTTCTATAAAAAATCACGCTATCGATCATATATTTTATTTTAATTTTTATATATACATATCAATTTTATGATATGTATATAAGTTGGACTGAATCTATTGTAATCTATATATACACATATCAGGTTATATATATATATATATATATATATATATATATATATATATATATATATATATATATATATATAAAAGCTGAATTGAATATGTTGTGACGTTAGGTTTTGAAGTGCTTGATTATCATTTAGCTTTCCTCCTTTTTATTAGCTTTCATCACTGATTGAATTAGGGTTTTGTTTCATTAGTTCTTAAATTTCCAATTAGTTTAATAGCGAATTAGGTTTGATTCATTTTATTTTTCTTTGAAGATTTTAGGACTGATTAGAACAAGTTGACTGATTTTAAGAATAATGATTTATTTTACTCTTTTAAAAAAACCAAATTTTTAATTTTATCTATTTACATATCTGGTTAGTCCTTGGTCTAATTCTTCTATTTCTTGTTCTCACATCAGAAATACTAAAACTTACATATTTCACATATTTGGTGTTTAAATCATTAATCTAGAATTTTAGTTAAGTTTGATAGTATATCATTATCACTCTTTAAATTAGTTTGAGTACTTCTAGAGAAACATCTTTCAGGTTAGTGGAAGAAGGATTACTGTACTCCCATGGTGAGAAGACAATAAATCATTCATCGCCATATAGATACATTGAAGATCATCATTTAGACTCATTTATAGGATTATTTGCATATTCGATTATTCAAAATATCATCATATTATTTAAGGGTAGGTATGCCAGAAGTTAACGCCTTCAATAGAAGTCAAAGTCAAAGGCAAAATGCAAGTTCAAGATAGAAGGCACACTCCAAGTCGAAGTCAAAGTCAAAGTCAAAATTCACATCAATTCTTTTGGAAGTGCCTTTATTTATTAATTTTTTTAATATATAGCTTACACACTTTGTATTTAAATTATTGAATGTTAGCTTCTCACGCCATGATAGTTTTTTTAATTTTCTTTTCATATCTATATATATTGTGAGTTTATTTTAGGAACTAGGGATAGTCAGCATCACTCACATACACTTTGTTGACTTTGGGGAGTCATACTTACCTGTGAGGGTAAGGGGGAGTTTCTTAGGGAATTGGTGCTAGACTAGAATGTCTAGGGAGTTGATTGAAAAGTCAACTTGAAGGGTATTTGCTCACTACATTGCAAGATCACACAAGATTGGGGATGAGAGACCTACTTGGAGTGTGTGTTGATCGGTGACAAGACTTGGGGACTTTAGAGAGGCAAGCGAGCCCGAAGAAGAGTAAGGAGCAACGTGCTGAGCTTTGGGAGTTGGCCCATGGGAGACGAGACAAGCGGCTGTGAATCAAAGGACAACAATAGAGTGGGGTCGCTAATCGAGAGCGTGAGCAGGTCAGATTGAAAGATTGCACTTGAACTTTGATTTGACTATCCTGGCTAGTTAGTAGTTACTACTAGGGGATTAACAATGTGAGGAGTGACTCTTGGGGGACTATTTCCTCTTGGGACTAGCAGAGGGTTTTTGGATACCCTGTTTAGTATAAAAATATTTGGTGTATGAGTGACATGAGGTTTTGAGTGGATAATCAATGGAAAAAAAAAGAACATAAATAGTAAAAGGAAACTAATTCACCCCCACAGGTAATTCATCATCCAATTGGGTTTTCTCAAAATGAAATTTATTAATTGTCATTCTGGTGAGATGTTTGCAATGAAGTCCACGTGCATATGTAATGACTAAGTGAATAATGATAAGATCATAATGCGTAAATCACTAGTCTTTAAACATATGTCTTAAACATTCCTCTTTGTGGGATATTTGAGAAAGACCAATTTATCTATAAAGAATAACACTATCTAATTCGACTCATATGATGGGTATGGTTGGTCCTATAGTCATCAATGTGGAGACACTAAGGATATATGATGGGTGCTCTTTGAAAAAAGAGTTCACTGAATTGATATGTTTGAATCCCTAAATAATATTCTAGATAATTTTTAGTCATGTTAATTCATGTCACGGTTGTGTATAAAGTAAAATCACGATTGTTCAATGCACAAGTTCATGTACAAAAAATTATACCCAACTCTTTGAATTTGATTTTGAAATTCAGAATAGTGATGAGTCAAGGTTGAATCTAGAAGAAGGAAGGTTAAAAGATTATAATCAAGGAATATTTCTAATATTTTTAGATTAGGAAAGTGAAGATGATCAATAAAAGAAGAAGATATGTGTGAAAAATGAAATAAAAAACCCTATATCACGTGGAAAGATGGGGAAATTGAAGAGATTAATAGAAAATGGTTCTAACCTAATGGATGTTTAATCAAAATACCCTCTAGTAAAGCTCTCTAATCAAAATACACATTTGAGAGCCTATACACTTCGCTTGAACTTGGCGTCTTGCATCCAACATGAGGAATGAATAGAAAAGAGAATAAACTCATTAAAAATGATGTTCCATACACGAAAAAAAGTCATTAGTGCTCTATTTCCTCCTAGCTAGAAATAGTTAGAAGTAGACGATGAAACATTAAAAGCCTTAACTTTTTTCTAGGATCTGAAGTCAACTAGCTCTTGAAAAATTTGATTTAAACATCGTACGCAACTAAAACTTATCAAATCAAACATTTAATGGATAGAAACACTAAGGGGAGATGATCTTATCATCTAGTGTAGATTAATATCATACTTAAATGATTCATTTAGAGGAGATCTCCAAATCTTTCAAGTGTTCAGCCTTTAGTGGTATCCATACAGTCTTCAAACGATCAAATCTCCTCTACAACACTCATCATCACGTGAGAAAGAGAAGACATGGGGAAATTTTTACTAGGCTAGTATGGGTACCTCTATTATGGGCGTTCTCCCTCTCGTTTACAAACTTTGGGAATGTGAAATTTTCACAAAGCCCTTGTTATTATGTCTATATCCACTGACATCCATTGACCTTATGTGTGTGACCCTCTAGGTCCATATATATCATTAGTTAATAACTCTATCGACCCAATAACACTCAATGGTCCTCCTTATTAATTAATTATATAAATATACACATATTAATTCGTTGAATATTGATTTAACCCAATCAACAAGTTGAGTTGTGATATGCATAAAAATACGGTCGTTGAATGCGCAAATTTACATATCAAACAATTTATACTCGACTCTTCAAATATGGTTTTTATATTAGAACAGTGGCAAGTTGAGGTTGAATCCATAGAGAGGAGGGTTAAAATATTGAAAATACTTTTTTTTGGTATTTTTAGATTTAGAAGTGGAAATCATGAATGGAAGGACGAAAATGTGCGCCGAGATGAAATGAACCAATCAGGTGCTTCCATACTCTTTTCGGAGATTCGAAACCCTTGATCGAGGGTGGAAAAGTGATTTTTAGGGTTTATAATTATGAAATTGTGAATGGAAAGATAAAGAAAATTGAAGAAATGGATAGAAGATGATCCTAATCTAAATATTCATGATGAAAACACATCTAGTGATGCTCTCTAATCAAAACATACCTTTGAGAGCCCATACATTTCACCCGAGCTAAGCTTCTTGTATCCAACACGAAGAATGAAAAGAGAAGAGAAGAATCTCACTAAAAATGGTTTTCCATACATGAAGAATTTTTAATCACTACCTTCTTTCCTTCTGGCTAACCAATGCTAGATGCACACAATGAAATATTAAAAACCCTAATGTTTTTGTCTCAGAACTTAAATCAGCCCTAGAATATTTGTAGAGCTTGAAATGATGATCATGCCCATACAATTTCAGCCCCTAAATCCATCAGGATTGTTGGATATCAAGCTTTTAATTTGGAGCATTTCACCGTTGATCTAATCTTCTCTCTCCTCAAATCGCGCTGGTCAATTGATAACATGCATTTATAACTTGAATTCTTACCCTAATAAACTCATATTCATGCTTATTTTATGTGAATATGATGCATGTTATCATACTTTTTAGGAATTTTCTCCATTGGCATGTCATTCCACTAAAGTTGATATTTATGCATAAATTAGGGATAATTTCATGTTTAATAGATGATTAATCTTTTGTTTAAATTAATAGAAGTTAATCTCTGTTATGGAATGAGTTTTGACTTTAGTAAATGTTTGGAAGGATGATTTTAGGATGAATTTATGATTTAAAATGTTTAATGAGAAATTATTTAAGTAAATTATAAGTCATCTTGATTTCTTCTTTCTAAATATATTTTAAATGACATGATATTAAAAAAGAAAGAATTTATGATCCAATGGAGAAAATTTTAATTAAAAAGGAGTTGTATTTTGAGAAATATGAATTTCTGAAGTTTTAGCCTTTTTCCGATTTTTATTTGAATTTTAAAGTGATTTTTCGATTAATTTCCTTGTTAAAATCGCGAAAAAGGGGGGTATTTTGGTCCACAGGCCCCGTAAGCTGATGTGGCGAGGTAGTGACGTGGCAGGGCGGTGACGTGGCACGCGGGACCACCGACGGATGCGACGTGGCTCTAAGGCCACGTGGCAGGGCCGGAGGTGGCCCACGTGTGGCGAATGGATGACACGTGTACACGTGTCGTATATATTATATAATATATATAGGTTACATATAAGCCTATTCTTAGAACTGGCTAATCTCTCTTATCCGCTCCACTATTTAAGCGTGTTTTCCTTCTCTATTTCTTCCGTGTGGGACTAAGTTCCCACACGATTTTGTTTACTGCAGGTGACGTGGCGACGCGACGAGCGTCGGATCGAGTTGGAAGCCCTCGATCGCGTGGACCGGAGTCCACGCGATCACTGATTACAACACGTGCTAAAAAAGGAGAGTAAGTGGATTAAGATCGATGGCTTACCTTGCGCCACGTGGACGATGCTGGAGCGCTGGATCTTCATCAAACGGAGGGCGTTGCGATCACGATCATCACCGCGATCTTCTCCCATCTGACGGCGGATGCTCATCGGAATCGTGGACCACGCGATCGCGCGATCGTGGCCATTCGCTCACCTTAGGCGTTATCGGACGGCTACGAGGACACGTGGAAGAACTCCACGATCGCGGTCCGATCGAACTGCGATCGCGGTGCGATCAAACCGCGATCGTGGAGCATTTGCTGCTGAATCAACTTCACGAGTGCCAGACAGTATTTTCGTGAGGATTTGCAGCGAGATCGACGCCCAATCGGCGCACGATCAGGCCACGATCGTGGTCGATCGTGGTCGATCCCGGCGAAAAGCGTGGCCCGGAAGAAGCGGAAATCATGGCGAAATTAAGGCCAATTCGTGGCCAATCCCGAAGCTGCGACGTCGCCCCGAGGAATCTGTCCCACTACCTATCAAACTGCCTCCACGATCGCCTTCAATTGGCCACGATCTTCGGGCCAATTTCTTCTTTAAAAGCATGTATTTCTCCTCTCTTGTTCTTGAACTTTTGATTAGATTTGAGTTTTTATTAGATTTAGAAGTTTAATTTTGAAAATTAGTAGTGTTACTGATTTTTAAAATAGTGTTCTTCATTTTCCCCAAATTTCGGTCTGAAAAGTTACTGATTTTTAAAATAGTATATCTCTCTGATTATAATTCCAAATCACTCGATTTTGGTTTCATTAGATTCCTCTTTTCATCAGCTTTCCGTGGATAGCAAATTCATCAAATTCTGAGTTCATTTGACCCTTCAATTTGACGTTTGACCAAGGACTGTTCATCTTTCATCAGAAGTCAAACGTTGACTTTCGGGGTCAATTACTTTTTATTGAAAAATCAGAATTTGATAATTTTGGTCTTGTTGGATTCCTCTGGTTCTTAGCTTTACATTGACATATAAATTTCAAGATTTGGATTTCATTTGGTCATTCAATTTGAAGAGTTCCTCTGAGGTGTTAATTTCGGGGATTTTCTGATCATTGATTTTCAATAATTCATAATAAATCCATTTCTTATCCAAAAATTACGAATCATATATCAATAAATTCCATTTTCTCTCTAGTTTCCAAATATCTAATTTTCGTAATCTTCTGACTCTGTTTGACTCTCTGATTTTGCAGAACACCTACTGTTGGTCAGAGTCAATGCTTTGACTTTGACTTTTGACTTTTCTCTGTCAAATCCGAGATTTCAATTCTTAAAACTTCTTATTTACCTTATTTATATCATTTTCATATCTTAAACCTTATTTTATCTTATTTAAAACTCCTTTTAAACCTAAGTTTGACCAAGTCAGCTCTGCGATTAAAGTCAACCCTGCTCTCTGTGGATCGACCCGATACTTACCCAATACTTGATTATTATATCTTGTATTCGTGAGTTCGGTTTTATAAATTTTATTTGACCATCGTCTTTGTGTTTTAACGACGCACGAAAATGACACGTCATCAATCCGCTCCAGCCACGGTCAACTGCGCTCATTAAAAATTCATATTCTCTCTCCTCTTAGCTCTCCTCTCTCTCCTTTATTTTCTCTTCTCTCTCCTTCGATGGCGAGAAGCGTGGAGGAGAGAGAGTGGGGAGAATGGGCTGTCCCTCTCTTTTTCGTCCACTCACACGCGAGAGAGCTTGAGTCGGAAGGAAAGAGGGAGACATGAAGAACGTGAGAGAGAGGAGAGAACATGGAGGAAGAAGACGATTGCAAGAAAGAGAAAGAATGAAGAAAAAATGAGAGAGAGAATGGGGAGAGAAGCATGCACGAGAGAGAGACATGTGGGAGAGAGAGAGCGAGGTGAAGGAAGAGAGAGGGAGAAATAGCGCGAGAGAGAAAAGAAAGAGAGCGGAGAAGTGTCTCAAGAGAGGGAGAAGAGAGCGAGAAAGAGGAGAGTGAGAAAAATTTTCCTCCTTGTGACTGAAAATTTCTATCGTGAGAGAGAGGGAGAGAGAGGAAGAGAGAGAGACACGTGGGTGAGAGAGAAAGGGGAGAGAGAAGGAGAAGAGGGACGTTATGAGAGAGGGAGAGAGAGGAAGAGAGAGAGACACCTGGGTGAGAGAGAAAGGGGAGAGAGAAGGAGAAGAGGGACGTTACAAGAGAGGGAGAAGTGATTTCTGCCTCTCATGCAAGGAAGAAGGAGAGAGTGCGGAGAGACCGGGGAGAGAAGACGTCGCGAGAGAGGGAGAAGCGATTTCTCCCTCTCGCGCGAGGAAGAGAGGAGAACATGAGAGAGAGGAGACGAACTAGAGAAAGAAAGAGAGAGAGAGATCCTCTCTTCTCTTTTTCTCTAGTTTCTTTAATTAATTTTTCTTTAAAAAATCATTTTTCAATGATTAAAATTTCTAAAAATAACTAGAAAAAATCTAAAAAAATCCAGAAAATAAATTAAAATCTCATTTGTTTCTAAAAAAATCATATTCTTGATGAATCATGTCATTAAATGCTCATAAAATGTTATTAATTTATGAAAAATATCAAGAATATTTTGTGAAACATGAAAATTATCATTGAAATCATTTTAAATCATGATAACATGCATTTATGATTAGATTTTCAAGAAAAAGTGCATAAAATGTATGATATTAATGCATGAAATTGCATTTTATCAAGTTGCCAGCCCGTTGGGTGCCAAGCTACATCACATGATTTGGGATATATGAAGTATATGAGAACTCTCTCATGAAACCTTTCTGTCATTAGTTATCGTGTATGTTTAATCTTTCATATGAAGCAAGAACCATGAATAACTTAGTGATGGAGGACCATGTCAGTGATCAGGCGACAGCGCGTGTTAAGCCGGACGGCGCGCGAGTACTGCCGCGTCGAAGCACCAGAGTCGACGTCCAGGACCCCGGCTTCAAGTACACCGCCTAACGAGATCCTCCCGGCAAGTTTTTCCCTTCTCATGCTTCATTTATTGTCGTGTGTGCATGTGGGAGGGTTCCCCGTGTTTTGGGCCCTTCCTAGGACTTGTGGGACCGATTCTAGGCCCAATATAGGGGTGGTTTTAACCTAATGAGCCAAAACCCCTAGAATTATGGGTTTGCTCTTAGGGCAACCCTCTCTCTTTCTCTCTCCTATATAAGGAAGAGGATGAGAGAGAATCGATGAAGTGATGAATGAAATTTGAAGAAGAATCATCATGGTGTGACGCTCCCATGCAGGATCCTGAGGAGGATAATCCTAGGGTTCCGTAGGGAAGAGAGGGAGAAGGAAGTCGCCACCGGGATCTAGCCGGCCCCTCTCCAGGTTATCGACGAACCCGCCAGCCGCCCGCCGCCTTGGACGCCGGGTTGTCTCGCGCTCGGCCCTGGTGCCCCCGCCATTCCCCCGTCGCCGCCGCCCACCGAGTTTTTCTCGACTCGCCGCAGGGCAAGGCCTCCGATCGGCCATCGGATCGATTCCTGCTGCCGGACGTCGCAAAGCGCCGCCAGCCGGTCGATCTCCTGCCGCTACCGTCGACAGCTGCCAGTTTAGATCTGTCGAGTTTCCGAGTTATCGCCCTCGCCCGGAGCCGTCGTTGCCGTAGCTGTTGCCGCCGCCGAGTAGTCCGATCGCTTGCGATCATTCACGTCTCTCAGCGTCGACATACACGTCGGTCCTTCGGCCCCTATAGGAGGACCGCCCCGCTGCTGATACTACGCGCTAGGGGATTTGCCAGCAGGCTTATTCTCTTATATTCTAGTTAGACGACTGCTGGTATACCTTAGCGTAACATCGGTTAGTTTTGTTCACTTGCAGGTTGGTGTTGCCCGCGCACATGAGCGCTTCGGACCACTGCGACCTTCGGGTCAAGACGCCGCCCTCGATCGAGTATTGTCACCTCCTTCAGTGCTGAAGGCGCTCGCTCCACCGCCGGGAACTAGCTTCATAGGTACCCCTCCTCTGCCTGGGTTGGGTTGGGATTGTTTTTCTTCTCTCGGTTTTGCTCGAGTTTTCTCAGTCGTCGTATGGGTGCGGACGACTTCGATCGGGGAATTCCACCGTAGTCGTTGGTAGTAGATCTAACAGAACGTGGGAAAATTGACCCCTCGAGCAGCGCTCGAGAGCTTTTCGGACGTCACCCTAGATCAGCTATCGCACCTTGTGCTTCTCGTTCTTTCGAAAACCCGCATCATTAGTCATTTTTCGTGCATTCTGGTCATTCGTAGGACTCCTCCCCTGTGTTGTAACACGAGCCGTCGATCCCGGCATCTATCGTGTTACATCACTTAGGGTATGCTTAAGTGACAAACCGTTATCGGTCACTCAATTTAGCATTGATTTGAGTAAGAAGTCATCTAGAACAACTTCTCTATTATTAACACTATGTTTGCCGAGGATTTAACTGCATCTCATTTCTTGAGTCGATCTCCTCTTATCTTGAGGGTGGATGATCCCATATTGAGCACTCAATCACCTTCGAGGATTTCATGTCGTATCCAATTTTTGACGTTTTGGAGATCCCGTGGCTAGGGATTCGTAAGGCATAGTCAAAACACAATCGTCTATCCACAAGTTGTCTTTGGTGTTTCAAGTCAAAGGACGAAGTGCACAACCGTAACATGAATCAATTGGATTGATAGTTTGGTATAATACCATTTAGGGATTCATATGGATTAATTCAGTGAACTCTTTCTTTAAAGAGCACCCACTATGTATCCTTGGTGTCTGATAACATGCTAAGTAGACATGATAATATATGATTATGAATGCATATTAAGGCATAAAGGATTTCATTCCTATGCATGTTATCACATTTATGAGTGTTTATCTATTATTCTCTGAAAAAGTCATTATAATCTCAAAATACATTAAATTAGGGTTAATTATGATGAATTGAAGATTAATAATTTCATAACCCATCTTTACTTGAGATTATAAGTATTTTTTAATGTTAAATAATAAGAGAAATTATTTTTTATACATTCATTTAACTTTTTTAAGTTTTTAAATCTTAAATAAAATGAATGTATTTTTGAAATAGAAATTAAATCTCTTATTAAATTTGACTTTTTATAATGATAGATAATTAAATTTCTGATCAAATGAAAGAAATTTGGATTAATTTGGAGTTATATTTTGAAAGTTATGAATTTTCTAATTTTTCAGAATTTTTCCAAATTTTTTCTGAATTTTTCTGAATTTTTAATAAAATTTTAAGGATTTTCTGGAATTAGAAATTGTTTTTTCTAATTTAAAATCAAATTTTTAGATTAGTTATAGCGCAGGTGATGTGGCGCAATCTAGAGCGTTCGATTGATCGCGATGTGACGTGGCGCAACGTGGGACGTCCGATCGCGCGACCAAATCACCATCATCGATCTTTACTTAAAGCATAGGGTTACGTGACGAGATCAAATTCATCGAAAATCATTTTAATCTCAGCCATTGATCAAGAGGAGTTATAACAGCTCAGATTAAAACCGACGAAAAAGGCATCTGAGCGTCCGATCACGATCCAATGGCGGATGCTACATGCATTTTTATAACGCACACGACGTGGCTTCATCTCGGCAGTCGATCGAAGATCCAACGGCTGCAACTTAAGGATAATAATTCAAATCCGATGCATTTCATCAGAGCAGTTGATCGCGAATTAAATGACGATCGGATGGTTACACCCAAATCGCCCAATAAATTGAGATGTTCTTCGAGATTGTAAAGCATTCGAGAGAAATTCGAGTAAATTAAACAGTTTAGACACCAAATCTCTTGATTCTCTCATTCACAATTGCTTCTAGACCCATTTCCGCGTCCATGGAGTGCTTGAGATCAAGATTTCGATGATCGATGAGGAAGAAATCAACACTTGAACTCCACGATCACGATTTTCTGAATTTTAATGAATAGCCTTGATTCTGGCGATAAATTGGATCAATTCAATCGCAATTGTGGGTTAGGGATCATGTTTCATCCTAATCTATCTTCGTATAGATGTTAATTTCGTTTTCGAATCGTAATTTGATTTCATTTAAGTCTTAATTTCGTATTTTCATGATTTTTATTTTCAAAAATTTCACCTTTGTTCATTCGATGATTTCTCCGTGAAATCAAATCCAAATTGAGTGATTTTTGATTCCGTGGATTCGTCTTGGAGTCTTCTTTCTTGAACTATCAATTTTCTCAATTTCTATCACTGATTCATTGTCCCATTTGATAAAATTCGAAGAGATCATTGAGAATTTTCCTAGTTCCTAGTGGATTTGACCCATATTTACCATTATACCCCTGAATTCGTGAATTAATCTTAAAATTGGTAAGTTTGGACTTTATTTTGACTCTTGACCGTGTGTTTTCAATGACCTCGCGGTCTTGATTTGTCAGTTTCTCTACAACGATGGCCACAAGAGTTAGATCATATAGTGTTATTCTTTCTGGATAATTCTGTCTTTCTCAATAATCCCACGAATAGAAATATTAAGAACATATGTTTAAAGAACAATGATCACTGAATGATGATCTCATCATAATTCAATTTTTTATTGCATATGCTCATGGACTTTGACGAAACGATGTCGTATGTTCGTTGAATACACACGATGTCATGTCAAAATTAAGTCCAAAATTTACCAATTTAAAGATAAATTCACGAATTGAAGGGTATAATGATAAATAAGGGTCGAATACATGGAGAATTAGGGAATTTTGATAGGTATCTTTGAAATTCAATCAAATCAGACAACGATTTGAGATTAGAAATTAGGAAATTTATAATATTAAGAAAGATAACTCAATTGCGAATCCACGAAATCAAAAATCGAAGAACTTGGATTAGAATTTGCGGAGTAATCAAAGTTTGAAAACAAGAGAAAAATTTGATCGTGAAATTGATTTGAAACTGAAATTAAACTGAAATTAAACTTAATCTACGATTCAAAATGTAAATCTAATGCTAAATGATGAAAGATTAAGGTGAAAACACGCAATCTAACCTAAATTCACGCTCGAAATGATCCAATTAATAGCCGGATGCAAGGATATTCATTTCGCGATTTCGAAGACAAAAATTGGCACTCAATATGTGATTTCTCCTTACTCCCTCGATCAATTTCTGATTTCAAACACTCTTCAGACGCGGAAACATGTCATGAAGGTAAAGAGATCAAAAGACTCTTAGATTGTGGTGTCTAGACAGTTCGATTTCACTCGAAAATCCAAGGGTGGCGTTTCCGTCGCGAAGAACATTCAGATTTAGAGAAGATTTGGGCGTAATTGTTAGATCTAACTGATGGATATTATGTGGCGTATAAGCCAATCACACTTTCACATATCTTGTTTATGTTCATTGAAATGAAATTTATTCATTGTCATTCTTGTGTGATGAAGTCCATGTTTGCAATGAAGTCCATGAGCAGGTGCAATGACTAAGTGAATTATGATGAGATCATAATATAGCGATCAATAGTCTTTAAACATATGTTCTAAACATTCCTATTCGTGGGATATTCGAGAAGGACATAGAATTATCCGGAAAGAATAGCACTATCTAATCCAACTCATATGATGAGTATCGCTGATCCTATAACAATCGGTGTGGAGACACTAAGGATAGATAGTGGGTGCTCTTTGGAGAAAGAGTTCACTGAATTGATCCGTATGAATCCCTGAATGGTAATATACCTAACTGTTGATCAGGTTGATTCATGTTATTATTGTGTATGTGGTCCTTTGACTTGAGACACCAAAGATATCTTGTGGATGGATGATCGTGTTTTGATTATGACTTACGAATCCCTAGTCACGGGATATCTAAAACGTCATATATTGGATACGACATGAAGTCCACGAAGATGATTGTGTGATCAAGATGGGATCATCCACCCTCGGTATTTGAGGAGATTGACTCAAAGGAATGAAATGCGATGAAATCCTTGGCCAAGGTAGTAGAAATATCGGAGAAGGATTTCTCGATGATTTTTACACGCATCAGTACTAATTTGAGTGACCGATCAGGGTTTGACAGTTGACCATATCCTAAGTCATTCATGAGTCTTATGTGGATGAAGGATTATACATACATGGTAATCGATGATGGGAAGGTTCCATAAGTGAGTTCTTACATACTCCATATCTCCTAGAGTACGTGGTGTAGCTTGGCACCTAACGGGCTGACAACTCAACCTATCGATTGGGTTAAATCGATCCTTGATTAATTAATCTATATGTGGATGTGGATGATTAATTAAGGTTGACCAATAAGATGTTATTTGGTCTATAGAGTTATTAACTTGTGAGATATATGGACCTAGAGGGTCACACACATAAGGTCAATAGACGTCGGTGGATATAGACATAATAATAAGGGTTTTTGTGAAAATTTCACATTCTCAAAGTCTATAAATAGGGAGAGAACGACCATAATGGAGGAACCCATGCAAGCCTATTGGAACTTCTCCTCCCTCTTCTCTTCATCTCGTGGTGACGAGTGTTCAAGAGGAGATCCGATCGTCTGGAGACTGTGTGGATACCGCTAGAGGCCGGACGCTTGAACGGTTGAAGAACTCTTTCAAATGATCCAAGTAAGCATGAATTTTATTCTATACTAGATGATAGGATCACCTAGAATGGATGATGAGATCATCCATTCTTGGTGCTTCCACGATGTTGAATGTTTTGATTCAACACCTTCCGCTGCAATCATTATTTTGGACAAAGATTTGGAGAGCTTTTCGAGCCTCATATCTCAGCACTAACGGTCCATCGCTGGTGGCGTACGACCTCGGTCGCCACCAAGACACGATACCATGGCGCCGGAGGAGCCCTTTTGCGCGCGCGGATCTATCCGCTTATCTTTATTTCTTAACTATGAACTTTTGACCCGCACGTGTTTAAGCGGGTCCTTGCTTATTTCCCCCTCCTTTTAGGCTTCCGGGTGGGTTCTTCCCTTTTCGGGATCCCATTCGTGAAGCCCATCCTTCTTTGTGAACCTTATTTCTTTCTATGAGTATGTTAGGTGTGGGTTGTGGGCCTCAAGTGGGCCCTTTCCTCTCTCGGCCCACTGTGGACTCTATAACAGGGGAAGGGACCCGACAAACCCTAGTCGTCATTTGAAGAAAGAAATGAGTGATCTCCC
This sequence comes from Lemna minuta, assembly GCA_024174645.1. Taxonomy (NCBI): domain Eukaryota; kingdom Viridiplantae; phylum Streptophyta; class Magnoliopsida; order Alismatales; family Araceae; genus Lemna; species Lemna minuta. The sequence continues at coordinate 8,786,373 of CM044104.1, read as the reverse complement.
TCTCAAGTGGCTGCTCAAGGAAGGCTGGGGAAGGAGTCCAACCACCGCCGCCGCCGCATGCCTCCGTGCCACCACCGCCGCCGCTGCGACGACTGCCGCCACTCCTTGCCCCGGCCACGGGTTCTTCTCCGCTGTCATCGCGATGCCCCTATCCTCAAGCCGCCGCCGCCGCCTCCAAACCGCCGCGCCGCCATCATCTCCACCTCCATCTCCATCTTCCGGCCTTCCCACCCTTCTCCATAGCCTCCCTCTCCGGCCAACACCCCCCTCCTCCACGGTTTCTCTGTCCTGAACCCTCCCCACCAACTTCCCTGTTCTCCCCTCTCGTCGCCAACCCCTCACTGCACTTCCTCCCCTCTCGACGCGACTCCTCACCCGCGGATCTGCATCGTCGACTATCCTCCCAACCCTTGCCTCCAATTTCCGCTCAACCGCATCACCCTCTTCCCGACCTTGCCCTTCTTCCCCTCCACGTTGAAGCCCCTCCCCTCACCGATGCACGACCAACCTCCCCTCTCCACTCTCAATCCTAGTCATCCCGCCCGTCAAACGTCTCTCTCCACTTTTCGATTCCAATTCCACTCCTCATCTTCCCCAGCCATCCCCGTTCACCTCCACTCATCCTCCTCAATTTATCCCCGTGTGCCGACCTCACTTCCCCACTCCGAATTTTCCGTCGAAGTCCACACCTCCACGATCACCCTCATCCCTCCATTCCTTTGCGTCCCTTCCGACCTCGCAGTTCACCTGCATTCCCGTCCCGCACCTGCTTCCTGTCCACGCGCCTCCCCTTCTTCCAGACGCCTCTCTCCCTCCCTCGACGACCGGATCCTTCACTTCCGTCTTCCCGGAGGGACTTGTCACAATCCGCCTGAAAATCTGGCGATTTCCCCTCCCCTCCTTCCTCACCCGGTTGTCCCCTCCCCACCAATCCACGACCCCCCTAGCACCCGATCACTTTCGCCCGTTGCCCTCCAGAATTCAGCCCACCTCCCCTTCCATCTTCCCGATTCCCCGATTTCTCTCCCATGCATCCCACAATTTCACGATTTCGAGAATACCCGACTTCACGAACTCACGAAGATGAGTCGGCGAATTCACGGCTACTCGGAATTCCAAAGTCTCGAATTCGCGCACCATTTCGGATTCCATCACCCGCGTATTCTGTCGTGGGAATCCCCTATGTGTTGACCTCCCTCCTCACCTCCCAGCGCTCTAATTTCCCCTCCACTTCCAGTTGGCGCCAACCGCCCTTCCTGACGCCCATGATCCCCTCTTTTACGTGATTTGTCGCACTAGCTCTCATCGTTCGACCAGCCAATTTCCCCTTCTCAACCAGCCGGTTCCTTCCATCGCCCCCAACAACCTCATCAAAAATTTGTTCCGCTGTTTTCGACCGTCACCGCGTTCATCCGCTTCCCACTCTCCTGCGGAACTCCCTCTCCATCGCCCGAACGATCATCATCGTCGCGACCAGCCGAAGTACCATCTAGCCATCCTCCCATTCCACTCCCGTCGCCATCCCTGATCTCTTGCCATTCCCAGGTCATTCCCCGCGCCATCGTACTGCCCATCACCGAGCACCGTCACGCAGGTCACCCTGCAGCGACTGCGCGACCGTCGACTTCTCCAACCCTCCCTCCGCACGGACTGCCTGGTACTCCCCATCGTGCCCGATCAACCCTCGCCCCATCGCCCGCGCTCCTGTTGACCCTATCCGGCTAAATAGGTCTAGTCATCGGTTGACCACTCATGTCAAACCCGATGGACTACATCCCTTCTATCAGCTCTTGATCCCCCGGCCCTCCTATCGCCCTACGCTCGCACGCATCTCGCGATTCGCCCCGCACGCCCGCTGTTCGTCCGCGTGGCTCCAGTCCTGCCCACGCGTTCTGCCTGCGTGCCGCCCCTTCCGCCGGTCAACACCATCCCCCTCCACCCGTGCCGGGTCTCGCCGCGACCTCGACGTCGTCAATTCGGCCTATCTTCTTCTGTCCGTCCGCGCTGTGTACGAGCGATTCTCCTGTACGCCACGACCCACCAGGCACGCGCCCCGCAGGTTAGCTTCAACCCGTCATCTTCAAGTTCAATTACTTTTTCGAAGTGTTTCCTTTACTGTCTCCACCGCCGTCGGACGACATAGGTAGGGTAGAGCGGATATAGGTTCGAGAACTCTCACGCGCACGTCAGGTTTGACACTTAGCGTGAGCTGCAGCTTCGGCTACTCCACGACAAGCCACTCCACGCCTCTGGACGTGGATCAAGAGGACCTCACCCTACCCATCACCGCGAGTTTCCCCCGGTTACTCGGAGTCAACTTCGCTGATCGGCACGCCTACTAGCACTTAGGTTTAGGTAAGAGATCGTATTCAGGGTCTAGGACTCGCCTACCCGTAGGTTAGGTTTGAGCAGTTGTCTTCAGTCAACCTTAGTTCCATTGATCAGGCACATAAAAGATGCATTTTTAGATCATAACATGAAATTATGTAAAATGATAGAAAATATACTTCAAATATGATAACATGCATACAATTAGAACAATTTCTGTTTTTATTTTAATTAATAATCATGTAAATTCATGTATAAATAGCATGTTATCAGAATTCACTGAAAAGATCACACAAGAATGACAATGAATAAAATTTTATTTCAATGAATATAAACGAAAGGTGGAAGTGTCATTGGCTTGTTGGCCACATATTACCGATCAATTTTTTGCCTAAAAAATTGTAATCAACCCTAGTGGATTTTTAGAGCTTGAAATGATGATCATGCCCAAAATTTTAGCCCATCACTTCTTCAAGATCATGACATATCTTGATTTCAATTTGGAGCATTTTTAGGTGGTGAAAATTTCTTTAAAATCACTTGATTTGATCAGAACAGTTGATTGTCATCAACTTGATTGCTGAAATCTGTTTGATTATGCCATGTGTCATGTTGTGGTTTTCTAGGAGGAGAGAAAGATCATGTGAGATATGAGCCGTCAGATCCATTTTCATTAGTGCGAAATGCACAAGATTGTGCCATAAGTTCCATTGTGATTTGTCATGTGAAGAGAGAAAATCGAGTGTATTGGGCTTGATCTAGGCTATCGAATTTGATGGATATCTGATCCATTGCATCTGAAAATTTCTGTGCTACATTGTGTCACGCTATGGTTCAGGAGATCTTGTGGACCCATTCCATAGGATCAAATGCTCGTGATACTGACAAGTGTACTTGCAATAAAAAATTTAGTTCCACATTGAAGAAAAAAAAGCAAGATTTAGACTTAATAAGATCGTGACCTATTATGACTAGTAAATAATGATAATGTTCAATATAGTTTGATATTCCCCTTTGATAATGCCACATGTGGGCTGACCAAGTGCCACATGGCATTACACCTTTGTGTAATGCATATGTATTGCCACGTTAAAACACACACATAAACCTATTTGTTTATTTTAAAAATTCTTCAAAATTCCATAAAAAATTGAAAAAAGGAAAATCATTAGAAAAATCAAGAAAATTCATAAAAAATCCAAAAAATCTATAAAAATGAGGAAAACAAAAAAACCCTAAAACTTAACATATTCATATCTTTTTTATAAAAAAAATTCTTTTGGATAAAATTTTACCATTTTGAACCTTGTTTTGTTCTCTTTTTTCATCATATTGCTTGAAATCAAATATGAATATGACAAAAGGGGAAAATTTTGCATTAGAATCACTTATATTCTTCATTCCTTATCATTTCTCATTCATATCTACAATAAAAAAACTCATGAAAACATGATTAAATCACCTTTGTTTGACCTTGTCAAAGATCAAACATCAAATATGCGTAACATTAAGGCCAATTTAATGCAAAGTCAGCTTATGAATGATATGATGTGATAAATAGGAAATTTTCATCAAAACATGATAAAATTCATAATAATGACATGAATTATGCTTTAAAATGATTAAAAAATAATGAATTAATTGCATAAAAATACATGATATCAGACGTCAAAGAGATCTTGTGGATAGATGACTATGTTTCGATTATGACTAACAAATCCCTAGTCATGGGATCTTCAAAAATTCATATATTGTATATGACATGTAGTCCTCAAAGATAGTTGTGTGGTCCATATGGGTTTTTCCACCCTTGATATTTAAGAAGAGTGACTCAAGAATAGGATGTAATGAAATCCTTGGCCAAGGTAGTAGAAATCTCAAAGGAGTTCGCGATGATTTCCTCCATGTATTAGCACTAACTTGAGTGACTGATTAGGATTTGATAGATGATCATACCCTAAGTCATTCATGAGTCTCATGTTGACAAAGGATTAAACATATACAATTACCTATGAAGGGAATGTTTTTAACAAAGTTCTTATACACTTCATATCTGCTAGAGTACGTGGTGTAGATTGGCACCCAATGAGCTGGAAACTTAACTTGTCAACTGGGTTAAATTTATCTTTAATTAATTAATCTATATAGTTATGTAGATAATTAATAAGGTTAACTAATAAGGTGTTATTGGGTTTATGAAGTTATTAACTAGTGAGATATATAAAACTAGGGGGTCACACACATAAGGCTTGTAGATGTTGGTGGATGTAGACATAATTTTGAGGGTCTTTATAAAAAGCTCAGATACTTAATGTCTATAAGTAAGAGGAGGATGACTAAACCTAATAGTGCCTTTATAGACATAATTATGAGGGTTTGTGTGAAAATTTTGCATATCCAATCTCTAGAAATAAGGGGAGAACAACCACAAATCAAGGTGCCTATGAAAGCCTTTGGGAATTCTCTCCTTTCTTCGCTTTCTGTCTTGGTGAAGAGCATTGAAGAGGAGATCCAATTGTCTTGAGATTATGGGGATACCACTAGAGGCTTGATACATGAATAACTTCAAGAACTCCTTCAAGTGAAACCTTTAAGTATATTTTTTCATACATACTAGATGATAGGTTCATCAATTCTTGATCCCTTAGTGCTTTGAAATTCAATTCTATGTATTCTACCTCGTTCAATATTTTGATCAAGATTTTGGAAGGCTTATCAACCTTAAATCCCAACAACAAATAGGCTTGTAGTTGAGGCATGAGAAACCACATGTAACGTAGATCAAAGGGTCTCTTGAGAGTGCTCCATAGCGTCGTACTCCTCTTGGGTCATATTCATTTGAATAACAAGGGTCGCTGGGATTGGATGAGTTTTTAAACCTAAAGATGCATCTGTGGAGATTGAGGGGAAGGCATGGGCCCATTGTGGTTTTTCGAACTCTTTCTAGAGCTTTGTTGGAAGGGTAATTAGTCTTTCTACAAAACAAACATGGAAGAAAGACATATGTGCCTTCAGAGGAGAAGCCATGACAACTATCCACCCATGGTGAACATCCCTCCTGATTACATTGTTTACAGGTGATAACATTCTAAATTAACTTGATAAAATATGATTATTGATGCATATTAAGGCATAAATGATTTCATTTCCATGCATGTTATCATACTTATGTGTATTTTTCTATCATTCCATGAAAAAGTAATCATAATCTCAAAAACACTTTAAATTAGGGTTAAATATGATTATTTAAAAGATAAATAATTAATAACCCATCTTGACTTGAGATTATAGAGGTTTTTAAAGTTAAAATAATGAGAGAAAATGTTTTATAAACATTTATTTATATTTTCTTAAGTTAAAGTCCTTAAAAAATAAACGAATTTTTGAAATGAAAATTAAAACTCTTATTATTTGTTAATTTTGAATCTTTAGAATGATAGATAATTAAATTTTGGATCAAATGAAAGAAATTTGGATTAATTTGGAGTTATATTTTAAAAGTTATGAATTTTCTAATTTTTAGGGATTTTTCTGGATTTTTTCTGAGTTATTTTTGATTTTTTCAAGATTAAAAATGATTTAAAAAATGAAAAAAAGGGGGTTAATATTCGCGCGGGCCACGTGGATGCGACGTGGCACTTAGGGCCACGTGGCAGCGCCACGCGGGCCGACGCGAGCGCCTGCGTGGCGCGGATGTGACACGTGGGCATTATTTGTATTTACATATATATTGATAATAGTACATATAGTCTTCCGATTATCGGAAGAGATTTATTAACCCTCTAATCCGTCGCACCTTATAAACCAATCCCTCTTCTTTAATTTTCTTCGTGTGGGACTAAGTTGCACACGTAGAGATTGCAGGGCACGTGGTAGAAGCTAAGGCGTTGGATCGGGCGAAGCGCAAAACATCGTGCGTTGATCGGGTGAACTCGCGGTCCACCGGATCTGATCAACGCACGTGGCTTTTAAAGGGAGTTATAACGGCTCAGATTAAACGCGCGGGGGAGAATTCGGACCGTCAGATCGCGATCCAAGGAGCAAAATCGCATGCGTTTTATAACGCATCCCATCAGATCTCATCCGGACCGTCCATCAAGATCTGACGGCCATGACATTTTTGAAATGTCCACGATGGACCGTTCCATCGTAACCGTCGATCATTTTGATCGGACAGTTACTCCCAAATGCCCTATAAAACAAGGTGTTCTTCCGATTTGTAAAGCATTCGAGTTGGAAATCAAGAAATTGATCTGTATAGACACCTCCCCTCTCGAGTCTCTCGATTCTAGCTTCTTCTCCTCTCATTTCTGCATCCACGGAGGGCAAGAACTCGAGATTTGGTTGAGTAGATTAAGAGAAATCGACGCTTGAATCTCCACATCGCGTTCTTCCCATTTTTGGTGATTAAGAGGTTTAACTGCGTCAATTTGATTGCTATTTGGGATTAGTGGAAGCGGTTTTTCATAATCTATCATTCTATCATGTTTAATTTCAATTTAGATTAGGATTTATGGTTTAATTTTGTTTCAATTTCATCAAATTCGCGATTTTCAACGTCCAGAGATTTCCTCCCACTACGATCTTCAAATTCTCCATGAAATCAAGATCAATTTCGATGATTCTTGATTCCGTGGAATCGATTTGAAGTTATCTTTCATAACATATCATTTTCCCCAATTTCTACCATCAATTTATCATCCGATTTGATCAATTTCGAAGAAAACATCAAGAATTTCCTTATTTCCCTGTGGATTCGACCCTTATTTACCATTATACCCCTCACTTCGAATAATTTTCATCAAATTGATAAGTTTGGACTTTGTTTTGACACGAGACCGTGTGAAATCTACGACCTCGCAGTTTCGTCTCGTCAACAGGCAGCTAAATCGAATGGGTCAAGTGCTGAGGGAGTAGAAGAAACCAAAATGCTTAGAGGTTGACTAGTGGTCACATAGTGAAAAATAGAAAATATAGAAGTGATCTCAAGTACCTCGTCGCCAAAGAGAACTTATTCAAAATTTGGGGAGATATAGAAGGATGCAAGCATGCAAAATAAGCCTCGACATAGAGCTCTAACTTGTGGCACTCAAGTGTGGCCAAATCCATTGTTGGGGGTGATATGCGTAAAAATATGATCGTTGAATGCGTAAATTTACGTATCAAACAAATTTATACAAATATTCAAAATATGATTTTAAATTAGAACAATGGCGAGTTGAGGTCAAATCCATAGAGAGGAGGGTTAAAAGATTGAAATCAGAAGATATTTTTTTATGTTTTTATATTTTGAAAGGGAAGATGAATGATGAAAGAAAGAAAATGTGCACGGAGATGAAATGAACCGAACAAGTACATCTAAACTCCTTGCAAAGATTGAAAACCCTTGATCGATGGTGGAAAAGTTATTTTAGGGTTCGAAAAATGAGAAAATAATGATAAACTGATAGGAAAAATAGAAAAGATGGATAGAAAATGATCCTAATCTAAGTAATCATGATGAAAACACATTTCGTGATGCTCTTTCATCAAAATATACCTTTGAGAGCCCATACATTTTTCCTTGGCTAGGCGGCTTGCATCCAATATGAAGAATGAAAAGAGAAAAGAAGAAACTCACTAAAAATGGTGTTCCATATAAAAAGAATGGTCAATCAGTGCCTTCTTTCCTTCTAGCTAGCCAATGCTAGAGGCATACAATTAAACATTGATAACCCTATTTTCTTTATCTTGGAATTTAAATAAGGCCCAACAGATTCGTGGAGCTTGAAATGATGATCATGCCCACAAAATTTCAGCCCCTAACTCGATTAGGATCATGAGATATCACGATTTTAAGTTGGAGCATTTCTCGCCGTTGATCTGGCCTTCTCTCTCCTCAAATTATGTCGGTAAAACTACTTCAGCCAGTCAACCTTCGCTGAAACATACCAAAAATTACATTAAATGCCCTCTCACTCTCTCTCCTCTCTCTTCTCCACTCTATTCTCTCTTCTCTCCTTTCTCTCTCTCGATGGCAGAAAATGCGCGGAAGAGAGATAGAGATCACGCACGAGGACGAAGAAGAAGAGAAAAGATTGTGTGACGAGTTACTGACGCGCGAGAGAAAAATAGGAGGAGATGGGAAGAGGGAGAGAGAAAAGAAAAAAAGAAAGGAAGAGAGGGGGAGAAGAATTTCTCTCCCTCATGCACAGATGCATACCTCATTTGCGCAAAAGTTTGAGGACTGAGTTATCCCACAAATCTACATAACTCAGCCTTGGACTCTAGCTTATCTATTTCATGTTTCTTCACATCTGAAGGACAACCCCATACCCTAAAGTAGGAGAAGTCTGGCTTCTTCCCTCTCCATATCTCATATGGTGTTGAATTTACATATTTGCTAGGCAAGACATTAAGAATATGGACTGCAGTTTCAAGCGCATATCTAACAGAACGAATCAATGCGGTCGTTAATTGCACACTGATTAGTGTCAGAAATAAAGCCAAACTTACCAAATCTCTTGAATCTCTCGTTCACAATCGCTTCTAGACCCATTTCCGCGTCCATGGAGTGCTTGAGATCAAGATTTCGATGATCGATGAGGAAGAAATCAACACTTGAACTCCACGATCGCAATTTTCTAAAATTTGATGAATAGCCTTGATTCTGGCGATAAATTGGATCAATTCGATCGCAATTGTGGGTTAGGGATCGTGTTTCATCCTAATCTATCTTTGTATAGATGTTAATTTCGTTTTCGAATCGTAATTTGATTTCATTTCAATCTTAATTTCGGATTTTCGCGATTTTTATTTTCAAAAATTTCACCTTTGTTCATTTGATGATTTCTCCGTGAAATCAAATCCAAATTGAGTGATTTTTGATTCCGTGGATTCGTCTTTGAGTCTTCTTTCTTAAACTATCAATTTTCTCAATTTCTATCACTGATTCATTGTCCCATTTGATCAAACTTGAAGAGATCATCAAGAATTTTCCTAATTCCCAGTGGATTTGACCCATATTTACCATTATACCCCTGAATTCATGAATTAATCTTAAAATTGGTAAGTTTGGACTTTATTTTGACTCTTGACCGTGTGTTTTCAATGACCTCGCGGTCTTGATATTTCAGTGTCTCTACACCGATGGCCACAAGAGTTAGATCATATAGTGTTATCCTTTCTGGATAATTCTGTCTTTCTCGATAATCCCACGAATAGAAATATTAAGAACATATGTTTAAAGAACAATGATCACTGAATGATGATCTCATCATAATTCAATTTTTCATTGCATATGCTCATGGACTTTGACGAAACGATGTCGTATGGTCGTTGAATACACACAATGTCGTGTCAAAATTAAGTCCAAAAGTTACCAATTTAAGGATAAATTCACGAATTGAAGGGTATAATGATAAATAAGGGTCGAATACATAGAGAAATAAGAGATTTTTGAGAGATCTTTTAGAGTTCAATCAAATCAGACGATGAATTGAGGTGAGAAATTAGGGAAAATGATAGATTTAGAAAGAGAACTCAAAGACGAATCCACGGAATCGAAAATCACTCGATTTGGATCAAGATTTGCGGAGAAATCGATGAGTGAATTAGAGAGAAATTTTGAACGTGAATTAAGAGAAATCCAAAATTAAAAGAATAAATTAAATAAATTAGCGATCCTAAATTACAAATTAATGATACATGATGAAAGATTAGGAGGAAAACATATAATCTAACCTGAGATAGCAATCGAAATGATCCAATTAATCGCCTTATTCAAGGCTTTTCATTCCGCAATTTTGAAAACAATCTTTAGTGTTGAAGAGGTGAATTCTCCCTAATCAATCAATGAAATCTCACTTTCAACCACTCCGTGGATGCGGAAATGAGTATAGAAGTGATTGAAAGCAAGAGATTCAAGGATGGTGGTATATAGATGGTTCAATTGATCAAAATCCTCCAAGAATACATGAAAATGACAAAGAACATCTCAATTTATAGCCAATTTGGGCGTAACACTCCGATGAAACGCTTCATCTTCGATCAAAGGCTCTGATGAAACGCATCAATGCGAATCATTACTCTTAAGTCATGGCCGTTGGATTGGAGATGGACGACCGAGATGAAGCCACGTCGCGCGCTTTAGAAATAGCGCTTGAAACGCCATATGTGTGATCTTGATCTAACGCTCTGGATACGTTTTTGTCAGTTTAATCTTAGCCATTCTATAAAATCACCATTAGGTCATTCTCCATAATCACCATCACAAATTCATAAACCAAAATTCTCATCTTCCATCTTTTCATACCTAGTAGTATCTTTTTTCTCTAATTCACTCTATTAATCTCATTAACTAAAATTCTCATTTAAACACCATATTTAGTGAGGAAATTTAAATTTATTGCATGACTTTGATTCACAATAATGACTAATTACAATCCCAAAATTGATTTAATCAATCATAATGTAATTAAATTGGACAGATATAATAAAATTTAACATTTTTTCGTTAAGTGATGATTTAGCGCATTTTTGGTGAGCCATCACTCATAAATGCTCCATCCAAAAGTTATGCCCACAGCCCTTGTAAATTATATTATCTCTCCTTTTGATATACTCATTCATGATGAACTGATTTGTCGAGCTGAAGAAACAATAATTGATTGAGTTTCTTATTTTTAAGTGTTCTAGAGTGTTTTCTGCACCAAGTGTGCACTTGAAATCAAAGATTTCAAACATGTATTTCAGATGAATTTGCTACTTGGATGTCAAACTTCTACCATTGTCTAATAGCATCTATATCTTATTGAATTCAAGTTAGTTGGCTCATAATTCCTCTATTCTATCATATCTTAGGATTAGATTCAATTACATAATTTTATATGAATCATTTCCAACAATTTTGACCAGTTTCTCTCTCCACTTACATGGTTTTCACTCTTTAAGTTCACTAATTGATATCTTGTTATTTTATGCCTCATTTGACAAGAAATACTAATTGATGCAGAATCTATAGAAAATTTAGAGTTACGATTAGTGTTTTTTACATTGTATGGGATGTATTCAAGGATTTACATCAAAGTGATGATCATGCCTATGCTTGAAGTGTTGGTGACCTTTAGCTTGAGACAAGGGTAGATAACCTGGGGAGTGTCTCATTGTTGGAAGAAAGGGGTTGTTGGGGTGTTCAGTAGGTGATGCAAGAGAAGAAAAATATCCATCAAGGAAGAAAGTTTTTGATTGAGAGAAAACGGTCAATTAATGAGCTTAGCACTTACCTCTCTATGAAGCCATCTCTTGGAAGTTTTCTTAGGGGATAATTTTATTAAGTCTTTCCTTGGCTTCATATGAGAGCAACAGTTCAAAAGAGGCATTCTCCTCCCCGTAGATAGTCCGAAAATTTTCTTTTTTGCCATCTTTTCTAATTGAGACTATTGATTTCAGGGCTATTAGCTTCAGCTTTGAGGGTTCATCGTTTCTCCTAAGTCATTGTCATCCACCAGTGAATTCTAGCCATTGGTATAATCGGCAGCATAAGAGTTACATTGTGTTGTGGACGTCAACTATTGAGGCAGAGTTATACGTCCGAACGAACATTCAGAATAGAGATTACCTTAAGTTTTTAGCAATAGATGATGGCAGAAATCTTAACTTGAGGAGATCCTTGTATATATCCTCTTAGTACGGTGATTCCTTTGTTATTGTTTGTTATTTTCTCGAATATGAAAGAATTCTTTGATCTGTGACTTCTTGATGAGAGTAGATATGGATCTCTTAAAAATATCATTAAAGCTGGAAGAGATCCCATATCTCTTAAAAAATGATGCTCCTAAGAATCGATGATTAGAAATAATAATTCTGAGCGATTAATCGAGCAATTATGTCTCCTTCATGATCATTTAAATATTTGTACTCATGATATGCAATCTGTGTATACTCATAAATTGAAATAACTTCCTTTAGAACGGGGGAGTATGTTGTTTCTCGTTCCAGAAGAGAGCACCGACCAAAATATTCGGCTGGAGCAGAAGAGGGAAGATACAAGAGGCTTTTTATATTCATGGGCCACTAAAGAAGTCCCCGAAAGACTGCTTATACAGATCAAAGGGCAACTATAATGGCAGTTTATAATTCTTGACTGGCTAATGTTGTCAAGATAAATTGAAGGACGTGAAGTATAGAAACTTAAAAGGAACTCTAATTTTGACAAGTTTTCACGACAATTAATGATCTAGGGTAAGTTGCTTTGGAATCCTCTCGTGATGCTTGTGCAACTTTTTTTCAAGGGTAAATAGCCGGATGTATCCCAACCTTTTAAAGTTTTCCCTAATCTATCCCAACCTTTTTTTTTCGCCCCATCTATCCCAACCTTTTTTCTCTTTCCTCAATCTATCCCAGCCGCTGACATGGACTTAAATTAAGTCCAGTTGGCGCCCGCGTCGTGTCCACGTCAGCCGCCTCCCTCCCTCCTTCCCTCCCTCTCTCTCCCTCCCTCCCTCTCTCTCCCGGCCTCCCTCCCTCCCTCCCTCTCTCTCCCGGCCTCCCTCCCTCCCTCCCTCTCTCTCTCTCCCTCTCTCTCCCTCCCTCCCTCTCTCTCCCTCCCTCCCTCTCTCTCCCGCCCTCCCTCCCTCCCTACCTCCCTCTCTCTCCCGCCCTCCCTCCCTCCCTCTCTCTCCCGGCCTCCCTCCCTCCCTCTCTCTCCCGCCCTCCCTCCCTCTCTCTCCCGGCCTCCCTTCACTCTCGATCCCATTTGCGTAAAGTCCAACTATCTTCAGGTGCATCATCAATCGCATTGCCATGCATGTAGTATCCAGACAACGGGGCAGCTCTCATCATATTCCCTCAGGAGTATCAAGAATCGGACCAGCTACGCGTAGGTAATGGTCAACGTTTCTTTATTCATCTCACTGGATCCTCTACTTTAATAAATCCATATAGACTTCTTTGACTCCATGAAATTCTTCGTGTTCATGCTATATTTTGTAAATGAATGTCTATTCATCATGTTCATGGTAGACCAGATAATTTTTTCTTTCTTCTACGTTGTTGTATTTGGTTCGCTGGAAAAATAGGTCTCACGAGGGAGAGAGAGCGACGGGAATGGCTTTAGAAGTGTCAGCTGGCGTTCTTCAGGGACGAACGGGGAGACCATGTAGAAGGCGGTCGCAGGCAGAAATGGCGCGCTTCTGGAACTTGCAGTCCGCCGATAATATCTGGGCTGAGTCCCCGTTGATCAGCTCGAGGAGTATCCTCGCTTGCTCCTCCGCGTTACTCCATTCTCGAACCTCGGCTTTCAAGAGGGAAGGGTCCTGGGAGATCAGCTCCCATAAGGGATACTTCTTCCTCGGCATCACCGAGTCTTCTTCCGATAGCCTCAGCGACGGGCAGTAGTCTCCCTGCCCGTCTCCCAAATAGATGACCCGCTTCTTCCCTCTCCTTTCGAGAATCCGATCGACGATCAATCCCTGCGGTCAACCAAATCTTGAGCTTCTTCTGTAAATGAGGCGAAGAGAAGGAAGAGTCGTACCTTGCACATGTTGGGAGGGCAGTTAGGGCAGCCGTGGGGGGATTTGCGGAAGTCGTGGTGAGGGGACATCCTGAGCTTTCCTCGTTCATCGACGGAGCTGGGGTTGGTGACGATCTCCGAGAAGAACCGGAGAAGGTCGTGGTGCTCGAGAACAGTCTCGATGAAGAACGTATTCGCGTCGCTCACGATCTTCAGCTCGCATCTGGAGAAGAAGATAGGAAGGACATCTTCAGGGGAGTATCCCGCGGCGTGGAGCTCCTCCATCATACGATCCTGGAGGGGAAGAATGGGTATTACTGCCCTTAGATATGATATCAAGTACCCCAAAAGAAACAATAAGAAAGAACCCTAAAAGATAATGATGATGATGATGATATTAATAATGATGATGATGATAATGGTAAAGAATCATAAGAAAAGGAAAAAGAAGATGAAGAAGAGAAAAACGAGCAACAAGACGACGATGATGATGAAAAGAATAATGATAATAATAATAATAATAATAATAATAATAATAATAATAATAATAATGGTAAGGAAAAGAAGAAGAAGAAGAAGAAGAACCTAGAAGAAGACGAAAGAATCGATACTCACCATGAGACAGTTCCAGGGCATGGTGGGGAGAAGACACTCGAAGATCTCGGTGGCGCCGAGTTCGTCGAAGCTAACGATGATGATAATGATATTGATAATGATAATGATGATGGTGAAGAATAATAAGAAAAAGAAAAAGAAGAAGAAGAGAAAGACGATGATGATGAAACGAATAATGATAATAACGAATAACGATGATGAGAAAGCCGTCTGGGCTGTCCTAAGTTTTCCCTGTAAATCTAACCATCGTCGTTCTAGGGCGGGAGAGAGAGATAGAGAGGGAGGGAGGGAGGGAGAGAGAGAGGGAGGGGGAGGTCGGGACGCGGGAAGGAGGGAGATCAGGGAGAGAGAGGGAGGCGGGAGGGAGGGAGGGAGGGCGGGAGAGAGGGAGGGAGAGAGAGGGAGGGAGGGAGAGAGAGAGAGGGAGAGAGAGGGAGGGAGGGAGGGAGGGAGAGGGAGGGAGAGAGAGGGAGGGAGAGAGAGGGAGGGAGGGAGGGAGGCCGGGAGAGAGAGGGAGGGAGGGAGGGAGGCTGGGAGAGAGAGGGAGGGAGGGAGAGAGAGGGAGGGAAGGAGGGAGGGAGGCGGCTGACGTGGACACGACGCGGGCGCCAACTGGACTTAGTTTAAGTCAATGATTCCTGTGTACCAACGGGCAAATGGTAGGCCACGAAACAGCGGCGCATATAGCCAAATGGCTGTATCGAGCGACCAACGGGCACGTGTCGGTAGTCCATGATCCAAAAAAAAAAAAGGTAAGACAATGAGCGCTACTCTCAGTCGATGGGAGCTGAGTGTTGACGATATCTACGACTGTCAAATTCTGCGCTTGGTCTCGATTGTACAGCTGTCTTGTTGCCGTCAGCTCGACACATCCCCTCTTGATGGTCCCGGATGATCGCTCTGTTGTCGTTTTTGCTTCTGTTCTCCGGCGTGATCGTCCCGTTTGTCTTGTTCTGGCAATTTGACATCCGAATTGATATACAGGCATTTAATGCCCTCACTCTCTGAACCCAATTTAATGGCATCCTCTCTGAACTTAAAAATTGTAGTTGTTATAAGAAAAAAACATGAGTCATCAATTGGGCTCTGTGTAGAATTTCATTTTAGTAATCAATTGGGTTACTGGCCTCGGTAACCGGTGAAACCCAATGTTTTTTTTCTCGCTTCCGTGACTTACTACATGAGTCATCAGAGAATATCACTCTACGATTCATCCACTAAACAATGAATTCACCCAATCACGCAATTAATATTATTATTATTATTCTTCCAACGCGACAAAAGTCTGATCGGTGATCTGTCAAAGGTATTTTGAAAAGGTTCGCGCAAAGGGTTCCTTCCGAAAGTATAACGGCTGCGGAATATTTCACGAGGAAAAAGCGAACCCATGGGGTTTGAGGCTCTCATCAGTCTACAAATGACTGGATTAGGTCTCGCCAGAACTCATTTCTTAAATAGCCCACGCGGCCGAAATCTGAACACCGATTTTCTGTCAGATCACAGATAAACGAGAGGGTCCATCTTGCTCATCAGCGCCGATTAGGGCTCTGGAGAAGCTCCGTCTTTCCTCGGCACATCATGGCAAATCTAGGGAGAGATGATCCCGTGGCGACGCCCCTCTTGCAGAAGCATGGCAGCGGAGGAGAAATCTCAAATGGGTTGATGGCCAGAATCTGGGAAGAGAAGAAGAAGCTCTGGGTCGTTGCCGGACCCGCCATGTTCACCAGATTTTCTACCTTTGGAGTTTCCGTGATTAGTCAGGCCTTCATGGGCCACGTCGGCTCCACGGAACTCGCCGCCTACGCCCTTGTCTTCACCGTCATCGTTCGATTCGGCAACGGCATCCTCGTAATCATCATGACGTCATCATCTCCATTAAAGATCATCGTCTTAAGGAATTTCTTTTGGTTATGCAGCTGGGAATGGCGAGCGCGCTAGAAACTCTCTGCGGCCAATCTTTCGGTGCAGGGCAGCACCATATGCTGGGTATCTACTTGCAAAGATCATGGCTAGTACTGCTCCCGTTTACTGTAGCTCTCCTTCCGCTCTTCCTCTTTACCGCCCCAATACTAAGGCTGCTGGGTCAGGACGAAGCGGTGGCACTCGTGGCGGGGAAGATCTCGTTATGGTTCATCCCGGCCCTCTTCTCGTACAGCCTCTCCTATACCCTACAGATGTACCTTCAGTCTCAGAGCAAGAACCGCACCATCACGTACTACGCCGCGCTGTCACTCTGCATACATGTCTTGCTCTCTTGGTTCCTGACTGCAAAGCTCGGTCTCGGACTTGCCGGGGTTATGATCTCGACGGTTATCGCTCTCTGGATCCCCGTGGTCGGCCAGCTGCTGTTTGCGGTATGCGGAGGATGTCCCGACACGTGGCACGGATTCTCTTCCGACGCCTTCAAGGATCTCTGGGACGTCGTCAAGCTCTCTTTCTCGTCTGGTTTCATGCTTTGGTATACACATAACTAAAACTCACCTACTCTCTTCGATTTCTCTCTCTCTAAGTCTTAAACGGTTAAACCCCACCTGATTTATCTTTTTTAACAGCTTGGAGCTCTGGTATAACACCATCTTGGTCTTGCTGACGGGACACATGGCGGATGCCGAGGTCGCCATTGATGCTCTCTCAATCTGGTGTGAACTTCATCGCTGTGAACGAGCCCTCATTTATGGCATTTGAATTGGAATCTTATCTGCGTTTCTCGCTCTTCCTTTCCCTCCGGCTTTTTGCAGTCTAAACATCAACGGATGGGAGATGATGATAGCTCTTGGTTTCCTCGCCGGAGTGGGGTAAGTATGAAACATTCTCTCAGCGGTGATTAAGCATGAACAGATTATTAAATATCAACATTTGTTCTGCAAGTGTGCGAGTGGCCAACGAGTTAGGTGCAGGAAGCGCTGCCAGGGCCAAATTTTCCATCCTTGTAGCCGTCGCCACCTCGTCTGCCATCGGATTCACGCTCTTCCTGACGTTCCTCTTCCTCCGCGGTCGAGTCTCCTACGTCTTCTCGACTAGTCCACTAGTAGCCAGCGCAGTAGCTGACCTGTCACCGCTCCTCGCCGTCTCCATTCTGTTAAATAGTGTCCAGCCTGTTCTCTCGGGTTAGCTCACAATTTCTGAGAACTTTTGAGAAAGTTTTTCGTCTCTCTCCACGGGCGTGTTTCTAGTGGAGCAGGAGTTGCTGTTGGAGCAGGATGGCAGAGCACGGTCGCCATAGTTAACATCGCGTGCTATTATCTTGTGGGCATCCCTCTCGGCGTGATTCTTGGCTATGTGTTTGATCTAGGCGTTAAGGTCTGTGACATAGATTTCTGACTCTCACTAATTCATCTGATCCGTCAATTTACCCTTACCTCAGGGCGTCTGGATTGGAACGATATTTGGAGTATCCGTTCAAAGCGTCGTGCTCATCTACATGACTTATAGAACGGATTGGGAACATCAGGTAAAGTAGACAAGGGAACGGTCAATCTCCATGTGGGACTTTTTTTTCTGGCGCCTCTCCTCCATGACGAGCATCACGTCTCACGATGATGCTGATGCATCTGAACTTGTTAATCTGCGCAGGTATCAGTCGCTAAATTACGTTTAAATAAGTGGTCGGTGCCGCAGTCAGGCAAGGAAGAACAACCAAATCATGGGGCCTGAACGAAACTCCACCGTTCCCCTTGAGGAGGGACCTGGTAGATAATTACTGTTTTTTTATTTCATAAATTATGGGTTCAATTATTTTTCATTAGTCTAGTTTTCTATTCAATTTTTATATAATCGTAGACCTGATTCTAGATGAAAAAAAAACTTGTGCGTAGAAAAAAAAGTGAGTCAAGTGCATACCGACTTAATCCAAAAATTACCTAGAGCAAAAAGAATACATATCTTCTCGTTAAGGCAGATGCTTGAAATGAAGCTTTTTTTTAATGCGTGTGGTTTAATTAACCGGAGTGCTGAACTCATCGAGTTCTAGATTTGGGATACTGCTACAAAGGACTACGGAAGGGGAAAAAAGGATCCCCGAATCATTGATCCTCTAATCCCATCAATGATCTCGATCCTCATAATGCCCTGTCGATCAAGATCGTTGATCAGATCATAAATTATTGACTCCACGATCTGGATTGACAATGGTCTATTTTTGGTTGCTGGATATAATCTAATTGCCAAGGTTGGTCGTTGATTGTGAATTTATGTTGATCGGGTAGTCGGATCATGGCACTAATCAAATCCTTCCACCAAATATCATCAGGCACAAAATCTGAAAATTTAGTAGATTAGAACATCCGCTATGACACAGAAAAAGTTCTATGTTCCCTAGTAAGGACTCAAGAATCTAAATAACATGCGCAAAAATTGAATCTAAGCATCATCCATCTAAAAGCTGAAGTAATTTATCTTTTTGCATGTATTTTATCTTGTATCATGAATCACATTTAAAAAGTGTCTGGAAAAACTGTTTAAACGCAATTATCACCTTAAATCTTGAATAACCAAGGATTGACCAAATAAAAGTTTAGAATATTAATTTTTATGGAACATTACTTTCTATGGACACGCAAAGCTCACATCAATCCTAAAGAAAATATCTAAAGCATAAGGAATTGGGAGTTTTATCTAGTTGATTTTGTAAGGAAGAGTGAGTTTCAGAAATAAAATGGAGTTAAACAATGCGTGAAAGTACTTCAAAACAGAACAATTTGAGAGGTAAAATCAGAATGACTCTTGACATAAATAGTTATACAGTGGAAAATTTTCTTTTCTCTGGATATTGGGTGGCAAGAGTCTTAAAGCACTTTCAAGGCTTTTTTACTTTTTTTTTCTATTACTCCAAATTTATATTCTTCTGGCTTCACTTCTCCTTATTCATTTTCATTGCTTTTTATTTCATCATCTACAACTTCATCCATCAGCTTTATCTGTGAAGTTTCACCCTCTTCATGATTATTTTCCAATTTACCTCCAACTTCAACTATACACTCCTTTGGCTCCTTCACTATGAACCAAAAACAAATGGACTATTTTACAACATGAGTCCTCATTTTAAATGTGATAAACTCTAAAAGTTTCAAAATGTCCAAGAAAATTCTGCCATCATTGATAGAATGACATAATTTAGACAAGACCTTGCAATCCACATACTTCAAAGTTGGTTATATCTAAACTTCCCTTCTTCGTAAGCTCATATGTATTATTGAGCATTGAACTTGACAGTTTTCTATTAATAATGGCACCTTAAGTGTGGTTTACCTCAGCTCAAGAATATTTGAGAAATTTATTTTCTTCTAGGATACTATGGGATATTCGAATAAATTTCATGTTCCTCATCTCTAATACCCTATTTTGTTGATTTTTTCAATAGACTCAAAATACTAGAAATTTACTACTTCTAAAGAGAGATTTTTAAGATATTTTTTAATTCTAATCTAAGATCATTGATAAAATGTAATTTATACATGTAATGATATAATTATTAATGCAAATTTAGGCATAAAACATTTCATTCATTTGCATGTTATCATACTTAGAGTGCATAT
>CM044104.1:8682381-8765905 GCA_024174645.1 Lemna minuta | reverse complement strand
ATAATATCCATCACTTGGGCACCCTCATGTCTTCGCTATTAACCAGGAAACCACTCATAATGTCACCACGAGTCCTTGTATTAACTTTTTCTATTTCAAGTTGAGGACATATGTATCCATGATGTAAATTGAGGGTTGAGAATGAGAGCCCAATAGATTCCTACACATATCAATATCTATCTTCTTATTTTTGTGAAACCCTATATAGGGGCTTCTCTTCTAACCCTTTTGACAGTAGTACATTTTCTCATTCTCCCGTCCAACATCTTCAAAGTTTAGTGGAAGAACAAAAAGGTAATAGATAAAATAAGGCTCAACTAATGGATCTAATGTAGAGGAGATTAATAAAAAAGTAGGAGCACGAGACTTGAAAGTCCTAAATAGTGGTTGGAGTATTCATGCCTTTTCTCACTATAGGACATGTACTTGTGATACCTTGTAATTTTATGTATTAATATTATGAATTTTATACACCTTTTCTTAAAAATATAATCGTAAATGCATGTTATCATGATTTAAATATAATTAAAATGATATTTCTTATATTTTAGAAGGTATTCATGATTTTTCATAAATTATTAACATATATGAGCATTTAATGACATTTGATTTAATCAAGAATATAATTTTTTATTTATAAAATGAATTGACATTATTATGGATTTTTATAGAATTTTAAAGGAATTTTTAGAAATTAAAATTATGAAAATCAATCTCTATATATCTCTCTCTCGATCTCGATCTCTCGATCTCGGTCTCGATCACGATCGATCTTTCTCCTTCCTTTCTCTCTCTTCCTCCCTCTCTCTCTCTCTCTCTCTCTCTCTCTCTCTTTCTCGTTCTCTCGACAGAAAAATTTTTCCGTCGCGAAGAGAGGCGTGCCACCATCTCTCGTGAGAGAAGGGCCCGTGTTTTCTCTCTCTTCTCTTCCTTTCTCTTTTTCTCTCTCTCGCGACATAAATTTTTGTCGCGATGAGAGATTTGCTTATATCTCTTTCTCTTTTCCCTCTCTCTCTCTATCTCTCCCCCTCTTCTCCTTCTTTTCTCCTTCTCTCTCTGGAATTTTCCGTTGCAGCGCACCATTCTCTCTCTCTCTTGTGACGAAACTTTCCGTCGCAAGGAGGTTGCCCTCCCTCTCTTCTTCCTCCTCCATTTTCCTCTCTCTCCTGCTACCTCTCCCTCTCTCGCTCCCTCCTGCGATCTCTCTCTTTTGCGATAGAAATTCTGTCTTGAGGAGAAGTGTGAGGAGAGGCGCACCTGCGTGGCCTCTCCTCTCACTCTTTTCTTCCCTTCCTCTAGCATAAGAGATAAATTCCAATAGCTTCTTCTAGCATTTTCTGCCATCGAGAGAGAGAAAGGAAATAAGAGATAATAGAGTGGATAGGAGAGAGGAAAGAGAGAGTGAAAGGATTTAACTTTTTTACTTTTTAGTGTGTGACTCAGCGTGAAGTTTGACCAAGCAGGAGCGGGTTGAACGATATAATTTGAGGAGAGAGAAGATCAGATCAACGGTCCATATTGCTCCAAAATAAAATCATGATATCTCATGATCTTGATCAAGTAAGGGGCTGTATTATCGTGGGCATGATTATCATTTCAAGCTCCATGAATCTGCTGGGGCTGATTTAAATTCCAAGACAAAAAATAGGATTATGAATGTTTCTATGTTTGCCTCTAGCATTGGTTAGCTTGAAGGAAAGAAGACAATTATTGACCATTCTTCATGTATGGAACATCATTTTTAGTGAGTTTCTTCTCTTCTCTTTTCATTATTCATGTTGGATGCAAGATGCCTATCCTGGGCAAAATGTATGGGCTCTCGAAGGTATGTTTTGGTTAGAGAGCATCACTAGATGTATTTTCATCATGAATACTTAGATTAGGATCATTTTTCTATTCATATTTTCTATTCTCTCATCTTTTCATCCACATTTACATATTTGTAACCCTAAAAACTACTTTCCCACTATCGATCAACAATATTTGAATGTAGTTTGGAAGCATTTGATCAGCTCATTTCATCTTTGTGCACATTTTCTTCCTTTCATCTTTCATTTCCGCTTTCATCTTTCAATCTTTTAACCTTCCTCATTGTGGATTCGACCTCGACTTGTCACTGTTCTAATTTCAAATCAAATTTTGAAGAGTTGAGTATAAATTTGTTTGATACATAAATTTGCGCATTCAAAGATCGTATTTTTACGTGTATCAACTAGAAATCACAATGGAAACAAATAAAGTAGTAGAAAAAGCATGATAAACAAAGTAAAAGGTGGGAATACTTGGCATGTGAGTTAATACCTATGTTTGTGGAAGAAGAAGAGGAAGAAGGAAGGAAGGAGGAGGAGAAGCAAGAGCATGAGGTTTCACTCCAATTGTGAGTCAAGAGACTATACTATAGAGAGAGAGGTGGGATGGGGAGAGGGAATAGGGGGCCGCGCGGGGGGAGAGAGAGAGAGAGAGGCTAGTGCGAGAAGTTAGATTAATGGACCAACAGCCAACCCAACTTTGCCAATTTTGCGGCTTAAGTACTGTTCTACATAGGGAACATCAATCACTAAATGGACCAGACATTATCGATTCAGATTATTGTGATTGATGTAGTTGATCCAATAATGATCGCGATAAGATGATCATCGATCACTGAGTTCATAGGACAGCAGTTCCGTGATGACTTTGATTATCTGATCAAGGTAATCGGCCTGCTGGAATCCGATCAGACCAATTAGGACCACATCGTTGATCAAGGTAATCGGTCGATCAGATCAGATCACCGTTGCCCACAACCACAGCGCACGATTCAAATACTGTTATACAACTCGTTGATCAAATATAACCGTCCTACAACCCTATTTCTAATTAAATGCCCACCCCACTTCTTTCCGAATTCCAGCCTCGGTGAAACAGACATCAGTCTTATTTTCCAACTGGGGTCGAGGGATTTATACAAGCCGACATTGAAATTATCATTTTCAGCCATTGACGAACATGGACCCGCCACTCGCAAAAGTGAGATTAACTCTTTTCTTTTAACCACTTGGCATGGTCTTCCACACAGCCCACATCAGTATAAAAGTTGGCCACAGCTCTGATCCGCTCAAAAAATGGAGGGAATGGCGTTGCTCTCCGCCTTTCTAATTCTGAGCGCGAGTTTCTGCTGCGCTTCCGGGGCACAGAGCCCCTCGTCCGGAAATGATTTCTGCTATAAATATTCGGTCGATAAGCTTACACCTTGTCTGCCTTATCTGGCAACCACTAGCAGCGGGAATAAGCCCCAGGTGGACGGGAAATGCTGCATAGGTCTTCGAGATATCTTCAGGGACGAGCCCCAATGCGTTTGCTTTCTAATCGCGCCCAGCAACGACATCAGTACTGTGATCGACCCCCGGAAGGCCATCTTTCTCCCCGCTCCCTGCAATGCAACCGTCCCTCCGATCATCCAGTGCTTAAGTGAGTCCATTTAAACTCTTTGATCGTTAATCTCGACGTTGCCTGTTTCACATGTCATCTTTCGTAGGAGCGAGTTCTCCTGATGGTGCCGCCCCGGATCCGGCTATGTCCGCGGGGGTCGGAGACTCCGCTACCCCTTTTCTCGCCGGGATCCTCTCGGCCATCGTCGGCGCCTTCCTCTAAGCTGGGCTGCCGCGCAAGAGAGCGAATGGACAGGGGCGGAATGTAAATTCGCGTGCGATTTATTTCAACGTCTGTGCTTCATTATGAATGTCTTTATCATAACTAAATGGCTCCAGTGAGAAATAAAAAAAAGAAGACTCTAGTGGAATGGATGCGACAGCTGCGCGATGGTCGGTAGGCAACATTAATAGACCAAATAGACATCTGAGCTACCGAGCGGTCTCCCGAACGCGGTTTTATTGCCGCACACCAGGTCAGATTATGGCCGTCAAGAACAACAATAACGTTTTGATTTTATGCAAGGGAAACATTAGTAAAAAAATGCGACATTAGGCAACATTAGTAAAAATAACTATTTGTTGGTTTCTCACACTCGGAAACTCACTCACTCACTTATCGGATTCAAGAAGAAGGAAGAACAAACCATAACGGTCCGAGCGATGACGTGGCTTCACGATTGCTAAATATCCGACGGTCACTAAATATCCTTCTTCACTTAACTCTTTAAATCTCATCTAAACCTTTTATTGAAGATCGGACGGTACAGATTATATCTTTCAAACTCCCCTTTAATCTGTAGCATTCACGACGGGAGCAACATTGATTTTGGCACGAAATTCACAAAATTTAACTCTTCCGAGTGATTTTGTGAACAAGTCTGCTAATTGATCTTCTGTCCTCACGTAATCAAGCTTAATGAGCCCTTCTTCGATGCAATCTCTAATGAAATGGTGTCTATATGCTTGCTGCGGCTGTGATGAACCGGATTCCTTGTCAATTCCAAAGCCGACTTGTTATCCACCAAGATCTTTACCAAATTCTCTTCCACCGACATTAATTCCTTGATTAATCGTGATTTCTTCAGCTGTTGCTGAAGAAACAGCTATGTACTCTGCTTCACATGTTGACAGAGCAACCACACGTTGCTTCACCGAATTCCAAGTAATTGGAAGTCCACCCAAGAAGAAAATTTGACCTGAAGTACTCTTTCTATCATTTATGTCTCCAGCAAAATCTCTATCAATGTACCCAGTGATCTTCATGTCTCTGTCACCTCTTTTGTATAAAATACCAAAATTCACAGTACCTTTCAAGTATCTCAAGATCCTTTTTGCTGCTGCAAGATGCTCTGAGCTTGCTTTATCCATAAACCTGCTCAAATAGGTGACACAATACGTTATATCAGGTCTTGTATTCATAAGATACCGAAGGCTCCCAATCAAACTCCTGAAATTTGTCGAATTCACCAATTTTCCTTCAGTTTCTTTCTGAAGTTTTAGATGCACTTCCATTGGTGTTTGTATAGAATTGCAATCATTCATTTTAAAAACTTTCAGAATATGATTCGTATAAGCTCTTTGACTCAGGAAGATACTGACTGAGGATTGTCTAACTTCCATTCCAAGGTATGAACTCAACAGACCCAAGTCTGTCATTTCAAACTTATCCTTCATTTCTTATTTAAACTTGCAGATTAGCTCCCCTCTTGGACCAGTGATTATTAGATCATCCACATAAATTCCAACAAGTAATTTTTCTTTTTTACTTCCTTTATGATATAGAGCAGTATCAAGTCGACTTCTATTAAAACCAAATTCACTCATGGTTTTATTTAGCTTCGAATTCCACACCCGAGGTGCTTGCTTCAGCCCATACAGTGCCTTGGTAAGTTTTAAAACATAAGATTCCTTTCCCTTCTTCACATAGCCTTCAGGTTGCATGACATATAAGTCTTCCTTAATTTCTCCATTTAAGAATGCAGATTTAACATCAAGATGATGTAATTTCCAATTCAATTGGGCTGCTATTGCAATCAGAATTCTGATGGAATCAAATCTAGCTACAAGAGCATATATTTCCTCATAATCAATTCCGAATTTTTGAGAATATCCCTTTGCCACTACCGAGCTTTATGCTTCATTACAGCCCCTGTTTGATCCTTCTTCATTCTGAAAACCCATTTAACTCCTATGGGTTTAATTCCGGGTGGAGCTTTTACTAAAGTCCAAGTTTTATTCCTCTCAATGGCTGATATTTCTTCTGCCATTGCACTCCTCCACACTTCTTCTTTCACTGCTTCAGCATAAGTACAGGGTTCCTCCGTAATAAGTAGATTTAAGTTATCATAAATTAAGTTTGTTTCCTCATAAACTTCTTGAATTGATCTATATCTCAGAGGTTCTTCATCAGTTAAATTTCCATCCCGAATTGGATCACTCTGAGGCAATTCCGTTGATTCTTCAAATACTTCATCGGCAGATTGAAATATATCAAGATTAAAATCCTCATAAGATATAGAATTACCTAGATTGCTCACCAAGAAATTCAAGGACTTTGATTCCTCGAATATCACATCCCTGCTTATGCTTATCTTGCGGTTTGCAGGGTCTATGCATCTATATGCTTTAGATCCTTGCTCATACCCAACAAACACCATTTTCTGACTTCTATCTTCAAGTTTTCCCACATTTGCCGTCACTTTTACATGAACTAATGAGCCAAAAATTCTGAGATGATTCACACTTGGTTTTATCCCAAACCAACATTCATATGGGGTCTTCCCTCTCAAACTTTTAGTGGCCGATGTGTTCAAAACATATGTAAAGGTTGTCACTGCTTCTCCCCACAATTCTAATGGCAATTTCTTCCCTTTAAGCATGATTCTTACAAGTCCCATAATCGTTCTATTTCTTCTCTGTACAACTCCATTCTGTTGTGGAGTATATGGTGATGTTAACTGTCTTAGAATTCCATTCTCTTCACAGTATAGAATGAATTCTTTTGACAAAAATTCTCCACCACGATCACTTCTTGCACATTTTAATTTCCTTTTTACCTCTGCTTCAGCCACCAGTCTAAATCTTTTAAAACCTTGTAGAGCTTCAGCCTTAATTGATAACAAATAAATCCACATATATCTTGAAAAATCATCAACAATGAGCAAGAAATAAGACTTACCTCCTAGTGTTGGTGGTTTAATTGGTCCACATAAATCCATGCGTACCAATTCAAGGGGTTTTCTGCTCTAAATACCGAGGCTTTAAAGGAACATTTTGCATGCTTCCCTGATATGCAAGTAGACCATAAACCTTTTGGTTTTTTGAACACAGGTAATCCTCTTACTAGTCCTCCTTTTATCATGCTATCAAGAGTATAAAACTCTGATGACAAAGTCTCCCGTGCCATAACCATGCTTCATCCTCTCTTGATAAATTGCATGACTAACTGATGGCAAGTTTGATTTGATACATATTTCCCCGAGTTTTCTATGTCTTAGTAAGTAATTTCCCTTTCTTGTCACGGATTGTAAGATATCCTCCACTTAAAGAAGTCTTACACCCTTGATCATCGAGCTTTCCAAGACTTAAAATATTTGTCTTCAGCTTTGGTAAATAAAGAACTCCTTTAAGCTCTATTTCTTCGCCATTCTTGCATGTAACAATAACGGTTCCACGTCCTTCATACTTGATGGAGGATCCGTGTCCAAAATTCAAATTCCCTATTTCATCTTTGTTAATAGAATGAAAGAATGAGACAATACCTGTCATATGACTAAGGTTCTCCGGTTCCGGTGTCGGTACCGGTTTTTTGTGAAAACCTTAACCTATACCTAACTTCGGTTCGGTATCGGTAACGGTATTGTCCGGTGTCGGTTCGGTGAAACCTATACTTTCGGTGATGAATTTTTTAAGTTAAACATAAATTAAGATTATTGACAAGAGATCATCACATCCTAATAACATTTAACATATCAAGATAAAAGGCTAATATAGGTAAAATTTAGGCATTAAAAGTTGTTACAATTAAAATTCAAAGGAGAATAAAAAAGAGAGTTTTAGCAAATTAGCATTTCACAAGTCAACTTTCTTCAACTTCTTAATCCATTTCATCATCTCGGGTGGCATCCTCACGACTCCAAGACTTCAAGGTCATCAAAGCAGATATAGTGTCGGGAGCTAGCCTTCCTCTTCGAAATGTGATAATTCCTCTACCTGTGGAAAAAAGACGCTCAGAGGGAGAGCTCGATGCACAAATAGATAGAAACTCCTTTGCGAGCACTGAAAGGCGTGGATATTTGTTAGATCCTCTCTTGTGCCACCATTGTAACGAGTCATCACGTAAGCAATCAATACAAGGTTCACATAAGTAATCATCTAACTCAACCTTTACTGATTGCTCATCGACTGCTGTGCTCCTACTTGATTGTCGCTCCATAAATTGCATCATTACTTTTGAACGCTTATGAGTCCTTGAAGCTACTAGATCATCAATCGGCATAGAACTTGAACCTTCTCCGATACGCACTGATTCAAGCAAATTAAGTAAAGTTTCCACACCAAACTTTTGCTCACCATGAGGAATATGCTCCAACTTGAATCTAGGGTGTAGCACTGTGGCAATAGGGAACATAGGCTTTCTCCTCACTTGCATTTCATATTTCAGCAACTTCTCTTTCATTGACGTGTATGCATGTCTTAGTGCCTTTGCTTTGTCATTGCTAATTTTTGTCCCTGTGAAATCTTGGAGAGGATGATATAGCTCAAAAATTAATGAGTCCAATCGTTCAACTAGAAGTCCATACAATCTCGATACATTTGGCGACGTAATTGACTTCGACTTAGAAAATACCTGAGTTGCCTCACGGAAAGCCAAGAGTTCACCTGCAAACATCTTTAAGAGCTCCCATTCTTCATCCTCAATTAAAAAGTTTACTTTGTTTGTGTTTAGATGGTCGCTCGCCATTACCTTCAATACTTCTCTTTTTTCCCACGCAGCTTCGATCATGTCATATGTTGAATTCCACGTGGTTCGGACATCCTCAACAAGAATATTTTTATTTGACATTTCCTACTCATCACACAAATTCTTATAGTGATAAATCCTCTTAGGAGAAGAATTAATTGCAACGACAAGTTTTCGAAGTCTTTGAAGAATCTCACCAAATTGTTTTTGATTGATGGCTTCTAGTCCCTCTATATCGTTGTCGTCATCTTCACTATCCGAATATGACTCCTCATTACCAAGTTCCTTTAAGCCACGTTGCACTGCTAGATTAAGAACATGGGCCATGCAAGGTGTGAGATAGTTCTTGGTGAACCTTGAACGAGAACCCTTCAACAATTTTTCTAAGCTTTCTGCCATAGTTTTATTATTGCTTGCATTATCAGCAGTGATTGCGCACAACTATACAAAACAAGGAAACAAGTATTTAGTGTAAAAAATTATACAAAAATTAAAAACATTTCTTACCTTATCTGTCAAATTGTAATCTACCAGCACTTCATATAACACTTTTGCCATGTATGCACCTCCATGAGATCCACACAACTCTTTGACAGCAAGAACACATTCATGAAGTTTCCACAAGTCATCGATCCAATGAATCGTGATCCCAATAATTGCCAAATGATTTGTAGTAGTCCAAGTATCTACAGTAAGTGACACTTTCTCAATTGGTTGAAACAATTGTCGCATTTTTCCCTTTTCATCATCAAATTTTTCAAAGATGCCACGTCGTAATGTGTTTCCACTCGGAAGGGACACATCACATTGTGCAAAATAGGAACAAAAAGCTTCAAATTGTGGATGCTCAAGGGTCGAAAAGGCTGTATCCGTATTGATTATCAAATCAATGCATCTTTCCTTTGTAAGCTCTGGAGTCCTTCCTGAATATTTACTTTTTTTGGAAAAACAATTGGTCAATGGATTTTGAGTACCTGAAGGCTTGAGATCCCTATAAATAGAGTGATGAAACTTTTCTAAGTGTTTCCATAGAGCCATAGTGCTTCCCGTCTTGTCTCTCTTTATTATCAAATCTCTCGAAGGGTACTTTGCTTAAAAATGTCGCAAAAATAATCACCATTGTCGTTCTTCGTATAGTATACCAAAGCCGGGGAGCCTTTTCGACGTTGAGAGGAATTTATAGTGCTCACACTTGTAGAAATATGCGTCTCTGCATTATTTGAGGCAATCTGCTAACAATAGATGAATGTAATGTTATTTAGTTATTAAACTAGATAAATATTTCATGTACAATGAATGAGAAATTATAGACAATAATATAAAAAAATTTACCTCATCTTGAGGGATATCCATTTGAGGTTGTTGATGCTCCATGATTGCAAACTTAAATGTCTACAATTCAAATAATCTACATTAGAAATTTCAGATCCTAAAGTGCTATGAATTTCAGATCCTAAAGCATAATCTACTGTTCTAAAATTAGATTTTATCTTCGGAAGTGGCAAGTAAAAGTATAATTTTCAGTTGCATGAAGAGAATTTAGTTAATTCTATGAAGATAATTTAGATGAAAAATCTTATGTGCTGTGAAAATCATGGCAAGAAAAGAGAGGAATGAGAGGATAAACCTGGATAGAGAAAGATAGTGATTAGTAGGGAGAATGTGGAGGGAGATCGAGGAGAGAGATAGCAAAGAGTTGGGGGATTGAGACAGAAAGAGGGCGGAATAGTTGAAGTAAGAGGAATCGAGTTGGAAAGGGAGATAGGGTAGGAAATCTTACCGTAAGAGAAAGACGGATGGAGAAGGGGAGAGATGGAGAAGGATAGAGGATGATGGAGTGATCCTCTATCCAAAGTCCAAACCGTCAAACTGTTCTCGCAGCCTGCGAAAACTGAAACGCACAAGAGTCGAGCCTGCAAGACCGTGAGAGAGAGAGAGAGAAATCCAGAGAATGAGACAGAGTTGACGATTTGCTGGCTGCGGAATGTGGATGAGAGAGTGAGGGATTTGCTGGCTGCGGAATGCTGAGTCTCTGCCTCTCTTGGTGTTTCTGCAGTCCGCACTTGCGAGAGAGAGAATGAGAGAAAATTAAATATTAAAAAAAAACCGTTGGCTTCGGTTTTCACCGGAAGTGAAAACCGAAACCGAACTGAAACTTCGGGTTGGCTATTTTTTTAGCACCGTCGGTGTCGGTTCGGTTTTCTGTTTTCCGATAAGGTTTTGGAGAACCTTACATATGACTGCTCGCCCCTCTGTCAAGGTACCTGACGTATCGTTTTCTTGCGTAATTTAAAACACAAAGACGATGGTCAAAAAAATTTATAAAACCGAACTCACAAAGACAAGATATAATAATCAAGTATTGGGTAAGCATCGGGTCGATCCACAGAAAGTAGGGTTGACTTTAATCGCAGAGTTGAGTTGGTCAAAATTAGGTTTAAAAGGAGTTTTAAATAAGAGAAAATAAGATGTGAGGAATGGAAATGATATAAATAAGCTAAATAAGAAGTTTTAAGAGTTGAAATCTTGGATTTGACAGAGAAAAGTCAAAAGTCAAAGTCAAAGCATTGACTTTGGCCAATAGTAGGTGTTCTACAAAATCAGAGAATCAAACAGAGTCAGAAGATTACGAAAATTAGATATTTGGAAACTAGAGAGAAAATTGAATTTATTGATATATATTTCGTAATTTTTGGATAAGAAATGGATTTATTATGAATTATTGAAAATCAACTATTAGAAAATCCCCGAAATTAACACATCGGAGGAAATCTTCAAATTGAATGACCAAATGAAATCCAAATCTTTCAATTTCTATGTCAATGGAAAGCTAAGAACCAGAGGAATCTAACAAGACCAAAATTATCAAATTCTGATTTTAAATTAAAAGTAATTGACCCCAAAAGTCAACATTTGACTTCTGATGAAAGATGAACAGCCCTTGGTCAAACGTCAAATTGGAGGGTCAAATGAACTCAGAATTTGATGAATTTTCTATCCACGGAATGATGAAAAGAGGAATCCAATGAAACCAAAATCAAGTGATTTAGAATTATAATAGAAGAGATATCCTATTTTTAAAATCAGCAACTTTTCGGACTAAAAATTAGGAAAAATCAAGAACACTATGAACTACTTTGCGAAATTTAAGATCTAAACCTAATAAAGATACAAATTACCTCTTGATAATCGATCGAATCTCACTACTAACCCGATTGCCGCAAGAATGGGGCCTCAATTCTTGTGGATTGAAGCGAATTTGCTCGGATTCTTCCTCGTGGACGTTCAGAATTCAAGGGGAAAATTCGATGAAATCAAGAGATGAAATCGTGATTATCATGCTTCAATGGATGCGTCTCTACACACTTGGAAGCAAAGGATCACGAGAACTTAGGACCTTCCTCGAAGCTCGTTTAATTTTTTCACGAGTCGATCAAAAGTTGAAAAACAAAGAAGAGAAATACATGCTTTTAAAGAGGGAAATCGGCCCGAAGATCGTGGCCAATTGATGCGGTCGTGGTAGTCGGTTGCGGGCGTCGTGGGAGCGATTCTCTGGTGCGGCGTCGTGGCTTCAATTCAGCGGTGAATCGGCGTGAATTTCGCTTCATAAAGACCCATGATCGACTCACGATCGAGCCACGATCGCGCCGCGATCGGGCATCGATCGTGATGTTAGTGCTCAAATGATCGCCCTCAAAAATCCGTGAGAAGCGTTTCCGCCTTGATTTAGCCTCTTAGGAATCCTGATCGCGCCACGATCGTGGTTCTTGCTGAGCCTCCGTCTGCCGTCTGATCGAGATTTCTTGAATTGACGATCGCGATCCCCCGATCAAGTGTACCATGACTGTGAGGAGAGTCCACCGCTCGATGGAGATCCAGCGCTCCTCGTGTCGCCACGTGGCTTCAGGTAAGCGCTCCGATCGTGGTCACTTAACATCTTTTTAACTCACGTGCTGATTTGATGATCGCGTGGACTTGGGTCCACGCGATCTCTGCCGTTTTGACTGCATCGAACGCCCGATAAGCCACCACGTCACCCGCAAACGGTAAGTATCGTGTGGGACATAGTCCCACATGGAATAAAAAAGGAGAATATGCGCCTATAAATTAGGGGGCGGTTTTACGCTTATGCGTTACCGCCCCAAATTACTAACTAGGGCCCACTATTCCTGTGGGCCCTCCACTTACCAGCCTGCCACGTGGCGCCCCACACGGCACCCACATGGATCACGTGATCGCGTAGCCTCCTGCCACGTGGCCGCGCCACTGTGCGCCTCCTGCGCCCCGTGCGGGCCACCCGGGCTCTGCCACGTGGCCTTAGTGCTGCGTCGCACCCCGAGGCGGTCCCGCGCGCCGCGTCAGCCGCCGTCTGGGCCCGCTCGCCACGTCATCACCTGCGGTAAGCTTACCCCCTTTTTGCGATTTTAACAGGGAAATTAATCTAAAAATTCATTTAAAAATCAGATAAAATTCAAAAAAAGGGCTAAAACTTCAAAAAATCATATCTTAAAATATACAACTCCTTTTTAATCCAAAGTTTCTCCATTGGATCACAAATTCTTTTATTTTTAATATCATGTCATTTAAAATATATTTAGAAAGAAGAAATCAAGATGACTTATAATTTCCTTACATCATTTCTCATTAAACATTCTAAATCATAAATTCATCCTAAAATTATCCTCCCAAACATTTACTAAAGTCAAAACTCATTTGATAACAGAGATTAACTTCTATTAATTTAAACAAAAGATTAATCATCTATTAAGCATGAAATTACCCCTAATTTATGCATAAATATCAACTTTAGTGAAATGACATGCCAATGGAGAAAATTCCTAAAAAGTATGATAACATGCATCATATTCACATAAAATAAGCATGAATATGAGTTAATTAAGATAAGAATTCAAGTTATAAATGCATGTTATCAGTACCACAGATCACAATTGACATCATCTCTATTTCCTTGAAGCAATCTTTCAGTTAATTCACTGTCTGAAAGAATCATTAAAGCCGATTCTTCTTCAGATTCTTCCACTAAATTTGCTTTCTCTTCTTTCCCTTTCTTATTTTTCTCAGCATGACACTCATCAGCAAAGTGGCCCATCTTTTGACAATTATAACATTTTATTTTTGATTTATCGAAAGGCTTCTTTTCACCTTCATCGCTTTCTTCCTCTTGGTGTCTTCCTCTTCCACGTCCTCTACCTCTTCCTCTTTGACCAAATCTACCTCTTCCTCTTGAAGTCTGACCTTGATCAGTCTTCTTTGTCATCTTGGATGCTTTTGACAACAACGCTTGCTCCTCTTCACGATTGTCTCTTTCAATTAATCTTGATTCATGCACACGCAGTGAACCGAGAACTTCCTCAACAGTCATTGGTTTTATGGTACCAATATGCTCGAGAGAGAGAGTTAACGTATCAAACTTCTGTTGTAAAGACCTCAACAGCTTGGATACATCATCCTTTTCTTCAAGATTCTCCCCCAAATCTCTATGTTTAGATAATACTTTCGTAAATATTAAATTATATTCACTCACCTTCTCGTCCTTCCTCATGGACAAGTTTTCAAACTCTCGCCTCAAGAATTGAATTCTTGATTGAATCACATGGTCTACTCCGACGTGTAGAATCTTTAGAGATTCCCAATTTTCTTTTGCCGATTTCTTGATATCCATTTGGAAACTTGCTGATTCGGGAATCGAACTAAGAATCGCCGACAATGCCAACCGATCTTTCTTTCGGTTTTCTTCATCCCATCCAATCACTTCCCACAAACCATGCGCCTCTAAGTAGACTTCCATACGCATTGCCCAGAGGCGATAATTCGTATTCGATAATATGAAATTAGATTTTATCACCTGATTCTCTAATTTCTGCAGAACACCAGTTGATGATGAGCTCGCCTCCCCAATCTTCCGCGGCATCTCCACAGGTAGATCTTAGAGCTCTGATACCAATTTTTGGTTCCTCACACTCGGAAACTCACTCACTCACTTATCGGATTCAAGAAGAAGGAAGAACAAACAAAGAAAGATGATTATCACTCTCACACACGCACGTTCACCGCATACACGCCTTAAAATAGGCAAAGAAAGAAAGAAAAATACAAAGGAGGAAGACCGTAACGACCATAACGGTTCGAGCGATGACGTGGCTTCACGATCGTCGTTATAACTCCTCAAATCCGACGGTCGCTAAATATCCTTCTTCACTTAAATCTTTAAATCTCATCTAAACCTTTTATTGAAGATCGGATGGTACAGATTATATCTTTCACTATTAAGGGGTTGGATCTCAGCCTTTAATTCCACCGGCAATAGTTTTGGGCATCACCTGATTTGACAAGAAACAAGCAGGTCACCTTAGCAAATTTTGACGCTCATTGATAGAGTATAACAGCTTACAGCTTCATTTGAAAGGATCCCATCTAGGGTTTATACTAGGGGAAATGGGCGTCCGGTTCATTTATTTGTGGACATGAATATATATATGAACTGTCCGTCATAATCATGGAACGGAAGTTTGGATCGTTAGATCATCAGATCTATGATTCGACGATTTGATGGAAAATCATGATCAGTGAGTTCTGCCTTTCTTTCAAGCAGGATCACCAATTGGATCATCGATCTAATGTTCCAGCGATCTCAAGACCAGCAGGCATTGGTGGCAGCCACAACAGCAGGACATGGAGGCAGGGATGACGCATGACACCTGCAGGTGATGGCAATGGCAGTGTTTATCTCAATTTCTCGCCCTCTCTCTCAGTCACTATTATATCGTCCTACAAGTCTTTGTCTCTTCCTATTCTTGTGTCTATACACCTTCTAATGTCTCTTGATCTACCCCTCTTCTCCCTATATACACCCATATAACCCTCCATAAATGGGGGATAAAGGAGTCCACACTACATCATTATCTCCTCTCTCTCTCTCTCTCTTCTCTTTCTTCACATGGTAAGAGAGCCATGGATGTATTCCTTGGCCTTCCTATGTTGCTGCCACAGTCGCTAATGGCATCTTGCTTTGTTAGTGGCATTGTTCTTCTAGCATCCCACTATCATAGTGCAGCCCACTGCTACTTGCTGCCCTCCCTGTTGCATTTTGTGCCGCCGTGCTATCTTGTTGGCACCACCTCTGGTTGGTGTATTCTTTTCTTATTCATCTTCTCTACATGTTCTTTATTTTCCTCTATTGGGGTTGCTTCTTTCCTTCATCACTCCTATTGGCCTCTCTAAAACTCTTTGTGGCCATTTTCAATGGCCTTTTGGATCTGTGGCTGCTGCTTCTCACTAGCAATGACTCTCACTATGTAAGCTTCAAAGTTAAATTCTTGCTCTTGATCTTAGGGGCACACTCTAACACAGTCTATGACGACACGAGACCGCGAGGTCGTCGATTTCACACAGTCTCGTGTCAAAAATAATACCGAACTTACCAATTTGGGGAATAAAGAGAGAATTGAGGGGTATAATGGTAAATACGGGTCGAATCCACAGGAATTTAGGTATTTCCGAGATATCTTTTGGAATTTGGTCAAATTGGACGATGAATTGAGGTGAGAAATTAGGGAAAATGGTGTTTTTAGAAAGAAGACTCAAAGATCTATCCGTGGAATCAAAAATCACTCGATTTCGATTAGTAATCACGGAGAAATCAAAGATGGAAGTGGGAAGAAATTTTTGGAATCGCGAAGAACACAAATTGAAATTGAAATGAAATTAAACTTAAATTGAAGTCCTAATCCTAAAATTGATGATACACGACGATAGATAAGAGGATAAACTTGTTTTCTAACCCGAGATAACGATCAAATCGATCCAATTGATCGCCGGATCGACGGCTCTTCATTCCGCGAATTCAAACGTGAACATCGGTGTTCAAGAGACAAATTCTCCTCGCTCGATCGTCGAAATCTCTCTTATAAACACTCCGTTGACGCGGAATCTTGTCTAGAAGTGATTAAGAGAGAGATTCAAGAGAAGATGCAAACAGATAGGTCAATTAGATCAAATCTCTCAAGAATACATCAAAACGACGAAGAACTCGTCTATTTATAAGGGCAAAAAAGGAGAGCCGTTCGATCGATGCGTTAAGGCGCGATCAACGGTCGTGATGAAACGCTCCTTTAATGAAACGTTACGGATAAATCCCGGCCGTCCAATCCCCGATGAACGGCTTGGATGATCCGCTCGATTGATCGTTATAAAACGCCTCAGTTGTCGCCCCTTGGATCGCGATCGGACGGCTGAGATGCGATCCGCGTAAACGCATCTCAGCCGTTATAATGTTTTAATTAAACGCACGTGTCTTTGATGATCTCCGGTGGTCCTGGCCTCCACGCGATCGACGCGTGCGATGCTGCCACGCCGCCGATGATCCAGCCGTTATAATTCCTCTATTTGGCACGTGCGTCTGATCGCGATCAATGGTCCGGCGCTCACGCGATCGACGCGTGAGATCGACGCGCGCCATCGATCCGACGCCTATCGTCGCGCCACGTCACATGCAAGGTAAGAACAGTGTGGAGATTAGTCCCACACGGAGAAATAGAAAGGAGAATGTCGGGTATATAATACCCGACATTTAAGAGGGTTAATACCCTCCCCATCTAGGCAAGGCTGAAGAACCCTTTTATTATATATAGTAATAATAAAATAATATAATATATACGCGCCACGTAGGCACTGCGCGGGTCCGCGTGGCGCTGCCACGTGGCCTTGCGTGCCACGTCGCATCCACGCGGGTCCCGCGCCCATTTTTTAATTTTTTTTATTTATTTTTATTATTAAAAATCGAAAATAAAATAAGAAAAATAGTTTTAAAAATCCGGAAAAATACAGAAAAATCCCTAAAAATTGTAAAAAATCATATCTTTTAAAATACAACTCCAAATTAATCCAAATTTCTTTCATTGGATCTGAAATTTAATTATCTATCATTCTAAAAATTCAAAATATTTAAATAACAAGAGATTTAATTTATATTTCAAAAATACATTCATTTCTTTAAGATTTTAACTTTAGAAAATTAAATGAATGTTCATAAATATGATTTCTCTCATTATTTAACTTTAAAAACCATTCGTAATCTCAAGTAAAGATGGGTTGTAAAATAATTTATCCTTAATTTATCATAATTAACCCTAATTTAGTGCATTTTGAGATTATGACATAAATATGCATAGAATGATAGAAATGCACTCAAAGTATGATAACATGCACATAAATGTAATGTTTTATGCCTTAAATTGCATTAATAATCATGTTTTATCATGTTAAGATTGCATGTTATCAGTCTACCACACTTGAGATGATGCTTATGACTGCTTACATTGTTGGCATTCAAGGGAAAAAAACCATTTTTCTCTGAAACAACCTCTCTCAACACTTCTTCTATTAGTGTCACCCCTTATTGGTTCTACTCCTTATATTGCCCCTTATAGGTGCTTCTCCGATAGGCAATCCTTTCTCCCACTGAATGCTAGTCAATTGCTTATTATCATTATGCTGGATAATATATGGATTACAAGCCAATCACCCTTCCATGTCTTGTTTTTATATATTGAAGTGAAATTTTATTTATTGTCATTATTATATGATGTTTGTAATGAATTCTATGAGAGTATACAATAACTAACTGATACAAATATTATTAGTCTTTAAATATATATAATAAATCCTATTCAAAGGTAATTGATGACATGTAAATTAACACGAATTGCATGCATTTCATGTGTTGCTTTAAGCGACAAGGATCATAAAAACCTATTCTTATGGGTTAATGGTGGGGACACCTCAACAACAAAAGAAGCATTCAAGAAAGTACCAAGGCAATAAAAGTTAAGGAGGAATGTGACGATTAGGAGTCATCTATATCGAGTAAATAACATGCTGATCTTGACCAAGAAATTCAGCAATCTATCATTGGAAGACATATATATCAAGAGACTTTCAAGACATGAAGAGGAGCAAGCCCATGAAGATAGGGGTGCCACCCCTTAATCCTTTGAATACTTAAACTACTTCCCTTGACTTGGCCAAATCTTGGTAATGACCTAAAAACTTTAATTTTGAGCCCTTGACCAGGACAAACCACTTTTCTAAAATTTAGAAACCCCTTTGACCAAGTCAAACAGCTACCTAAATTATAGGAACCATTTTTCTATTCCTAAAATTTAGGTTATTTGTATCTTTGATCCTTCTTTGACCAAGTCAACCTCAACCAATGTGGTGGCGTACGACCCCCGTCGCCACCAAGACACGATACCACGACGCCGGAGGAGCCCGTTTGCGCGCGCGGATCTATCCGCTTATCTTTGTTTCTTTATTATGAACTTTTTGACCCGCACGTGTTTAAGCGGGTCCTCGCTTATTTCCCTCTTCTTTTTAGGCTTTCGGGTGGGTTGTTCCCTTTTCGGGATCCCATTCGTGAAGCCCTTTCTTTTGTGAACCTTTATTTTCTATGAGTATTTTGGGTTTGGGGTTGTGGGCCTGATGCAGGACCAGGTGTGAAACCGGTCTCACACCGTGATACTAGGGGTGAACTAGGGGAGGGGTTACCTAGGTGAATTCTAATATGATGTAATAAACTAATAATGTAGTCAAGCAACGTGCCGTCTCGGGTGTCACCTCCGTAGGCCCTGGGGTGCGCCGAGTAGAGTCCATCTTGGAGTCCTTCTGATCCATGTCCTTGCGGGCTTTGGGCCGTGAGTCATCGAGGGGAGCTCAACAGTCAACCCGGCGGGTTGGACCACGGTTGGAATCCTATCAATTCGTCTAATCTCTCGGCCTATCTAAATCCCGAAGGCGGCGGAGACGGTGCGGGAGATACTGAAAGAAATATAGACTTCGACGTAAAATAAAGAGGGGATGTGTGCCTAACCTGCGGGGCACGAGCCCGGTCGATCGTGACAATGGAGGCCGTTCGTACGCGGCACTAGTGGGCGGCAAAGGGGAGAGTTGAGTCGGCGATGTCGACGGCGTGAGAACGTGTCGGGGTGGTTCAATCGTGAACAAGTGAAGCGAGCGCAAACGGGACACGTGCGGAGTGTGCGGGAAGAAGCGACGGGGGTGGTCGATAGGTGAGCGAGCAGGGATGTCCACTCAGGCGGAAGCGTGATCAACCCCAAGTGGGCGTCGTGCCCCTTTGCTAGGAGACGTGGAGCCTGGACGGCCCACAAGTTGTTGAGTCGACGGTGATCGGGCAGCAGGATCTCGCAGCGTGATGTCGCGCCAGCCAGATGGAATTGACGTTGGATGAATTTAGTTCAGCGGCGGCTTGGAATCTGCAGGATTAATCAAGTAAGGAGGGTAGCCGGGGACGCGGGCGTTCAGCGAGGGAAGGCAGGCCGACGGGGAGTCCTGGAAATCCGCAGTGCGGACGTGGGAGAGAGATCGTCCGGGGAGTGGTGCTCGGTGGCGGGCGATTTTGGCAGGAAATCGGCGGGGATTCAGAAAGTCGACAAAGGATTCCGAATTCAGGGGGGTGAAAGGAAGAGTCGTGTAGGGGTGAGGATGGCGGATAGAGGTGTTGTCAGAATTAATTCGGAAATGAATAACTCGGGACGTGGGAATTCAGGCGAGTCAATGGGTGCTGGCGTTTTCTCGAGAGTGAGAAATTCAGGACAAGAGGAGGGAGTTGCAGATGGGGCGGGAGGAAGGTAGGGAACGTTGGAAAATGGCATTGGATAGAGAGAAATTGGGCGATATTGGGAGGTGGGAGGAGGAGGAGTTTGAGAACGGGATTCTGTGGTTTTGGGGGACGAGACGCGCTCACGGTGGACGGTGATGTGATGGGAGGAAGAAGGCGAGCAGAAATTGAGGGAGAATTCGAAAGATCGTGGGGAGGAAGAGAGGCTCGTCGGAAAAGTCACAGAGATGGGGAAAGACAGGGAGGAGGCGTTCACGGATGGGGAGGTGGAGGAGATAGTCGGGAATGGGTGGATGATGGGAGGTACGTGGAGGGGATGATTGGAGGGGATGGCGGTGCTGCGATTTGGCGGCGGCGGTAGCCTGAGGTGGCGGCGGCGGCGGCTGCAGGAAGGCAGCACGCTGGTAACTAGCGACCAAGGCAAGGGGAGGCGGCAGTCTCGGCGGCGGGCACGGCGGCGGCACGTGGTGGTGCGGCGGCGGTGGCGGCGGCGGAGGCGGTTGTTGGTCTCCTTCCTTGATCTTCCTTGAGCAGCCACTTGAGAGGGAGGATGATCCTTTCTTTCTTCAAATGACGGTTAGGGTTTGTGGGGGGGTCCCTTCCCCTCTTATAGAGCCACATTATCCTTGCCCTTCTTGTGGCGGATAACGAACGTGTAGTCCTGCAGATACTCCACCCACCGCGCGTGTCTGTCGCTCAGCTTCTGCTGCAAGTGGAGGTACTTTAGGGCCTCGTGGTCCGAAAAGAGCACAAACTCCTTGGACAGGAGATAATGGCGCCAGTGTCTCAATGCCTGAATGACAGCGTAAAACTCCTTATCGTACGTGGAGTACCGGAATCTAACGTCATTCAGCTTCTCGCTGAAGAACTCGACCGGGTGGCCATCCTGGCTTAGGATACCCCCGATGCCAACGCCAGAGGCATCGCAGGGGACTTCAAACACCTTGCTGAAGTGGGTAACCGCAGGACCAGTGCCTGGGTCGTCAAGGCGTTCAATCGGTCGAAGGCCTGTTTGGCTGCCTCGGTCCATTGAAGCGGCTCCGGCTTGAGGCAGTCGATGATGGGTGCCATCACAGAACTGAAGTTCTAGACGAATCGGGGATAAAACATCGCCAGTCCAATGAAGCTCAGGACGTCATGGATCGTGGAAGGTCGGGGCCATGAGGAAATGGCTCGCACCTTCTCTGGATCGGCGGACACACCCTGTGTCGACACGATGAATCCTAGGAAGGAGACCTCGATCGTGAAGAAGTAGCACTTCTTGGGATGGGCGTAAAGCTTCTCCCGTCGAAGCGCATCGCAAACCTAGCGCAAATGGTGCCGATGATCCTCTCACCCGCGGTTGTAGATAAGAATGTCGTCGAAGTAGACGACAATGAATTTGCTAATGAATGGGCACAAGACCTCATTCATCAGCCGCTAGAATGTACTAGGCACGTTCGAGAGGCCGAACGGCATAACTCGCCACTTGTAGAGACCATCCTTTATCTTAAAGGCGGTCTTCCACTCATGCCCTGGACGAATCCGAACCTGGTGATATCCGCTTCTCAAATCAATCTTTGAGAAGACCGTGGATCCTGCCATCATGTCGAATAAGTCCTGCAGGCGTGTGATGCAGGACGGGGTGTGCAAACCCTCGTACCTGATCAATGAAAGGCGATGACCAGTGGAAGGGCCATCGGCCCGATCCGATAAGGGGGGGTGAAAAAAAACCTAAGACTCTAAGTTGACCACCTAACCTAAGTACAGGCAGGCGTGCCAATCAGCAAAGCCAATACCGGGTAACCCGGGAAAACTCGCGATGATGGGTAGGGTAAGACCCTCTCGATCCACGTCCGGGGGCGCGGAGTCGCTCGTCGTGGAGTAGCCAATGGCTGCAACTCACGCTCAGTGTTGGACTTGACGATCACGTCAGAAGTCTCGATCCTACAAATCTGCTCTACCCTACCTATGTTCCGTCCGACAGGGTGGAAACAAACCAAGGAGAACCTTGGAAAGGTAATTAAACTAAATACGGAAGGGAACGGAGCTAACCTTTGGGGCGGCGTAGCTGGACGGGTCGTGACGGGCGGAGAGTCGGCGTAGGCAGGGGCGTCCGGCGAAGAGTGGTGCGTAGAATCCGAATACGGGCCTTCGAGTAGCTGTTAATCGTTGTCGACAACAGGGGTTGATGAGCGGCTGGACCACGGAGTAAGATCGCCGGTCTTCTGTGATGCGCGGTTGATTCACGTATGGACTGGCGGGTGAGTCACGAACCACTGGAGAAAGAAGGGTGCGTCGCAGACGTGGCGATAGGTGGGTCATGGGAGGGAGTGGTGAAAGTCGATAAGTAGGGAAGGAGAATCGCGGAAATAAGGCAGACGAGATGGGCGAGTAGGAGGGGGGGTGAGGAAGACGTAAGGCAGGTGAGGAGGAAAGCGCGTCGTGGGAATAGAGGAGGTCGTGGGACAGAAAGGAAGTAAGGCGTCTTGTGGGGGAGGGTAGTCGGCCGTACTGCCACAATGCACGTGGGGTGCCAGTGCGGCGGGAGTCGAGTCTCTCCCTGCGAGACATGCAGGCAGGAAACGTGGCGACGACAGGTGGGAGACGGCGGTTCCGCGTTAGCAGGCGTGGAAGCGGCTTTTGCAGGCCTCGCGGTGTTCAGAGGCGGCGACGGGTAGGAATCCCGCTCTCTTTCTTCTCGCGACGCTTGCTAGAAAAAAGCGCGGCGTGTGCAGGCGGAGGCCCCGCGGTTACGTGGTGGCAGGCGAGATGCAGCGTCAGCGGGCCTTGAGGTGTGCCAAGGCGGCGAAGCACCTAGGGGAGAGGATGAGCTGGCGGGCCGGACTTCTTCTCCTGACGCACCTTCAGGTGGACGAACTAGGTGAGTGTAGCACCCGGACTAGTTCCGGATGTCGACGAGACGTGACGATCGCGGGAGTCACCACTCGCGGAAGAAAATTATCCTCCCGCGGCCTGGGAGGGCGATGAGAGTAGGATACTGATAACATGCATTTATAACTTGAATTCTTATCTTAATAAACTCATATTCATGCTTATTTTATGTGAATATGATGCATGTTATCATACATTTTAGGAATTTTCTCCATTGGCATGTCATTTCACTAAAGTTGATATTTATGCATAAATTAGGGATAATTTCATGCTTAATAGATGATTAATATTTTGTTTAAATTAATAGAAGTTAATCTCTATTACGGAATGAGTTTTGACTTTAGTAAATGTTTGGAAGGATGATTTTAGGATGAATTTATGATTTAAAATGTTTAATGAGAAATGATTTAAGTAAATTATAAGTCATCTTGATTTCTTCTTTCTAAATATGTTTTAAATGGCATAATATTAAAAAGGAAAGAATTTGTGATCCAATGGAGAAAATTTCAATTAAAAAGGAGTTGTATTTTGAGAAATATGAATTTATGAAGT
Source organism: Lemna minuta (assembly GCA_024174645.1). NCBI lineage: Eukaryota > Viridiplantae > Streptophyta > Magnoliopsida > Alismatales > Araceae > Lemna > Lemna minuta. The sequence continues at coordinate 8,742,447 of CM044104.1, read as the reverse complement.
TATGCATCTTTTTCTGATTTTTATTTGAGTTTTAAATCAAATTTTTAATTAAAAATAAACGCAAAAAAGGGGAGTATTTACCTGTAGGTGATGACGTGGCAAGCGGGCCCACGCGACGGCCGACGTGGCGCGCGGGACCGCCTCGGGATGCGACGTGGCACTGAGGCCACGGTGGCAGAGCCCGGGTGGCCCGCACGGGGCGCAGGAGGCGCATTGGGTGCGGCCACGTGGCAAAGGGCCACGCGACAACGTTGGTCCACGTGGGCGCCCGTGAGGGGCGCCACGTGGCAGACAGGTTTGCATATGGAGGGCCCACGGGAATAGTGGGCCCTGGTAAGAATTTGGGGGCGGTAACGCAAATGCGTTACCGCGCCCTTCAATTTATTCATGCCAAATGCGATTATTTTCTCCGTGTGGGATTATCTCCCACACGGTCCTTACCTTTGCAGGTGACGTGGACGCACGGTGGGCGTTGGATTCGGTAAGAACGGCAGAGATCGCAGCGTTAAATCGAGACACGCGTCAATCAATAACGACGTCAGCCTAATGATTGCACGCGTTTTCTTTTGACTGACATGTCTCTAACCGAGACATGTCAGTCAGGAAGGGCGGCGGCCAATGAGAAAAAAAACTGTTTATTTTGCCGCCTAGTAAGACAAATGTCATTTAATGCTTTCTTTTTTCAAGAATAACGGTCGAGGTGACGTGGACCAATGAGAAAAAAGAGGGAGTTTCCCCGCCTAATAAGACAAATGCTATTTAATGCTCTCTTTTTCAGGAATAACGGTCGAGGTGACGTGGACCAATGAGAAAAAAGAACGCCTTTTTCCCCGCCTAATAGGACAAAGCTAATGGTTGTGACGCATTAATTGCGCCGCAATCCCTGACTGTTGCATTAAATGCACGAAACCGCGTGCATTAAATGCAACATGGTTTCCATCGTGCCGTTCCATGTGGCCACTCCAGATTCGATGAAAGCGAACTTAAATTTGATTAATTTATTGTTTTAGACAGGTGGTCGACACGTGGCACAGCGACGAGGCATCGATCATCATCGGACGGCCGTGATTGCTGGCAACCTTGGCGACGCGTGGAGCCCTCGGGTGCGCCCGATCCTCATCGAACGAACAGTGTCGCGATCGCGATCATCATCGCGATCGTTTTCCATCGGACGGCGGACGCTCCTCGAAACCTGAGTCCACGCGATCGCGCGATCGTGGCCATCCGCGCACCTGAAGCGCCATCGGACGGCGCAGACAAGACGTGGAAGAACCCACGATCGCGGTCCGATCGAGCAGCGATCGCAGTGCGATCGAGCCGCGATTGCAGTTCTTTCCTTGGCGAATCGTCTCCAATTGATCGGCAGGCGATCAATGAAGGATCAGGATCACGATCGTGGCCCGATTGTGGCGCGATCGTGGCCCGATCGTGGCGGAAATAGCGGCTATTTGGAAGCCAAATTGAAGCCAAGTTCACGCCGATTCATCGCGGAATTGAAGCCACGATTTATGCCCACGGAATCGCCCCCTCGACGCCATCGAACCGCCTCCACGATCGCCTCCATTGCCCACGTTTTCGAGCCTAATCTCCTCTTTAAAAAGCGATGTAGTTCTTCATTGTTCTTTAACTTTTAATCGACTCGTGAAGAAATTAAGCGAGTTTCGAGGAAGGTCTTAAGTTCTCGTGATCCTCTGCTTCCAAGAGTGTAGAGACGCAACCATTGAATCATGATAATCACGATTTCACCTCTTGATTTCATCGAATTTTCCCCTTGAATTCCGAACGTCCACGACGAAGAATCCGAGCAAATTCGCTTCAATCCACGAGAATTGAGGCCACATTCTTGCGGCAATCGGGTTACTAGTGAGGTTCGATCGATTATCAAGAGGTAATTTGTATTTTTATTAGGTTTAGATCTTTAATTTTGCAAATTAGTTCATAGTGTTCTTCATTTTCCCGAATTTTAGGTCTGAAAAGTCACTGATTTTGAAAATAGGATATCACTTTGATTATAATTCCAAATCACTTGATTTTGGTTTCATTGGATTCCTCTTTTCATCAGCTTTCCGTGGATAGCAAATTCATCAAATTCGGAGTTCATTTGACCCTCCAATTTAACGTTTGACCAAGGACTTTTCATCTTTCATCAGAAGTCAAACGTTGACTTTCGGGGTCAATTACTTTTTATTGACAAATCAGAATTTGATAATTTCAGTCTTTTTGGATTCCTCTAGTTCTTAGCTTTCCATTGACATATAAATTGCAAGATTTGGATTTCTTTTGGGCATTCAATTTGAAGATTTCCTCTGAAGCGTTAATTTCGGGGATTTTCTGATCATTGATTTTCAATAATTTATAATAAATCCATTTCTTATCCAAAAATTACGAAATATATATCAATAAATTCCATTTTCTCTCTAGTTTCCAAATAGCTACTTTTCGTAATCTTCTGACTCTGTTTGATTCTCTGATTTTGCAGAATACCTACTATTGGTCAAGTCAACGCTTTGACTTTGACTTTTGACTTTTCTCCGTCAAATCCGAGATTTCAATTCTTAAAATTCTTATTTACCCTATTTATATCATTTCCATATCTTACATCTTATTTTCTCTTATTTAAAACTTCTTTTAAACCTAAGTTTGACCAAGTCAACTCTGCGATTCAAGTCAACCCTGCTCTGTGTGGATCGACCGGATACTTAGCCAATACTTGATTATTATATTTTGTCTTCGTGAGTTCGGTTTTATAAGTTTTGTTTGACCATCGTCTTTGTGTTTTAACGACGCACGAAAATGACACGTCAGATACCGAGAAAGAGAAAGGGGACCGGGGATCGGGGAAATGGCATGTGGCGATTCGGTGGCGTTGCAGGGTCAGATCCTACTGGTCGACGCGGGGAGAGTGGGGAAACAGGCCTCCCCCTTTCTATCTCCGTCTTGATCTCTCGCCGACCAACTGCTTCGTCCAAAGGTCCTGTCGTCCAGTGGCGGTCGCACGATGGTCTTCCCAGGTACGTCTCCTTTGAGGCCTCTCCCTCGTGATCTCCCTTACGTGAGAGAATAATTGTCGTCAGCGGCTTTCCGCGCTGTCTTCTGGCGTCAACCAGGTCAGCCACGACGAGTTCGCCACACACGTAATCGCGAGCGGGGCGTCCCGGTGTCGTGGACGATATCTAGTATCGCAGCGGACTTTCATAACGGGGGGTGGTAAGGGCAGAGGCAGGTAGGGAGGACGGGAGGAGGTAGATAGGAGGTGAGAAAACCAAGAGAAACCGCTAAGGCGTGGTAGCGCGTCGGGCTCTTCTTCACGCTGTCGGCAGGGACGAGTCGTGGCGCTGGGGCGGACGACGACCTCTCCTCTTCTCTCTTCTTCCTCCGCTTCCTTCCTCTACTCCTCATGCACGCGGGCGACGGGTGGGGAAGTCTTCTCCTTCTCCTCGTCTCACCGTCTCCCTCCACTCCTCTCCCTTCCCACTCTTCTAACAAGACTAACCAAAAAACTACATTACTTCTCAAATTCTCAAAACGGCGTGAAGAGGTTCTCTAGGTTTTGGGGGGGTTCTCGCTCCCTTAAATAGGACCCGTAATGGGCCTAAGGGAGTGGAAGCCCACTTGAGGCCCAAACCAAAAGAAAGCTCTAAAAAGACCAACACACACACATGAACTTAGGGGTCATTTGGGCCCAAAAGAAAAGGCCCAATGAACCCTAAGAAGGGGAAATAAAGAAAAGAAAGAGAGAGACGATAATTGGGCCCACTAAACACAAAAGGGCCCGAAATTTTAGGAAGGACTTACGAAAATAAAATAACAGTAAGATACGCTGAACTCGTGTCGTCGATGTCTCTCGCAAAGGTGGCGATGGATCCCGCTCGTCATATGCGTGGGATCGGAAAACGGTACTTGACCGTGATCTTGTTGACCACACGGCTATCACAACACATGCGCCAGGTACCATCCATCTTCGGTGCTAGAAGGGCAGGTACCGCGCAGGGGCTAAGGCTCTCCTGAATGAGGCCTTTCGTCAGTAACTCATGAACTTGTCGCCACAGCTCCTCGTAGCGTGCGGGCTCCATCCGATAGTGGGGCAGGTTTGGAAGCGATGCTCCTGGCACGAGATCAATCACGTGCTGGACATGTCGCATCGGCGGCAGCTTGGCGGGCAAGTCCTCCGGGAATACGTCTCCAAACTCCGCTAGGATCGGATCAGCCTCGGGCGAGTGTGTAGGTGGATCGGCCTCGGTGGGAACGTCGAGAGCCATGGCAAAATAGACTGGGGTGTCTGTGAGCTAGTCCCGGATACTCCGCTGGAACTCCGGACCTCGTACAACCATAAGTCCAACGCGAGGAGGCGGCAGGCGACAAGCGGTGGGTCGGGCGGTGTAGGGGACCCATACGACTCTGCGGCCACAGTGCATGAAAGAGCAAGTGTTTGCCCTTTCTGCAAGCTGGACGTCGTGGTCGTATAACAACGGTCGCACGAGTATGATGCTCCCGATTTTCATCGGGATAACATCACAGAGCACTATGTCGTCATAAGTGCTGATCCGCAGAGGTACCCTACTCTGAAGTCTCACCGGAAGAGACGTCGTGTCGATCCAAGACACGTCGTAGGGAGTCGGGTGCGAGTGAGTCGCTAATCCGAGCCTGGGAATCATCGTGTCCGACACGGCGTTGACGCAACTACCGCTATCGACGATCAACTTGCACACTTGCCTGTTGATCTTCACGTAAGTGTAGAAGATCGATGTGTGAAGTGCGCAATTGGCTACCGGATCAGGGGTCGGTGATGGAGTCCCCGCCTGGTCAGCAGTCGGGGAGGAGGCTCTTGGTGCCGCTGCGGGTGCGGCACGGGTCCTCGCGGACGGGGGTTGTGCCCCGGTGATCGTGTCTGGGGGGGCCTGGACACAGGGGTGCCGCTGCTGGGGCTCGGCACAGCAATGCTGACTACCGTAGAGCCGGGTGGTGTCGTGGGATAGTGGGAGGAAGCTGCACTGGTGATCTTGATGTAGCCAATGACGTCTGGATCCAGGCATTCCTCCTCTAGCCCATCGTCAGCAACGTAGATGTCATCACCCAAGACGTCATCATCCACGGTATAGTCCGGGCCATCGTCTTCTAACCCGATAAGCCAGTTTGAAGACAGGCACTGGCTGGCCCGGTGTCCCTTGCCCTGGCACTTGAAACAAGTGATGGGCGGAGGGGCGACTGCAGTCGTGCGGAGGGAAGAATCTGTCGTCACGGCCCGGGGAGGTGGGGCAGATCCAACTGAGGTAGTCGGGGTAGTCTGGCTGTGCCCGCCATTAGGTCGAGGCTGGGATGGGGTGGTAGTCGTCGTGGAGCGGGTGAACAGGGCCCGGGTGGTCTGAGCGGTCGTCGTCGCCGGGGCATCGTCTCCAGGTCTCTCCATGTGCTCCACGATGCGGTAGGCCTCGTCAACTTCGGAAGGGCAACTCTTGAGCACCTCATTCCGAAGACGGGTGGTTAGCCCGTGTGTGAAGAGACCAATGACGATCCGCGGGTCCTCCACAAACCGACACCTCATCCGACACTCCTCAAAGGTCTGTATGTAGTTCCGAACAGGTGACTTGCCCTGTCGAAGGTCAAGCCACAATAGGAAGAGTGTCGCCTCGAACTGCCGCGAAACATACTTGTTCTGTAGCTTTTGAACCATCTCGGCCCAGGTAGTGATCGGGAGTCCTCGCCTCTCGGTGGCTAAGTACTCGTTCTCCCACAAGATCTTGGCCTATCCGCCAAGTCTCATCTCTGCATACTCGACGCAGAGGTCGATATGCATATGGTACCAACGGAAGTAGGAGTTCATGCTGGACTCCCAATCAATGAAGTCTTTGGGTTCCCGAGAACCGTCAAAGACAGTAACCTCAACCCTCACGATCTTCTGCATACGAGCGCGATGGTCCTCACGACGACGATCGGGATCATCACGCTGGTCGTGGAAGTCTCGATCGTCGTGCTGACGATGAGGCAGGCTGGGGTAACGCCGGTGGTCGTACTCCCGATCGTGGGGGTCGGCGTAGTCTGGGCGCGGTGGCACGTGCTAGGGAATCTCACGATCATAGCGGGAATACTCCGGTCGGGGGTCGTAGTCTCCACGGCGACGCGGGTCTCCTTGAGTGCCGATGGTGTACTCGCCATTGTGATAATAATCACGGGGGCGGGGTGGATTGGCTCGGCGGTCGGGATACCCATGATCCTGAGCTCCGTATGCGGGGGCTACTGGTGCGCGATCACCTCGATAATTGCAGCGATCATCGTAGGGGCAGGCACCTCTCAGGCCTGACTCGTCCGGGCGGTAGTCCCTCGAGTGACCACCCTGAGTCAGTCGATCATCATATTCCCTATCTAGATACGGGGTCTGCTCGTAGGGGCCCCTCCGTGGGTTGGGTCGTCGATCCAACTCGTCGTGCACTCGGACGTTGCCAGATGGGCGCTCGGGCTCGAGCTGGGTGTCGCCGGGGGCCGTGAGCCGGAAGTGGGTGGGAGCGGAACTCCCATCCACTCTAGTACGGTGAAGATCTGCCGGGGAGAGGTAAGGTTCACCTATGGAAGGCGATCGGGGACGGTCACGTCCTCCACGTTGATGCTAGCTGGTGGAAGGCCGATCGTCGGTAGTCATCTATGGGGCCTTCCCAGGATGCTGTCGTCGTGGTCGAGCGAAGGGGGAGTGAGCACGTGTAGATCGTCCATCGGATGAGTGGGGGCTAGATGGGTTCGGCCTCGGAGAGGTCAGACTGCCTAGTCCTATACGAACCGGGGGCGGAGGAGGAAGGCGAGCACCTTCCACTCCGTCGTCGGGCACCGGAATACTAAGGGGACCCCTAGGGTCCCGAGGTGGGGATGTAGACCCCTCGCGAACAGTAGCTCTGGCCGAGTGTGTCGAGACTACCATGGTGAAGTACCTGGCTAAGGGGAAGACGGGCTGTCCCTAGTGTGATGTATGATGAATGCTGGATAAAGTCTAAATGTCTAAATGGATGAATGATACTAATGATGCGGAAGATGAAATGGAACAGAGGTGGCGAGCGCAGTCGAGCGACCACAGCCTGTGCTCTGATACCAATATGATGCAGGACCGCGTGCGAAACCGTTCTCACATTGTGATACTAGGGGTGAACTAGGGGAGGGGTTACCTAGGGGAATTATAATATGATGTAATAAACTAATAATGCATTCAAGCAACGTGCCGTCTCGGGTGTCGCCTCCCTAGGCCCTGGGGTGCGCCGAGTAGAGTCCGTCCGGGAGTCCTTCCGATCCACGTCCTTGCGGGCTTTGGGCCGTGAGTCGTCGAGGGGAGCTCGACAGTCAACCCGGCGGGTTGGACCACGGTCAGAATCCTATCAATTCGTCTAATCTCTTGGCCTATCTAAATCTCGAAGGCGGCGGAGACGGTGCGGGAGATACTGAAAGAAATATAGACTTCAACGTAAAATAAAGAGGGGATATGTGCCTAACCTGCGGGGCGCGAGCCCAGTCGGTCGTGACGATGGAGGCCGTTCGTACGCGGCATGAGCGGGCGGCAAAGGGGAGAGTCGAGTCAGCGATGTCGACGGCGTGAGAACGTGTCGGGGTGGTTCAATCGTGAACAAGTGAAGCGAGCGCAAACGGGACATGTGCGGAGTGTGCGGGAAGAAGCGACGGGGGTGGTCGATAGGTGAGCGAGCAGGGATGTCCACTCAGGCGGAAGCGTGATCAACCCCAAGTGGGCGTCGTGCCCCTTTGCTGGGAGACGTGGAGCCTGGACGGCCCACAAGTTGTTGTGTCGACGGCGATCGGGCAGCAGGATCTCGCAGCGTGATGTCGCGCCAGCCAGATGGAATTGACGTTGGATGAATTTAGTTCAGCGGCGGCTTGGAATTTGTAGGATTAATCAGGTAAGGAGGGTAGCCGTGGACTGATAACATGCATTTATAACTTGAATTCTTATCCTAGTTAACTCATATTCATGCTTATTTTATGAGAATATGATGCATGTCATCATACTTTTTAGGAATTTTCTCCATTGGCATGTCATTTCACTAAAGTTGATATTTATGCATAAATTAGAGATAATTTCATGCTTAATAGATGATTAATATTTTGTTTAAATTAATAGAAGTTAATCTCTGTTATTGAATAATTTTTGACTTTAGTAAATGTTTGGAAAGATAATTTCAGGATGAATTTATGATTTAGAATGATTAATGAGAAATGATTTAAGTAAATTCTAATTCATCTTGATTTCTTCTTTCAAAACATATTTTAAATGACATGATATTAAAAGGAAAAGAATTTGTGATCCAATGGAGAAAATTTGGATTAAAAAGGAGTTGTATATTTTAAGATATGATTTTTAGAAGTTTTAGCCTTTTTCCGATTTTTATTTGAATTTTTAATTGAATTTTTATTTAAGAAAATCGCAAAAAGGGGGTTTTTACCTGCAGGGTGACGTGGCGAGCGGGACCGCCTCGGGGTGCGACGCGACACTGAGGCCACGTGGCAGAGCCCGAGTAGCCCGCGTAGGAGGCGCATAGTGGCGCGGCCACGTGGCAGGGAGGCCACGCGGCCACGTGGGCGCTCGTGTGGGGCGCCACATGTAGACTGGTAACAGAGGTGACGTGACGATATTAATAGGGGAATCCACTTCCCTATTTATACGCGTCTTGTCCCTCCACTTCTTCCGTGTGGGACTACGTTCCCACACGATTATTTATGTTGCAGGTGACGTGGCGACACGGCGAGCGTCGGATCGAGGCGGAAATCATCGATCGCGTGGACCGAAGTCCACGCGATCATCCATCAAAGCACGTGCTGAAAAAAATAGAGTAAGTGGATTAGATGGACGACTTACTTGGTGCCACGTGGAAGATGCTGAAGCGATGGATCCTCATCGAACGGACCGATCGTGGCCCGATCGTGGGTCCTTCTGAAGCGGAAATTAAGGCTGATTTACCACGAAATTGAAGCCACGATCGTCATCAACGGATCAAGCCGCCTCCATGACCGATCGTGGCCATGAATCCGTCTCCATGATCGCGTCAATGGGCCACCATCTTCGGGCCAAATTTCTCTTTAAACAGCATGCATTCTCCCTTCTTTTTCTTCAACTTTTGATCGATTCGTGAAGGAATTAAGCAAATTTCGAGGAAGATCTCTAGGTCATCGTGATCCCCCCGCGTTTAGACTCGATTGCGAAGCAATTGGAGCTGGATTGATCGCAAATTTCTCCTTGATTTCATCAAATTTTCCCCTTGAATTCCGAACGTCCGCGAGGAAGAATCTGAGCAAATTCGCTTCAATCCACAAGAATTGAAGCCCCATTCTTGCAGAAATCTGGTTAGTAGTGAGATTCAATCGATTATCAGGAGGTAATTTGAGTTTTTATTAGATTTAGAAGTTTAATTTTGCAAATTAGTTCATAGTGTTCTTCATTTTCCCCAAATTTCCATCCGAAAAGTTGCTAATATTGAAAATAAGATATCTCTTTGATTATAATTGCAAATCACTTGATTTTGGTCTCATTGGATTCCTCTTTTCATCAGCTTTCCGTGAGTGGTAAATTCATCGAATTCCGAGTTCATTTGACACTCGAATTTAACATTTGACCAAGTACTATTCATCTTTCATCAAAAGTTAAACATTGACTTTCGGGGTCAATTACTTTTGATTTACACATCAGAATTTGATAATTTTTGTCTTGTTAGATTCCGGGTGTTCCTAGCTTTCCATTGACATATATATTGCTAGATTTGGATTTCATTTGACCATTCAATTTGACGAATTGCTCTGAGGTGTCAATTTCGGGGATTTTCTGATAGTTGATTTTCAATAATTCATAATAAACCGATTTCTTCTCCAAAAATTATGAAATATATATCAATAAATTCCATTTTCTCTCTAGTTTCTAAATATCTTATTTTCGTAATCTTCTGACTCTGTTTGTTTTCTGATTTTACAGAACACCTACTGTGGGTCAAAGTCAGCGCTTTGACTTTGACTTTTGACTTTTCTCTGTCAAACCCGAGAATTAAATTCTTAAAACTTCTTATTTAGTCGATTTATGTCATTTCCATTTCTTCAATCTTATTTTCTCTTATTCAAAACCCCTTTTAAACCTAAGTTTGACCAAGTCAACTCTGCGATTAAAGTCAACCCTGCTCTCTGTGGATCGACCCGATACTTACACAATACTTGATTATTCTATCTTATCTTTGTGAGTTCGGTTTTTATAAATTTTTGACCATTCGTTTTGTGATTTAACGACGCACGAAAACGACACGTTAGGGACGCGGGCGTTCAGCGAGGGAAGGCAGGGCGACGGGGAGTCCCGGAAATCTCCAGCGCGGACGTGGGAGAGAGATCGTCCGGGGAGTGGCGCTCGGTGGCGGGCGGTTCTGGCAGGAAATCGGCCGGGATTCAGAAAGTTGACAAGGGATTCCGAATTCAAGGGGGGTGAAAGGAAGAGTCGTGTAGGGGTGAGGACGGCGGATAGAGGTGGTGTCAGAATTAATTCGGAAATGAATAACTCGGGACGTGGGAATTCAAGCGAGTCAATGGGTTTTGGCGTTTTCTCGAGAGTGAGAAATTAAGGACAAAGGAGGGGAGTTGCAGGTGGGGCGGGAGGAAAGTAGGGAACTTCGGAAACTGGCGGTGGATAGAGGAAAATCGGGCGATCTTGGGAGGTGGGAGGAGGAGGAGTTTGAGAACGGGATTCTGGGTTTTTGGGGGACGGGACGCGCTCGCGGTGGATGGTGATGTGATGGAAGGAAGAAGGCGAGCAGAAATTGAGGGAGAATTCGAAAGATCGTGGGGAGGAAGAGTGGCTCATCGGAAAAGTCACAGAGATGGGGAAAGACAGGGAGGAGGCGTTCACGGATGGGGAGGTGGAGGAGATAGTCGGGAATGGGTGGATGATGGGAGGTTCGTGGAGGGGATGATCGGAGGGGATGGCGGTGCTGCGATCTGGCGGCGGAGGCGGCGGCAGGAAGGCAGCACGCTGGTAACTAGCGACCAAGGCAAGGGGAGGCGGCGGTCTCGGCGGCAGGCACGGCGGCGGCACGTGGTGGTGCGGCGGCGGTGGCGGCGGCGGAGGCGGTTGTTGGTCTTTTTCCTTGATCGTCCTTGAGCAGCCACTTGAGAGGGAGGATGATCCTTTCTTTCTTCAAATGACGGCTAGGGTTTGTGGGGGGGTCCCTTCCCCTCTTATAGAGCCCATAGTGGGCCGAGAGAGGAAAGGGCTCACTGTAGGCCCACAACCCACACCTAACATAATCATAGAAAATAAAGGTCCACAAAGAGAAAGGGCTTCACGAATGGGATCCCGAAAAAGGGAAGAACCCACCCGAAAGCCTGAAAGGGAGAGAATAAGATATGCAAAGGCCCGCTTAAACACGTGCGGGCTAATAAAGTTCATAATGAAAGAAAAGACAGAAAAGATAACTCCACGCGCGCGAGCCCTGGGAAATGTGTCGTGGCGAGATGAGGACCTCACTTGGTGTAGTGAAACTCGGCATCCTTCATCTTTGCTTATCGAGGGGGCTGGACGCGCGCGGGTGTCGGCTCCTCCTGCGCCATAGTGCCATGCCTTGGTGGCGACGGGGGTCGTACGCCACCAATCCTCCCGGGGTCAGAAGAACTCGACTCCGTCGAGTTAGCGGGTGTGTCGGGCCGTGGCTCGAGCATATCTGGTCGTAGGCGTGCTAAGTCGTCCTCCTTGATCCATGCGTCATCCTCTGCCGGACGTCCCTGCCAACGCACGAAAAACCTCTACGAAGCACCGTCCCCCGTGAAGTCAATTATCTCCTGCAGTATCTCCTCTACCTGCTCATGCCAATCGGGTGGTAGCACTGGGGGAGTGGACTGCTGGACAAACTCGCTCTCAGAGAAGGGGCCAGGGTCGGAAAGCTGACGTGGTGGTAGAGCTAAATACGCGGCCAAGTCCACCACGTTGAAGGTCGAGCTGATCCCCCACGAGGGAGGGATGTAACCGACGTAGGCGTTCTCGCCCACTCGGTAAAGGACCCGGAACGGGCCCGCGCTATAAGCATGTAGCTTCGTAGCCGTGCCTGGAGAGTATCTCTCAGGTCTCAAGCGGACCATCACCTGGTCACCCACTTCGAAACTCCGGTGACGACGATGCGAGTCGGCAGCCTGCTTGTACGCAGCATTCTCTTGAGTGATCCTATCATGGATGTATTTATGCAACTCACTCACATGCTGGGCAAATGCAACACCATCCTCAGAGGCTCTAATGTGGGGATCTACTGGCACTAAGTCTAGAGGTTTGCGGGGTACTAGGCCATGGGCAACCTCGAATGGGCTCATACCAGTGGTGCGGTTCCCCGAGGTGTTATACGCGAACTCGGCACGCGGGATGACTAGATCCTAGGTGGTGAGGTTATCCCCCACCAAAGATCGGAGCAAGTTTCCAAGACTCCGATTGACGACCTCCATCTGGCCATTTTTCTGCGGGTGATATGCCGTGGAAAACTTCAGCTTAGTCCCTAGCATGCTCCACAGTGTCCGCCAGAAATGGCTCGTAAAGCGGACGTCGCGATTCGATACGATGGACTTAGGTAGCCCATGTAAGCGGACTACCTCCCGGAAGTACAACTGGGCCACTCGCGTGGCGTCAGAGGTCTTTGAACATGGCACTAAATGGGCCATCTTCGAAAAGTGATCCACGACCACCATGATAGAATCCTGGTGGCGGACGTTGCGGGGTAGTCCGAGCACAAAGTCCATGCTCACGTCGTCCCATGGTCGCGTCGGCACTGGTAGCGGTGTGTAGAGGCCAGCGTTCTTCCTGACTTGCTTAGCGAAGGCGCACACCCTGCACTGAGCGACGATGTTCCCTGCCAATGCACAAAAAACCTCCACAAAGCACCATCCCCAAGTGGGCCCTTTCCCCGCCTGGCCCATTATGGGCTCTATAAGAGGGGAAGGGACCCCCCCACAAACCCTAGCCGTCATTTGAAGTCCGGGGAAGGAGTGCTCTCCCTCTCAAGTGGCTGCTCACGGAAGGCCGGGGAAGGAGTCCAACCGCCATCGCCGCCGCCGCCGCCGCCGCCGCCGCCGCGACTGCCGCAACTCCTTGCCCCGACCACGGTTCTTCTCCGCTGTTATCGTGACGCTGCCGTCCTCAAGCCGCCGTCGCCGCTGCCTCCGGAACGCCGTGCCGCCATCCTCTCCGCCTCCATCCACCGTTCGCGCTGCTCCCTGCTGCATCTCCCTAGTCAGTTCCTCCACCATCTCCACCGTCTTCCTCCTCCAGATCTATCTTCCCTTCCGCTCTGTGCACGATCTTCCCCAGCCCATCTCCCACGAATCCGGCTCCTGAATCCCGCATCATCCTGAGTTTTTTCTTCCCTAGTAATTCCGCCGCACAGCCCCTCCATGAACCTTCCTGATTTTCCCAATTCCGGTCATCTTCCTCACCCTTCCCGACGAATGCCGCCACGCCCAACCCGACCTCCCGCGATGAATTCAGTCCGTCACCCTCCCGCGAACTCCCTGTCCACCTCCCGATCTCTCCCGTTCCCTCCCCGACCATTCCGCCCCTGAGATCACCCTCTCTCCCTCGTCACGATCTCCCCTCTCTCACCCAAAAAGTGAATCGCAACCTCCCCTCCCAGTCGTGATTTCAAATCGCGAAGTCAAATCTTGACGGCCGCCTCTCCTCCATTCCCTCGACTCTATCTCTCTGCCCACAAATTTTGCGGATCGAAACTCCCTCGCGATCCTTTCGCAATTCCCACAATTCCCAGTTTCACCTTATCTCCCTCCCAAATTCCCGATTCCCTTACATCCGGTCATCCCGCGACCATTCCCGATTTCACACTCTCTCTCTCCAACGCCCCGACCATCCCACGTTTGAGACGTAACCATCCAAATTCTGTCACCCCAGTCAAAGAAAAAAGGAAAATTTGTTTGCGAATTCCAGCCGAAATTCCCGCGGGAATCGGTCGAGAGATCGGTCAACGCCCCTCCCTTTCTCCTCTTTCCCCCCTGCCTGTTCCGCCCACGGGCTATCACTCCCTCTCCAAACTCATCTCCTGCACTCCCTCGTTTTCCCGTCGCCTCCACCTCACCCAACCACCTCGCCAAAATTTCCGCGAAAGTTGGCCCTATCGGAAGCTCACCTCCCATGAAATTGAACGCGTTCTCTGCCTCGCGGAATTTGCCCAACTGCACGCCCTTGCCAATACCACACCTCCGCCTCGTCATCTCCAATTTCCGTCGTCTTGCCGAGATTCCAGCCACGAGTCGCCCTACCCGCCTCAACGCCTACAGGCCGCCCTGCCGCGCTTCCAACCACCAAGATGCGGATGCCACTATCTGACAAGTGAAGACCGCCATTTACGACCGGAATTCACGCTCGCCTTTCCTCTTCACGCGCTGTGCGGCGTTGCTGCCTGCCATGCACCGCAACCGCTGGGATTCCCCGTCCCGCTGCGATCGAATGCCCCGTGGTCAAAGTCTAACTGTGGTCAACCAAGTTCGCTTCGCCCGCGCAATTTTGGCCTTCTTCAGTCGTGGGAGACCCAGCCGCGTTCCGACTCCCAAGCGATCACCCCGCGCTCGCCCAAACACGTGCCGCGGCCTGAATTCAGGCCACTACGGTGACTTGGTGATGGAGAATTATTTCTATACATGAACACAAGGGTTCTAAGGGAACCATCCTCCTCCTCCTCCTCCTCCTCCTTATCCACCAACTTGATAAATTATCCATTAATTAAATGGATGAAGAAGACCTCTCTAAAGAATTAAAGAGAGTGTAGATCTTAAGGGATTTATTTTCCCTCCTTCCTCTATTTTACACTGATCTAATGATTGACTTGGTCAAAAGAAATTAGCCTTATCCTTAGATAATTAGAATTCCTTGAATGGACCAAGTCAACCACCTTTTTTCCTTTTGATATAGGTTCCTAATTGTCTAAACCATAACCACCATATCATAGGCACCTTGTATGAATTAATGATCTCAAGAAAGAAACATCAATAGAAACCCCTTTGAATTACATCCCTTATTTTCTTTGAAAACCACCCTTAGTGAGAATTTGTAAGAGAGATCTATATAATTATACTCTTGAAAGATTTTTATTCAAATTCCCTCTCAAGGCAAACCTTTACCCGAGCAAACCATGCACTCATGTGTTTGGTAGTCAGCATGAAGCCTCTGCTATCAAAGAAAACAGTCAAGATCAAACATTGAAGAAGCCTCATAATTGAACAATTCCAAGTTTAAGAATTCCGCCATTCTATGAAGATAGCCAAGAAGGTCATTATCACCATTACCTCCCATTTGAAGCAAGATCGACGGCTAATGAAGGGGTTGGCAAATCAGTTAAAGAACAGTCATCCTCCTATTCTCAGTCAATATCCCTACTTTGATACTTGTATTGACGGTGAAGGTGAACACTGAAGACAACAAAAAAACGACACAAGACTTCCCCGAAGTGGACATCTAATATGATATTTATTCAAGAACCAACCTACTCAACACGATCAAGATGACAAGCACATCGAGAAAGAGGCTGCTCGAGAAAAGGAAGATGATGACGGAGGTGATTGTTCGAGCGACGAGAAAAGAAAGTAACATCAGCTTCCGGTCCTACCTCTTCGTCCTCATCACCTTTATCTCCACCATGTTTGAAAAGAAGGCGGCGCTGCCAGACGACACCACACTGCTTACGATCTCTCTCACGCTAGGCTTCTCTCCCTTCACCGCTATCCATATTACCGAAAACTCAGACGACGACCACGTCAATCTTGCAAAGCTCGCCTTTATTCTTGCACACTATCTGTCTGCTCGCCATCAACTGAGCAAACCGAGGACTTCGAAAGGAAATGAGAGAGCAAGTCAAATCCGCAAAGTGAACGTCAACGTTGCGTTTCGGTTTTGCCTACAACATGAATACGCAATGGATAACTATCTGGGAAGAATCCGAATTCATCAGACTCCACGTGTTCCCACTACATCCTACGTAACCGTCGCACGCGGAGGTTATGATGAATCGTCGTCTTATTCTCACCCGTGTATTCTTCTCCTATAAAATGGAAATTGTAAGAACAAAAGAAGGATGTTGTTTTTAAAAAAGATTGGTTACTTGGTTTACCTTTGGGTATGCTTACCCGTTGTGTTTGTGTTCCCCCGTATCTCCCTCATTCCACTTCCCCGCCTCTTCTTCTTCATCTCCGCGTTCTATCTCCCTTCCTCTTCTTCCCCATTTCTGTCCCTTTCAATCACTTTACCTTCAGAGAATATCCGAGGGTTATCTGTATCACTGGAGTAAACCGGAAGCATCGTCTCCTCACCCCGATTAGGTAATCATTCTCCTCGTTTCTTTATAGTGATAAAAGTTCGGAAGTATAATATCATAAGTCCACGTTGACCAGCACTACTCTCTTCTACACTTACCGATCACGTGCCCATTATCCGAGGTTTTAAACTAACTCTTTCCATCCCTCTCCTTTCCGATTCTAACTCTGTCATTATTATTCTATACTCTCTTAAATCTATCTCCGCTCTTCCTCCTTTGTTCCCTTCAGCCGCTATCTTATATTATATAATATAATATTCTTACCTCTCTTCTCTCTTAAAGTTATTATTTATCTTCCATTATCTCTATATCACATATAATTCTTATCTCTCCCACGCGTCACACTCTTGTTATTCTTTAATATATTATTCTCTTCTCCTCCTTCCTATATTCTATATTTTATATTCTCTATTATCTCCCTTATCTCCATATTATAACTATTTCATATTCATTTACCATCACAACATTCTAATTATCCCCACATTATCATCTTAATTATATATTTTTTCCCGGGATATCAATTCATAGGTCCTCCCATAAATTTTTAGGATCACTCATACATATCATTCTTTTCGAAATATCCTACATCACTTGGCCTCCCGACTGCACCTGCGACCTCCCAGGGTATCGCCGCACTCTCCCAGTGCTCCTGGCCACGTCCGTGCCCGGCAGGAACGCGAACTCATCGCCCTGCGGAAATTCAGGTCCACGCCCTGCGAAAGTCAACCTGCCGCTCCCACGAAATCTCTATCAGTCGCCTGGTTGACTCCGTAACACTGCCCATTCCCTCCTCGTCCCGTTGTCTTGGTGACGCTCCCTGCCGCTGGTCGTCAATGCTCTCACGCATTGGACTCCCCTTGCTGCTGCCTGAGCACTCCTTGTGCGGTCCGTGAGAACGCTTGTGCCTTGCGCACGCTCAGCCGACCGCCGCACTGCTGGGATTCCCCGTTTCGCTGCAATCGAATGCCCCGTGGTCCAAGTCTGACCGTCGTCAACCAAGGACCACGTGCGCGTTTGCCATCCTGCCCTCCCTAGGTCCAGCCATGCACGCGCCCGGCAGGATCGCGCCCACCGCTCACCTCCATACCCGGCTTGAATCACGCCCTGAGCCCCTCTGCCCCGATCGCGCTCGCATGCATAATCGCCTCCCAATCATCGCGCTCAAGGCTGAGTCTTTCTGCCCGCGCTCTGCTACCTGGTTGCCCCGATCGTCCTCGGCATCTTCGTGACTCTCCGTTCGCCCACCTCGACATCATTCGATCTGGCCTCATTTCTGCTCAACACCCTTGCTGCGTACGACAACTCTCTCCCTACGCCACGACCCACCGGGCACCCCGCCCCGTAGGTTAGCTTCAACCCCTCTTTCAAGTTAATTACTTTTTGAAGCATTTCTTTTACTCGTCTCCACCGCCGTCGGACAACGTAGGTAGGATAGTACGGATATAGGTTCGAGAGTTCCCACGCGTGCGTCTGGTCCAGCACTAAGTGTGAGCTGCAGCTTTGGCTACTCCACGACGAGCCACTCCACGCCTCCGGACGTGGATCGAGAGGATCTCACCCTATCCATCATCGCGAGTTTCCCTGTGTCATCCGGAGTCGACGCCGCTGATCGGCGCGCCTGCTTGCACTTAGGTTAGGTTAGAGATAGTATTTAGGGTCTAAGACTCGCCTACCCATAGGTTAGGTTTGACCGGCTATCTCCGGTCAACCTCTGCTCCATTGATCAGGCACGAGGGCTTTTGCCACCGCGTCTTGCATCACAATGATTCTAGGGTAGATTAGTATATCCAAATTATCCCAACAAGACGATTTCATGCAGTCTTTGAATACACACAAATTTATGTAAAAACAAGTTCCAAATTCACTAATTTAAAGTTATAATAACGAATTAAAGAGTATAGTGGTAAGTGAGGATCGAACCTTGGGAAAAATAAGGGAATTTCATAAGTGTCTTTGAAATTCAGTCAAATCGGATAATGAATTGAGGTGAGAAATTAAGGATTTTACTCTATTAAGAAAGATAACTCTAAGACAAATCGAAAAAATCACATAATTTGGATTAGAATTCGCGGAGAAATCAAGGATTGAAATCGATGAAGAAATTTCGTTTGCGAAGAGAGGGAAAATTTAAAATTATCTAAAATTCGATTAATCTACCATTCGAAATTAAAATCTAATACTACAGGAAGAAAGATTAGGAGGAAATCACATAATCTAGCCCAAAGTCTCACTCGAATTGATCAAATTAGTTACCGTATTCAAGGCTTTTCATTCCTTGTTTTCAAAAATGAATTTTGGCATTCAAGAGGTGATTTCTTTCGATTCTCTCTATCTAATCTTGATTTGAAGCACTCCTCGGATGCGGAAAACAAGAAGATTTCAGGACGGAGTTGTCTAAACAGTTCGATTTGCTCAAAACTTCAAAGAACAAGTTTTTCTATCAAAGAACATGTCAATTTATAGAGGAATTTTGGGTGCGACCGATGGATGTGTTTCTTCATCTTCAATTAAAATTTATGATTGAATAACGGTTCGACAATCGTCGTCATCAAATCCCATCCATTCAATCGACGATGAAGCGCTTAGATTTTGCCACGTCATGTATACAGAAGAAGCGTCGCTTAACTTCCACCGTTTGATTTTCATCAAGGGATTGAGGTGAGTCCACGTGTCCATCGGGTGCATTTAATCTCGACCATTATAACTCCCTAGATGAGCGGCTGAGATTAAATCATCTTAAAATGAATTGTCGCCTAATCAGATACAATTATGTACCCCCTCGAGTAAGTGAAAATTGATGATCGTAATTAAATCATGTGACGAGACAAGACCAAGTGGTCATTGAATACACACGGTCAAGGGTAAAAATAAAGTCCAAACTTACCAATTTCAAGAATAATTCACGAATTGAGGGGTATAATGGTAAATAAGGGTCGAATCCACAGGGAATTAGGGAAATTTCTTATGATCTCTTCAAATTTGATAAAATCGGACAATGAATCGATAATAAAAATTAGGCAAATGGATATTTTATGAAAGAGGACTCAAAGACGAATCCACATAATCAAAAGTCAATGAATTTGACTTTGATTTCGCAGAAAAATCAAAGATTGAACATAGATGATTTTTTTCCAAAAATCACGAAATTATTGAAAATAAGAACTACATTAACTCAAATTACGATTCTAAACTGAAATTAAATGCTAAAATAAGATTGATTAGGATGAAACACAATCCCTAACACATAATTGCGATCGAATTGATCCAATTAATCGCCGGAACCAATGCTATTCATCAAAATTCAGAAATCGCGATTCATGGAGTTGAAGTGTTGATTTCTTCCTTGTCGATCGTCGAAATCTTGATCTTAAGCAGTCCGTGGACCCGCAAATGAGTCTAGAAGCGATTAGGATCAAGAGATTCAAGAGATTTAGTGTCTAAACAATTCGATTAAGTCGAATCGCTCTCGAATGCTTTACAATCTTGAAGAACATCTCAATTTATAGGGTGATTTGGGCGTAACCGTCTAATCGTCCTTTAAATTGCAATGAATGGCTCTGATGAAATGCATCGGATGCGAATCGTTACCATTAAGTCGCAGCCGTTAGATCTCTGATCAACCGCTAAGATGAAGCCATGTCGCATGCGTTTTAAGTCGCATCAAAACGCTCGCCGTTAGATCGCGATCGGACGCTCTTTATGCGTTTTTCGTCGGTTTAATCTCCACTGTTATAACTCCTGTTGATCAACGGTTGAGATTAAAATGCAATTCGATGAATCCGATTTTGTCACGTATCCCCCTCACTAAAGGGAAGATTAACAGCTTTGATTTCTTGCGCGATCGGACGTCTTACGATGCGCCACGTCGCATCGCGCCATTGATCATCGATCGCGATCAATCGGACACTCCAGATTGCGCTACGTCACCTACGCACTATAAATAATCTGAAAAATTGATTTTAAATTAGATAAATTGATTTTTAATTCCAAAAATCCTTAGAAATTTATTAAAAATTCAGAAAAATTCAGAAAAATCCAAAAAAATCCCTAAAATTTAGAAAATTCATAACTTTTAAAATATAACTCCAAATTAATCCTAATTTCTTTCATTTGATCATAAATTTAATTATCTATCATTCTAAAAAGTCAAATTTAATAAATAACAAGAGATTTTATTTATACTTCAAAAATACATTCATTTCTTTAAGATTTAAAACTTTAGAAAATTGAATGAATGTTTATAAAATGATTTCTCTTATTATTTAACTTTAAAAACTAATGATAATCTAAAGTAAAGATGGGTTATAAAATTATTTATCATTAATTCATCATAATTAACCCTAAATTAATGTATTTTGAGATTATAATGACTTTTTCATAGAATGATAGATAAATACTCATAAATATAAGGGTAAACATCAGTTAGTGGCACCACGTTTCATTTTAGGTCCAGATTGTGGCACCACCTTTTTCTATGTCTAGATTGTGGCACCACATCAGCATTTCCCGCTGAGGTGGACGGTTTTGTGATTCCGTCCCCCACTTGGCTGCCACGTTTTGTCCACGTCATTCTTCATTCTCTCTCTCTCTTCATCTCACGCAGTCGCCCTTCCTCTCTCTTCATTCTCTCTCTGTCTCTCTCTCTCTCTCCCTCTCTTTCTCTCTTCTCTTTCTTCTCTCCCCCTATTTCCACGGTCTCTCTCGCGACGTCTCCTCTCCCCCTTGCTCTCCGGCACGCGCGCGTGCGTAACAGGAGGAGGGGGAGATTTTTCTTTCCTCTCCTCTCTTCTCGCGCTCTTCTTCTCCTCTCTCCCTCTTTCTTGTCCTCTCTTCATCGCGAGAGGTAGAAATCGCTTCTCCCTCTCTCACAATCATTCTCTCTTCTTCTCTTCTTTCTCTCACTCTCTCCTTCTCTTCCTCACTTTCTTCCTCGCCTGCGCGTCACTCTCTCTCTATCTCACGACGGAAATTTCTATCGCGAGGAGAGATTTATTTTTCTTTCTTCTCTCTCTTTTTCGGAAATTATTTCCTTCTTTCTCCCTCTCTTCCTTCTCTCGAATGGTGTCTTGGCGATGAGGGTTTCAGTGCTTGCCAGAAGAGTGCGCGAGGTAAGCGAGAGCTCCAATGAGCAGCGCATTGATATACGTGGCTGGCTCGGACTGCGAATAGTCAGGCCGCAAATCAGGGAATCGGTCGTTGGCGTCCGGTCCGCCGACGATGGTGCCGACAAGCAAGTTAGGATTCGGCGCCGCCGAATTCATCGATTTGAAACCCTGGAAGCAGGGAATCTTGCTTAGATGATTCCTCACAGACGGCAGGGATGATCCTCGATGATGGATCCTCTCAGGGAACTTGCTTCCGTAGCCTACCATGAAGGACATCTTCAATGGGTTGTCTCCAAGTATATAGTCCACTTGACGCTTGGCGATTCGGCGTAGCAAATTCGGCGGAACAGAAGAGCCGCGGCACGATACAACTTTCCCGGCACGGGTGAGGTACTTGGCGTACGTCACGAGGAGGAACGATGCTGACATCACGTATTGCAGATTACTATCTCCCAACTTGTACAGTAATCCTTCTGTGTAGATAAACTGGAAAATATGAATGGATGGCACTGGTAGATAGAGAGATAGAGAGAGAAAGAACCTGGGGTGTAGTGAGATTGTGAGAGAGGATTGCCTGGAATAAGAGAGCAAATGAAGTTGTCGGCATGACCCTTGTACCCGGAGAGAGATTTCACGTTCTGGACAAGAAACGCCTGAGGTGTACAAAGAGAGAAACGAATCTTCGTAAAACCGGAAGACGAAAGTGATTCCTAGAGAGAGGAGACCTTGCATAGGAGAATCTTGGCGCCGACGTGCTTGTTGTCCCAGCCAAAGATGTTGTCCGACTCGTCGGCGCCGAGGGTTTGCCCGTTGGCCTGGATGTAATTAAGGTACGTTGGGTTCCGTGTGGCTTTATGCAGCCATGCCGCACCCCAAAGCAGCTCGTCCTTCAGAAAAAATTAAGCCATCAAGAACTTTTAGAGAGACCCAGTGCAAACAAAGATAGAGAGAGCCAGATGATCACCCAGACTCCCAGAGCCAGAAGTGAGAGGGGAAGAAATGGGCAGTACCCAATGGACCACGTCCAACGGGAAGAAGTGTACAGAGAGAGAGATGGTGACAAAACCCGGAGCCAAACTGCCAGTAACAAGGACAACGGAAAAATGTACAGTGCGAGAGAGCAATGGACAAAACCCCCCAGCGGAACTGCCAGAGAACCTCGTCCAACGGAAGAAATGCAAGTGAGAGAGAGCGAGACAAAAGCCCTAGAGAGAGAGAGAGAGAGAGAGAGAGAGAGACGCGCAGGCAAGGAAGAAAGTGAGGAAGAGAAGGAGAGAGTGAGAGAAAGAAGAGAAGAAGAGAGAAAAAGAAATCTCTCCTCGTGACGGAAATTTCCGTCGCGAGAGAGAGAGAGAGAGACGCGCAGGCGAGGAAGAAAGTGAGGAAGAGAAGGAGAGAGTCAGAGAAAGAAGAGAAGAAGTGAGAAAGATGGTGAGAGAGGGAGAAGCGATTTCTCCCTCTCGCGATGAAGAGAGGAGAAGAAGAGCGCGAGAAGAGAGGAGAGGAAAGAAAAATTTCCCCCTCCTCCTGTTACGCACGCGCGTGCGCCGGAGAATAAGGGGGAGAGGAGACGTCGCGCGAGAGACCGTGGAAATAGGGGGAGAGAAGAAAGAGAAGAGAGAAAGAGAGGGAGAGAGAGAGAATGAAGAAGGACAAAACGTGGCAGCCAGGTGGGGGATGGAATTACAAAACCATCCACTAAATGAAACGTGGTGCCACTAAATGATGTTTACCCTAAATATAATAACATGCATAGGAATGAAATCTTTTATGTTTTAATATGCATTAATAATCATGTATTATCACGTTTAATTAGCATGTTATCCCTAGGTCACCTGCAAATTAAGAAAAAAAGTCTCACATGAGAAAAATTAAGACGATTTGATGGGTATATAAAGTATACGAATGAACGAACGATGCTTAACCCACTAATTACACACACACACGTGCACACATGCACACACATGCTGATTGAGAATTATTTGAAAACATGAACACAAGGGTTCCAAGTGAACCTATATTCCTCCTTATGAGTTTGAAAAATTATCCATTAATTAAATTGATGAAGAAGAACTCTCTAAGTAATTGAAAGAGAGTGTAGATCTTAAGGGAATTATCTTCCCTCCTCCTCCTATTTTACTCTGATCCAAAGATTGACTTTGTAAAAAGAAATTAGCCTTATCCTTAGATACTTAAAATTCCTTGAGTGGACCAAGTCAACCATATTTTACCTTTGATATAGGTTCCTAATTTTCCAAACCACATCCACTATATCATAGGTACCTTGTGTGAATAAATGATCTCAAAAGAAAAGAAAATATGAACGTCTTTGTTATTCCAATTCATTCTTTCTTTGAATACCACCTCTAGTTAGAATTTTAGGAGAGATCAAATAGAAGAAACTATCTCTTATTTTACCCAAGAGAAACCTTTGTGCATGAATATATCATGCATCTACTTGTGATACTAATCATGAAGGATCTCCAAATCGTTATGAAAGCAATCTGAGGAAAGCCTTTGAAGAAGCTGAGATGAAAGCTCCCTCAATTACATGCATTTATGAAACCTACAGAGAATACTTCAATCAAGGAGAACATCTACTTAAGAAATATTTCCACAACTGAATAATAGAATGAAGCTTAAGCTGTCTACATGATGAATACAACGCATATGAACTGATGGCCCTCCCAACGAAACAAATTTACCATTGTTTTTGAAGAATATTAAAACCTACGGCCTACTATGACTGCACCGGGTGTTACTTGGAAGACATATCGTCATATAATCACCAAACAGGAGGCCTATATCATGGAGAACTACGGTTGTGTCGAAGGAAATATTGCCGAGAAGTTCTTTATGAAGGCGTTGACTTCACCGTGACCTATCACTTATCCTCGAGTAGCGTAGAAGACGACGACAAGGCCAAGCTGCACGCACCTGTTCGCGATCAACCCTCATCACCATTCCGATGATGAGTTGACGAGGCCCATACACTCTCTACGCAGGCTATTGATCTCGTGATGAAATGTCCAAAATGTCCAACGATGCATATCTCATCAACATACGCTAAATTATATCTCATCACGACGCCTGCTTTCGCCACACCGAAGAACATTCCAGAATCGCCCACACACATTGACCTTTCTCGACGTGGAATAGTAAAAGGCCTGAAGACATCCCGACAGTTGCGATAACCGTCCGTAACTTCTTCTTTCCCCAGCGATGAGACTTCTTTGATCTTTGTCCTCTCTTTCCTCAAACCTCTTACCCTATAAAAGAGAGAAATGTAAGAAACAAAGGCATGTTGTTTATTGATAAAATTGGTTACCGGTTACGTTTACCCCTTTGTGTTCATCGTTTCTCCCTGTGTCTCCATCAAACTCCTCCCGCATCTTCTTCTCTCCGTGTTCTATCTCCCTATCTTTTCTCACCCCATTTATGTCCTTTTTCTCCCATCTCTTAATAATCTCTATAATTTTCATCATCTTCTATCTCTAAAACACAATATCCACTATTATAAATATCTTTAAATCATCATCGTATCAATCTTATACCTCTTCTCATATCATCTTACCTTCATTATTCCTTTCTACACATTCATCTTATTATCTTTACTCCTATTATCCTCTGCCATCATATTTCCACATTACCCTATAACTCATCTCTTCTCATTTATCATTCATCCCAAGTGATATCATTCATAGGTCCTTCAATCTTTTGTAGGATTATTTCTTAAACATATCATCTCTATCATACATAACATCGTATTTGAAATATCCTACATCACGTGCGCACGCACATACGCTCACACACGTCTCCACGTAGAATGTACACGCTTCGTCACGTGGTGATGCTCTGCCATGTCATCTCACAATATACAAAAACCTTTTTTTATTTTATAATTCAAAAATTAGTTTAAATAAATTCCAAAAATTTCTACAAAAATTCATAAAAATTAGAAAATTCATAACTTTCAAAATCTAACTCCAAATTAATCCGAATTTATTTTGTTGGATCAGAAATTACATTATTTATCACTAAAAAAAATCAAATTATTTAAATAACTAGAGCATAAATTTTCATTTAAAAATACACTCATTTTTCTTAGAAAGTAAAACTAGAAAAATACATGTGTAAATAAAAAATATTTTCTCTTATCATTTAATCATGAAAATATAATTATGAGCTCAAATATAGATGGAAATAAAGCCATATTATTAGAATTCTGTATAATTATCTCTAAAATTGTATATTTTTTAAATCATAACTTAAAATTACATGAAATGATAGATATGCAATTAAAATATGATAACATGGATACAAATAGAATATTTATTTTCTTGATTTGTATTAATAATCATAGAAATTCATGTATAAATTGGATGTTATCATACCCCTAAAGTTTCTACTAATGAATACCCTTCACATGACACCCTCACATCTTGACAAGTGGCTTTTTAAGATATCCTTTCAAGAGTGACAAAATTTCTCCTAAATAGGTCAAACCCATTGACAGACACACCCCTTCAAGGATTGAAAAATTCTCTCTTATGAGGGTTGACTTGGTAAACTCTCTACTCTAAAAGCTTCTGAAATGTTCTAGCATTTTCTAGAGCTTTCTAGAATCTTCTCGATGCTTCTAGAATCTTCTATGTTTTTTTAGAAGCTTGTGGAGTCTTATAGATTACCCTAGAAGATTGTGGATATTTCTAAAAGCTTGTTGATCTTTTTAGATGTTCTAGAAAGATATGAGCATCTTCTAGAGAGACTCTCTAGAAACTTCTAAGGAGCTCTGTAAAAGGAGGAGCTCTGTAAAAGGAGGAGCTCTGTAAAAGGAGGAGCTCACCCCAAGCTTGGTGCAATCTAAAGGAAGCAACCCAAGAGCATCCTAAGGGAGTGAAACCCTTGTGAAGGAAGGGTCAAGCTACTTGGATAGTTGGAGAAAAGAAAGGGGGCAACATAGCATCTTTGAAAGAAGCTTTATGAAGAGGTGACACTAAGTGTGGCTCTTCTTGTTGGTTAGTCCCTTTGGTGAACTTGTTCTCTTTCCTCCTTTTGTCCTAGCTGTTTTGGACCTCTATTGTGAACACTTTCATCTCATTTAAGAAGGTTGTTTTTCTCTATTTTTCTTGTGGGCTTCATCTAATCTCAACCCTAGAATCTTGCTAGATACTTAAGCTTAGCTGGATACATACTTTAAACTCCTTTATTGAAAAGATCCTCAACACCTCTCTTCTCCTAATCATGTGGATCTTATGATACTCTCTCCTATAATTTAAAGTTTTAAATTTTTTAAACTTTGGTTATTCTCCCACTCTCTCTTACATCCTCCATGAATTCATCCCCCTCTCTCTCTCTCATTTTCTCCCATCCTGATGGTGAGTGGGACCCTTCTCTATCCATTCGGGAAACATCGACAACACTAATCCAGTCTGACCGATGTGTAAAGACGAAGGAGCCAGGCTTTCACTACTCGGACTAACCTTTTCTTCCCATCCCTTGCTTTTTATTTCATTCTCTTGAACTTAGGGGCCCTATGTGTTTTAGTGGGCCCACTTATTCCCTCCTCTTTTCTTCTTCCTTTTTTTCCCCTTTCTTATGGTTTATTGGGCCTTCCCTTTGGCCCAATTAAACCATAAGCTTGTGTGTACCCACTTACCCCTTTATCTTGTTGGGCCTTCTTTAGGCTTTCCTTCCTTAGGCCCATTATGGAACCTATATAATGGAGGGAGGACCCCCCTAACCTAAGGCGCAGCTTAAGTAAGATAAATCGTCGTTTTATCCCTGTCACCATCCCTATTATTGAAGCAGGACGACCAGTTCAAAAGATCCAAAACGGTCGTCCGAGATAGCAGAAATTGCCGGAGTTAATTTCTGCTATCTCGGACGAGGAACTGACGCTGGAGAAATGTTTTGGAGAAACGGTCGCAAGCTGAGAAACTCCTATTGCAACGACACTCAAAATTTTTCCTATAAATATGTATCAATAGCTCAATATAACACACAACAACAATTTCCTTGTCTTCCTCAAAGTTGTGTTCGAGCTCTTCTCTTTCTTCTGTCTTATCTTCTTCTTCTCTATTCTATTTCTTCTGTTTCTACATGGTATCAGAGCATCAGTGCTAGATCAAAACAGATCTCCTTACCGTTGCAAGCAAAAACGGAGGAAGAAACTTTTGCTTTCCTCTCTGATCCTACTACAACACGGAAAGAACCCGAACCCATAAGAAATTCTGGTCGTGAGAGTTTCTCCTCTATTTGGCTGGAAAGGAGCTCCAAGGAAGATCCAATCGTGAATACTCCTCCAGACCTAAGAACTCACTTTAGAGCTCCATTGATGAAACAATAGTTCGTGGATTGAGGATCTCTAATCTGGTGTCCTATCACCAGCTTCTTCTTCTTCCCAGGCAGCGACATCTCTAGAAACCTCCTAGTCGTGAAGCCCTACTTCGATTCATGGAGCAATCTAGCAATACCAGTTTCGCCACCATGCAAAACATTGCAAGCGTTGTGATTGCCAACATTAATCTGACAGGCTTAACTCTGCCTCTAAAATTGACGAAGGAAAATTTTCTGTTGTGGAGAACACAACTGTTGCTTGTTCTTGCATCATATGATCTTATGGATCTACTTGATCAAGATCCACAACCTTTATCTTATACAGATAAAGATGACAAAGTTTGTCCAAATCCGGTTTATAAAACTTGGTTCAAGAATGATAAGATAGTACTCTCCATTATCACATTATCTTTATCCGAAAGTTGCCTACCTAGATTAGTTGCAAAGTCAACAACTAAAGAAGCATGGATGGCTATAAATAGAAATTTTGCAGCAAAGTCAAGATCAAGGTGATGGAACTTCAAACAAAACTTCATAATCTCAGAAAAGGATCTTTGTCAATTGAAGCCTATGTTCAAGCCATATGAACCATAGGAGATGAGCTTCAGACATGTGGAAACCCAATGACAGAAAATGACCTGACCTTAGCACTTCTCAAAGGACTAGGACCACAATACAACACTTTTCTATGCTAGCACTAGTCAACTTTTGGAGAATTTGACCTTTGATGATGTTGCAGCCAATCTAAACACTTTTGATCTACACTTGTCTCACCAATTCACTGATCAAGTACCATTAAAATTTCCACCTACTACCAATTATACTCATACACATCCCCAGGATACAAAGAACATGAACATGGGAGGAAGAAATGGTCGTGGAAGGGGTAGAGGCCAAAGAACGACACCACGTTGTCAATTATGTTTCAAACAAGGACATAGAGTGATCAACTGCTATGAATCGTTCAATAGAAACTTTCAACAACCCAATTACAAGGAATTTGTCAACACTCATAATGAAGGACAATCAAGTCAACAACCCCAAGTCAATTTGACTAATACAAGCAATACTACTGGACAACAAAACACTTAGTATCCAGACAGTGGTTCAACTCATCATGTTACAAATGACATCACCAATCTTCAATAGTCAGCAGTCTACACAGGTCTGGACAACCTTAATGTAGGTAATGGTCAAGGTTTGTCCATCTCATCAATTGGCTCCTCACAATCACTTTCAAAATCAAAACGACTACTACTAAATAATATATTACATGTTCCACATATTACTAAAAATCTATTATCCATTCATAAATTCACCACTGACAGAAATGTATTTGTGGAATTTCACCCATTTTTTTGCCTTGTGAAGGACATCCAATCCGGACGAATCCTAATGAGAGGGGAGCATAAGGATGGTCTTTATCTTTTGAATTTCTTGCAAACTTTTTCTTCTTTTCTTGGTGAAAAGGTTTCACCTGACATTTGGCACAATAGATTGGGACATCCACATTTTCGTGTTTTCCAAATAATTTTGAAAGATTTTGAACTTCAATTAACCCATAAAATCTATCACTCATATTGTGATGCATGCTGTTCCTCTAAAGCTCATAAATTACTCTTTAATATATCTTTAAATAAAAGCACTAGACCTTTGGAATTGGTTCATTCTGATTTGGAAATCGGTATTATGTTATTTTTGTTGACGACTTTTCTAAATATACCTGGCTTTTTCTTTTAAAAAAAAAAACGATGTCTTGCCTATTTTCTCATAATTTCATGCCAAAGCGGAAAAACAATTTTCTACTAAACTACTTTCTTTTCAATCTGACTGGGGTGGTGAATTTCAAGCCCTAACCAAATATCTCAAACAACATGGCATTCATCATAGATTATCATGTCCATACACACCTAAACAAAATGGAACAGCTGAAAGAAAACATTGTCATCTTATTGAAACTTCATTAACTCTTTTACATACAACATCTCTAACTACGATCTTTTGGGATGAGGCTGTGTGCACAACCACTTTTCTAATTAACAGAATGCCCATTCCTGTCTTAGGATACATATCACCTTATGAAGTAATATTCAAAGAAACACCTAATTACAATTTTTTAAAGATATTTGTGTGTTTATGCTATCCTAATCTTCGATCTTATGCTCCAAATAAGTTATCTTCTAGGTCCAAAAAATGCATTTTTTTGGGCTACAACTGATGGAGAATTATTTCAAAACATGAACACAAGGGTTCCAAGTGAAACCAATATTCCTCCTTATTCATGAGTTTGAAAACTATCCATTCACTAAATGGATGAAGAAGACCTCTCTAAATAATTAAAGAGAGAGTAGATCTTAAGGGATTTATTTTCCCTCCCTTACTCTATTTTACACTGATCTAAAGATTGACTTGGTTAAAAGAAAATAAACCTTCTATCTTTAGAAACCTAGAATTCCTTGAGTGGACCAAGTCAACCACCTTCTACCTTGATATAGGATCCTAATTTCCAAACCTTATCCACTATATCATAGGAACCTTGTATAGTTATAAAGTAATAATCTCAAAAAAGAAAATTAATAGGAATCCCTTTGATATTAAATTTCCTTTTCTCTTTGAAAATCTCCCTTAGATAGAATTTAAGAGAGATCTAGTCATTAATTACCCAAGGAAGACATTATCTTCTTATTCTACTCAAAGACAAAGTCCTTGCATGAATAAACCCATGCATCTATGGAGCTCAATCAGAATGAAGAATTCTAAAGGATCATCATGAGAGTATTAAAGACACATGGATCAACTTCCTCAACCATACTCTGGACAAATAAGATCACGACATATTTAAATGATTATGATGGGAGCTATGACGTGTCGTTTTCGTGCGTCGTTAAAACACAAAAACATTGGTAAAAAAAAATTTATAAAACCGAACTCACAGAGATAAGATATAAAATCAAGTAATGTGCTAGTATCGGGTCGATCCACAAAGAGCAGGGTTGACTTTAATCGTAGAGTTGACTTGGTCAAACTTAGGTTTAAAAAGAGTTTTAAATAAGAAAAAATAAGATTTAAGGAATGGAAATGATATAAATAGACTAAGTAAGAAGTTTTAAGAATTTAATTCTCGGATTTGAAAAAGAAAAGTCAAAAGTCAAAGCATTGACTTTGACCAACAGTATGTGTACTGTAAAATGAGAGATCCAAAGAGTGTCATAAGATTACGAAAATTATATATTTGGAAACTAGAGAGAAAATGGAATTTATTGATATATAATTCGTGATTTTTGGATAAGAAATAGATTTACTATGAATTATTGAAAATCAAATATCAGAAAATCCCCAAAATGAACACCTCAGAGGAAATCTTCAAATTGACCAGACCAATGAAATTCAAATCTTGTAATTTATATGTCAATGGAAAGCTAATAACCAAAAATTATGGAATTCTGATTTGTAAATTGAAAGTAATTGACCCCGAAATTCAATATTTGACTTCTAATAAAGGATGAATAGTCCTTAGTCAAACGTCAAATTGAATGGTCAAATGAACTCGGAATTCGATGAATTTGCTATCCACAGAAATCTGATGAAAAGAGGAATCCAATGAAACTAAAATTAAGTGATTAGGAATTATATTCAAAGAGATATCCTATTTTCAAAATCAGCGACTTTTTAGACTAAAAATTAGGAAAAATGAAGAACACTATGATCTAATTTGCAAAATTAAACTTTTAAATCTAGTTAAAACTTAAATTACCTCCTGATAATTGATCGAATCTCACTACTAACCCGATTGCGCAAGAATGGGGCTGCAATTCTCGTGGATTGAAGTGAATTTGCTTGGATTCTTCATCGTGGACGTTCGGAATTCAAGGGGAAAATTCGATGAAATCAAGGAGAAATTCCTGATCAATCCCGCTCCAATTGCTTCGCAATCGAGTCTAAACGCGGGGGGATCACGATGAACTAGAGATCTTCCTCGAAATTCGCTTAATTCTTTCACGAATTGATTAAACGTTCAAGAACAATGAAGAACTACATGGGTTTTTAAAGGGGAAATTAGCCCAAAAATCATGGGCAATTAAAGCGGTCGTGGGCGCAGTTTGAGGGCGTCGTGGGAGCGGTTCCTTGGGGCGTTATCGTGGCTTCAATTCCGCTCCAATTTGATGGTACGTTAGCTTTAATTTCTCTTCAAAAAGAACCACAATCATGCCACGATCGGGCCACGATCGCGCGTCGATCGTGGTGTAGATGCTCCAACGTCCACCGTCCGATGATCGTGGAGGTGATTCCACGACGAAAACTACACGATCGTGGCTCGATCGCGCCACGATCGCGTTTCGATCGGACCGCGATCGTGGAGTTCTTCCACGAATCGTCTAAGCCATCAGATCGCAATCGCGAGGAGCGTCCACTGCCAGCCATCCGATCGATGAAGATTGCGATCAAACCGTGATGACGATCGGAAGCCTCTCATGACGCCACGTGTCGCAAGGTACGCCCTTCGATCAACCTTCACTTATGCGATATTTCTGCATGTGCTATATTGATGATCGCGTGGACTCGTGTCCACGCGATCGATGGATGTCTCCTCTTCGCGATCAAATCCGACGAAGCTCATAGCTCCACGTGTCCTGCACAGGTAAGACGTGTGGGAACATAGTCCCACACAGAGAAAAAATTGGGAGATAACTTGCTTAAATAGCGGGGCGCGTTAACGCATTTGCGTTACCCCCCCAAATGACTAACCAGGGCCCACTATCCCGTGGGCCCTCCAACTGCCATCCTTACCTGCCACATGGCGCCCCTCACGGGCGTCTGCGTGGGCCCGTCCGCGTGGCCTCCTGCCACGCGTCAGAGCTACCTGCGCCTCGCGCGGACCACCCGGGCTCTGCCACGTGGCCTCAGCGCCGTGTCGCACCCACGCGGTGGTCCCGCGCACCACGTCAGCAGTTCGTACACGCCACGTTAGCTCTGCACCACGTCATCACCTGCAGGTTAGTAAACCCCTTTTTTTTGCGATTCAAAAAGGGAAATTGATATAAAAATCAATTTAAAAATCAAATAAAAATCAGAAAAAAGCTAAAACTTCCAAAAATCATATCTTAAAATATACGACTCCTTTTTAATCCAAATTTTCTCCATTGGATCAAAAATTTCTTCCTATTTAACATCATGTCATTTAAAATATATTTTGAAAGAAGAAATCAAGATGAATTAGAATTTACTTAAATCATTTCTCACTAAACATTCTAAATCATAAATTCATCGAGAAATTATCCTTCCAAACATTTACTAAAGTCAAAAATCATTCAATACAAGAGATTAACTTCTATTAAGTTAAACTTAACAAAAGATTAATCATCTATTAAGCATGAAATTATCCCTAATTTATACATAAATATCAACTTTAGTGAAATGACATGCCAATGGAGAAAATTCCTAAAAAGTATGATAACATGCATCATATTCATTTAAAGTAAGCATGAATATGAGTTAATTAGGATAAGAATTCAAGTTATAAATGCATGTTATAAAGCTACCATCAAGGAAAATCATCATGAGGATAATTCATCCTCACCTGCTGTTTGAACAACATATCCACGCATGAATAAAGCTTCATCAGGAGGACTATATGCCTTTTGATCAGCACTTCTACAATTGAGGAGCTTCTACATATCATCTTCGACCATCATGGAACATTTAACTCACATGAATATCAGTCCATGGTCAACCCTCTTTGCTGATATGGACAGTAAAACGACACCAAGGCCTTTACGAAACGAGGTTATAACTCCCCGTCACTACCTCTGAAGGAGAATTAAATAAGAAGTTCACGTCTATCCCTCCCTCGGATGAAAAGGCACTGAAGAGTGGTGACTCATCCACGTCAAAGCATTCTTCACGGAATATTGGAAACACTCTAAAACTACTCATCTCCGTCACGCGAAAACAAACGAAGGACAATACCTCAGGCGTTGACTTACAAAGAGAGAAAAGAAAATCGTACAGAAGAAAAGAAGTTTCCGCTTGAATGAAAGAAAACCGTCATCACTATCATCACCCGACTCAACCTTCTCTCCATATCTTCCAGTGGAATTTCTCAACCTCAAAGGAAGACTCGAAACAAAATAATATGAGGAAATTATAATGCCTCAAACAAGACGCTGACCCGCCGCCCGAACGACGGAAACATCATCAGTTTAGCTAGTCCAAAGGAGCAGCTCGCGAAGAGTTTACTATGGCGAATAAAGAAGACAAGAGCTTTCTCAACTCAGTTGCTATCTACCGTTCCGCGTAACTAACATCTTCTCTCCCGCTGACGATGATGGAAGTTATCGGGGGATCTCGAGCACTACCAGACGACAGATAATATGCGAAACCTTCCACGAAAAGAAACAACCACGGAAAACGTCAAAGATGGGAAGCGATCCACTTGGTCAATCCGTAATAACGCACCGAAGACTAAAGAGCTTCAGGAAACCTTTGACTCGACACGACCTTGCGTACGCATCGTATGAACTTCAAAATCGTCATCTTCATCATCAACGATCTTTACGCCACATCGTCAGCTCTCTACGACCAACAACAATTATCTTTTACGGATATTGAGCGCCTGCGCGATAAGCGATTAAAGAGCATTTCAAAACCGATCCGGCCCACAAACATCGCCCTACAATGTAACGAAAATAGTAAGCCTCCCGAAACATATCGTGAGTATTCATCCGCGATGGATAACTAGCGCGACGCGTCGGTTGAACGTAACGTCTTTCTCCTCACTCTATAAAAGAGAAATTGTAAGAGATGAAACACAGATGTTTTTTGATAAATTGGTTACCCTTTTGGTTACATTTACCCCTATGTGTTCATCGTGCTTCCTGTGTCTCCTCCATTCTCCTGCATCTTCTTCCTCTTCGAGTTTCTATCCTCCTTTCCCTTTCTCCCTCCCGTTCTGTCCTCTTTCACACACTTAACGTTCGGACGAAAACGACGGTAATCTTCAGTGGAATCCGACGACATCATTTTCCTCCATTCCAGGTAACATCCTCATTCTTAAGAGTGATTAATAGTTCCGTCAATATCCGTAAGTCCAACTTTTAATCATCTTCTGATTTCTTCTCTTTCTTATATTCTTTCTCCATATCATATATATTTTCCCGCTTCACTATCTACGCTATTTCCCAAACATTCCCCAGTCCTTTCAAAACCCCACCGTTCTTCTTCTTATTCGCTCAACCGCTCTCACTATCACTAAATTATCAATCCTAAAACTTCTCCATCCTATAACAATATCGTAATAAACATTTTCATCCATTAATTACTATATTTTCTCTTCTCATCGATTATTCTTCGCTACACATTCTTCCTCTTATTGTCACTATTATCCTCATCATTCCTAATACTCCCCCACATTAATCTCTCTGAATTAATCACCTAATTCTCAGTGATATCATTTCATAGGTCCTCATTTCATTGTGGGAATATTTCAGGAAAAATAAGTAGATATTCACATTCGTATTCTCACTTTCATCCATATCTTTAGTTTGAAATATCCTTCATCAACAGCTCAATGCATCTTGGCTACCGATGTTTCTCTCTCTTAAGAAATAAAATGTTTATTTCTCGTGACGTTATCTTTCATGAATTTTTTTTTCCATATCATGACTATATCAACATTCAAACAACATCATGGGACAATTCTCCGGGTATTCTTGGACAAGGTCCAATTATTATCACTTCACTTCAAAACCCAAGTGCACCTCTACCTTCTGAGTCAACATCTTCCTCAACACCCAATTCAGCTTCATCTCCACCTGCTGAAACTACTGACGTCTTGCTCCCATCCACTGTAGCTACTAATTCACCAACCACAGCCTCCAACACAGAAATCTCTACACTCTCTCCTAACTCACCCTCTACTTCTCCAACTCTAAAAATAAAAAATCTCTCCGACATTTATGCCCTTACTAAACCCATCACCAACCATCCTCTACCTTCCTGCTACCAAACTTTATTGATTAATCTGACCAAGCCCACTTCGTTACACCAAGCACTCACGCATCCCAAATGGCTTCAGGTCATGAAAGATGAGCTTCATGCCCTGCATCAAAATAAAACCTGGATATTAGTACCACGGACATCCACCACGAATGTCATCGGCTATCGATGGATCTATAAGTTAAAATGCAAAGTTGACGGTTCTCTTGATCGTTATAAAGCACGATTAGTAGCCAAAGGCTACCAACAAGAAGATGGTTTTGACTATGATGCTAACTTTAGTCCAGTGATAAAAATTACTATTGTCTGAATTCTCATCTCTCTTGCTATCAGTAAAAATTGGCACATTAAACAACTTGATGTACCCGACGCTTTTCTACATGGTAATTTAAAAGAACTTATCTATATGGATCAGCCACCTGGTTTTCAAGACAACATATTCCCTCAGCATGTATTCCCTCAACTTCAACGGTCCCTCTATGGTTTAAAGCAAGCCCCAAGGAGTGGTTTCTTAAACTCACTAATTTTCTTCTCTCTCTTGGTTTCTCAGATTCCAAAACTGATTCTTCATTATTCTTTAAATACCATGGAAACACTCATTATTTTTTTCTTATTTATGTTGAGGATATATTAGTTATTAGCCTTGATTCCACTGGAATTCAGGATATTATTCGTCTACTAGCAAAGGCATTTTCTATGAAAGACTTAGGCGAAGCCCATTTTTTTCTTGGAATTGAACTACTTTATACTCCAACCGGTTGTTTTCTCTCTCAATCTCATTATATCATCTCAATTCTTCGCCATGCACAAATGGAAAATACTAAACCAGTTTCTAATTCTTGTTCTTCCTCCATTTCATCATTATCTACTGAACATTTCTTGGATGCCACTTTATATCGTAGTGTTTTTGGAGCATTACAATATCTTGTCATTACTCGGCCGGATATCACTTATGCAGTCAACCGTGCATGCCAAGCTATGCACAATCCAACTATTGAAGGTTGGCGTTGTGTTAAACATCTCCTGCGCTATTTAAAGGGAACTATAACCAAAAATTTGTTTTACCATCGTAATTTTGATTCATCTCTTGAGCTTTTTAGTGATGCAGACTGGGCTAGTTCTCCTAACGATTGACGCTCCACTGGAGGTTATCTAATATACCTTGGTAAAATTCTCATTTCGTGGAGCACCAACAAACAACAAACAGTTTCAAGATCAAGTACTGAAGTAGAATATAAAGCAGTCGCCGATGCCCCCTTCGAGTTTATTTCGATCCACTCTTTATTTAACGAACTTCGTCTTCCTCTCTCTAACACTCCCATTTTATGATGCGATAATCTTGGAGCGACCTAATTAGCTGCCAATCCTGTTTTTCATGCAAGAACAAAACATGTGGAAATAGATTATCACTTCGTCCGGGAACAAGATAAATCACGACATCTCTGGATTGGTCATGTCTCTACGAAGGATCAGACATCCGACATCTTAACCAAGGCCCTGCTGACGAGATGAAACCGCAAGGTTGTCAATTTCACACGGTCTCGTGTCAAAAAAAGTTCCAAACTTACCAATTTGATGAAAATTATTCGAATTGAGGGGTATAATGGTAAATAAGGGTCGAATCCACACGGAAATAAGGAAATTTATGATGTTTTCTTCGAAATTGATCAAATCGGATGATAAATTGATGGTAGAAATTAGAGAAAATGGTATATTATGAAAGATAACTTCAAATCGCTTCCACGAAATCAAGAATCATTGAAATTGATCTTGATTTCGCTGAGAAATTGAAGTTTGAAGTAGAGAGATATTTCCGAACTTCAAAATCGCGAAATTGACTAAAATTAAACAAAATTAAACTTGAAATCCTAATCTAAATTGAAATTAAACATGATTGGAAGAACGATTAGCAAAAACCGACTCCACTAACCCAAGATTGCGATCAAATTAACATGATTAATCACTTCAATCGTTGAAAATATCAAGAACGCGATCGTGGAGTTCAAGCTTCGATTTCTCCTTCGTCTCTCAACCAAATCTCGAGTTCATGCCCTCCGTGGATGTGGAAATGAGTGTAGAAGAAGCTAGAATTGAGAGATTCGAGAAGGGAGGTGTCTAAATAGATCAATTTGCTTGATTTCTAACTCGAATGCTTACAAATCGGAAGAACGTGCCTTATTCATAGGCTATTTGGGCGTAACCGTCCAATCGAAACGATCGACGATTACGATGGAACAGTCCATCGTGGACCGTTTCAAAAATGTCGCGGCCGTTCGATCTTAATGAATGGCTCAGATGAATCCGCGCGAATAGCATTTAAAAACACATCGTCTCGCCGCCGTTGGATCGCGATCCAACGCTCTGGATCCCATCCCGCGCGTTAAATCACCACCGTTATAACCCCTTATTTAAGCCAGGTGCTTTGATGATATCCGGTGGACCGCGAGTCCATGCGATCCACGCACACCGATTGATGCTCCGTTTGATCCGACGCTTCCCCTTCAGCCACGTGTCTTGCGCATTTAAAACTCCGTGGAACTTAGTCCCACATGGGTAAAATAAATGAAATGAATCAGGTTTATATGGAGTGTGAAAATAGAAGGGTCAGCGTAATATCCAAAATATCGGATGCTTATATGTACTATAACCCTAATATTACGAGTATACATAAATATTCATGCCACATGTCACCTCCGCGCCACGCAGGCGCTCGCGTGGGCTAGTGTGGCTCTCCCACGTGGCCTTGCGTGCCACGTCGCACCCACGTGGGTCCCGCATGAAAATAAGCTTGATTTTTGCTTTTCTTTTAATTGTTTTAATCATTTAAAAATTGATAATAATTCAGGAAAAATTCGGAAAAATCCCTAAAAATTAGAAAATTCATAACTTTTAAAATATAACTCCAAATTAATACAAATTTCTTTCATTTGATCCAAAATTTAATTATCTATCATTCTAAAGAGTCAAAATTAATAAATAATGAGAGTTTTAATTTCCATTTCAAAAATACATTTATTTTTTAAAGATTTTAACTTAAGAAAATATAAATAAATGTTTATAAAACATTTTCTCTCATTATTTTAACTTTAAAAACCTCTATAATCTCAAGTAAAGATGGGTTATTAATTATTTATCTTTAAATCATCATATTTAACCCTAATTTAAAGTATTTTTGAGATTATAATGACTTTTTCATGGAATGATAGAAAATACACATAAATATGATAACATGCATGGAAATGAAATCATTTATGCCTTAATATGCATTAATAATCATATTTTATAATGTTTATTTAGCATTTTATCACCTGCCTAAACAGCGGTTTCTTATTCTCAAGTCCAAACTTTGTCTTCTGCCACGTTTGGACTTGCAGGAGGATATTGAAGGAGGACGACCAGTTCAAAAGATCCAAAATGGTCGTCCGAGATAGCAGAAACTGCCTGATTTATTTTCTGCTATCTCGGATGAGGAACCGACGCTGGAGAAACATTTTGGAGAAACGCTCGCAAGCTGAGAAACTCCTATTGCAACGGCACTCAAAATTTTTCCTATAAATATGTATCAATAGCCCAATATAACGCACACCAACAATTTCCTTGTCTTCCTCAAAGTTGTGTTTGAGCTCTTCTCTTTCTTCTGTCTTATCTTCTTCTTCTGAATTCTATTTCTTCTGTCTCTACACCTATCTCCCTGTCGAAGGAGCTTGAAACACCCTCTCCTGCGGCACGACCGATACGTCGTTCGCGTTCCACCGATCCGCTCTCACTCGCTCTCTCTCTCTCTCTCTCTCTCTCTCTCCCTCCAAGACTGTGTACGGATAATCAACTCCGTGTGTGGGCCGCCAATGATCGCCGTGCACTCCTTACAAAACTAATTCATATGGTCATTGAATACACACGATTTAGTTTCATCAAATGGCACCGTTGCTGGGGAATTAAGGCGTATTTTGAGAAAAATCATCGATTTTGACTCGGTCAACTGATTTTTCTACTTCTTTTCTGATTTTAACTCAAATTAATCCTACACTGAGCTATTTGTAGTAGAAATACATCGTTTAGATACTCAATTTCGATAAGATTAAGTGATTAGTCCCTCTCTACGGACGACGGATGATCATTGCGTCATACTCGAATTGGGAGAGTGTAACTCTCACGAATAGCGACAATCAGGTACGATTAATTTGTCATTGTAGAATTATTTTATAGTACCTCTTATTATATTAGTATATTAGTGCATATTTATGAGACAAGAGTCTGATTGGAGAACAAGGGATAATCCTTTACATTTAGATCTTTTTGAACGTTTCTCGCAATCACTTCCATCTTCCGCATCATCATCGACCTTAGATATGGCCTTCAATGATGAGGGAAATGTTAGGAGACGCCTTAGTGACTATGCTAGGCTTGGTCTTCAAAGACCAGTTATTCGTATTCATGCACCTTTAGCTCGAAATGCGAATTTTAGGATAGATTCGCATGTGTTGAGTATGTTACCTATCTTCCATGGTAAACCTTCCGACGATCCTTATAGACATGTCGACGAGCTTAGTCATGTATGTGAGATCAATCAGATTCATAATGTGTCGGCAGATGTAATGAAGATGAAACTCTTTCCCGCCACCCTTAGAGATAGAGCTAAGGATTGGTTTCTTAAGTTAGGAAAGGAATTCACTTCTTGGACCGAGATGGAGGAGGAATTTCTTAGGAAGTACTATTCCGTATGAAAGACCACCTCTGTTAGGAAGGCGATGCATGAGTTTACCCAAGGACCGAATGAGACATTTCACGAAGCTTGGGAGAGACTTAGAGACCTCACTAGAGAGTGCCCTCACCATGGAGTGTCTAACCATGAGCTTACATAGATATTTTATGATGGGTTAGGACCGCAAAATAGATATCTTTTAGATGCAGCTAGCCGCGACACCTTCATGATCAAGTTTGAAGATGAAGCAATGGAATTGATCGAGACTGTGGTGGAAAATAGCCACCACAACGCGGAAAAACCATTCAGAAGAGGTGCAACGCCGAAGGGAGGATTAATCGACGCAAAGTCGGTAGAGACGGGCATGATCCTAGAGAAGAAGATCGACAAGATGGCGGAGGGTCAGAATCTTTTATTAGATCGGTTCCACATCCGCAACGGATCTGAAGGACTTGCACCGTAGCTCTACAGGAAGCGTCGCCATGCGCCCATTGCTAACGCCTCGAGCATGTCAAGATGAATTGTCCAATCATGGCAATTCAAGGGCATGGCATGTATAGACAAGGCCCACCAGGAGGGCAAAGTCAATAGGGACGATCGAACTATCAAGGTACATATCCAACTTATTTTAATAACCCTGATTATAACAATCCTATGCAGCAGCAAGGATTTAGGAGGAACACAGATCAGACGTATCCTCCTTATAGCACCGGTCAGCAACAAAACTCGCAACAGCAACCCTTCGCGAATGCAAGACAGTCGACGTATATCCCGCCATAGCAATCGTATAATCAAGCTCCACGATCGACCGCACCATCTGCAGATCCGATTCTAGGTGCGATCTCTCAGTTGATGGAGCAAATGAACAGGATGAACTCACGCATGGATGAGATACAGGATTTTATCAAGATGAACATCCCTACCTCGACTGACAATAAGAAAGGTAAGCAAGTTTCATTTTCTGACCAATTACCATCGCAGGCCACTATCAACCGTAGGAATCAAGGGTCCTCATCGAGTCAAACGCACAATTTGAGTCATGTGCATGTTGACGAGGAGGCAGTGGAGGCTGCATTAGCGATATCGAGCCTTAGGAGCGGCAAGGACTGATGGAGGACGAAGCCAGTGATCAGGCGATAGCGCGTGATGAGCCGGACGGCGCTCGAGCACTGCCGCGTCGAAGCACCAGAGTTGACGTCCTGGACCCCGGCTTCAAGTACACCGCCTGATGAGATTCCCTCGGCGAGTTTTTTTCTCATGTTTTGTTATTGTCGTGTGTGCGTGTGGGAGGGTTCCCCGTGTCTTGTGCCCTTCCTAGAACGTGTGGGACCGATTCTAGGCTCGATAGAGGGGGGGGGTTTTTTAGCTTGATGAGCCAAAACCCCCAGAATTACGGGTTTGCTCTTAGGGCAACCCTCTCTCTTTCTCTCCCCTATATAAGGAAGAGGGTGAGAGGGAATCGAAGAAGAAGTGATGAATGAATTTTGAAGAAAAAAACCGTCATGGTGTGACGCTCCCATGCAGGATCCTGAGGGGATAATCCTAGGGTTCCATAGGGAAGGGAGGGAGAGGGAAGTCACCGCCGGGATCTAACCGGGCCCTCTCCTGGTTGCCGCCATCGTTGCCGCCACTGTTGCCGCCGTCGAGTACTCCGGTCGCTTGCGATCATCCACGTCTCTCAGCGTCGACAAACATGTCGGCCCTTCGGCCCTTATAGGAGGACCGCTCCCCTCTCCTGCTGATACTACTCGCTAGGGAATTCGCCAACAGGCTTATCCTCTCACATTCTTGCTCGACGATTGCTGGTATTTCTTAGCGTAACAGCGGTTAGTTTGTTCACTTGCAGGTTGGTGTTGTCCGCGCACAAGAACGCCTCGGACCACTGCGACCTTCGGGTCAAGACGCCACCCTCGAACGAGTATTGTCGCCTCCTTCAGTGCTGAAAGCGCTCGCTCCACCGCCGGGAACTAGCTTCGTAGGTACCCCTTATTGCCGGGGTTGGGTTGGGATTGTTTTCTTCTCTCGGTTCTGCTCGAGTTTCTCAATCGTCGTACGGGTGCGGACCACTTCGATCGGGGAATTCCACCGTAGTCGTGGGGTAGTAGATCTAACGGAACGTGGGAAAATTGACCCCTCGAGCAGCGCTCGGGAGCTTCCCGGACGTTGCCCTAGGTCAGCTCTCGCACCTTGTGCTTCTCGTTCTCTCGAAAATCCGCATCATTAGTCATTTCTTTGTGCATGCTGGCCATCCGTAGGACTCCTCCCCTGTGTTGTAACACGAGCCGTCGATCCCGGCATCTATCGTGTTACATCAAGGACTTACCTGATCCTTATAAGGATCATCCTTTACACAAGAGCTCGATAGTTGAAGAAACACCGATAATCGTAGAAGAGCAAGATAGTAGTCCAGATGATGAGGAAGAACGGGTGCGAGCGGAGCCAAATCCTGACACATACAAGCCACCCGTGCCATATCCTCAAGCATTGAGCAAGCCTAAAGTTAAGGTTAGTGAATCTGATGATCATTTATTAGAAGCCTTCCAAAAGGTGACCATTACCATCCCTTTAGTAGATACAATTAGGCATATACCTTCTTATGCTAAATTTCTTAAAGGCATATGCACACCCCATAGAAGCCCCAAGAGGATCCAATTGAGTGAGAATATTAGTTCAATTATCATGAATTCTCTTTTGATTAAAAAGAGGGATCCAGGAGCTCCCATGATTACGAGTGAGATTGGAGGAATGACTTTTACTTTTGTTAGATACCAAAGCTAGTATCAATATCCTCCCTAAAGCCGTATTTGACCGTCATCATGTAGGGGAGTTGCAACCTTTCCTTATAGAGTTATGTTTAGTGGATGGATCGGTAAGTAAGCCTCATGGCATAGCAGAAGATGTGATTGCTAGAATCGAAGGATGTTATTTTCCGGTAGACTTCCTAGTTGTAGATATGAAGATCACTAAGGAGCTTAGTCAAGCCCCAATTATCCTAGGAAGACCTTTTCTATCTACCGCAAAAACCGTTACAGATTGGGGAAAAGAAGAAGTAATTATTAAGGTGGGAGAGCACACGGTGAAGGTCAACATCAACAAGTTGATGAAATATCCTTCACAAGCTTTCGAGGATTTGGGCGCCATCGACCTATTTGATGACCAAGACATCGAGACTTGCATCGAAGAAGTCATGGGGATCAACGAGGAAGCCGATTTCAAGGAGCTACCATTGGACGAGCTGACAAGGGAGATCAAGCCTCTTCCATCTACACTCAAGTACGCTTTTCTTGACTCTTAGCAGGTTAAATCGGTGATCACTTCTTCCCAGCTCAATGAGGAGCAGGAGAAACAATTACTCGACGTATTACGATGGAATGAGCAAGCAATCGGCTAGACTCTAGCAGATTTGAGA
The DNA here is from genome assembly GCA_024174645.1 of Lemna minuta. Taxonomy (NCBI): domain Eukaryota; kingdom Viridiplantae; phylum Streptophyta; class Magnoliopsida; order Alismatales; family Araceae; genus Lemna; species Lemna minuta. The sequence goes on along the minus strand of CM044104.1, from coordinate 8,698,581 downwards.
GGATTAGACCCTTCGTTATGCACTCATCATATATTTTTGGAGGACGAGTCCAGACCCGTGAGGGAAGCCCAGCAACGACTTAACCCTAAGGTATGGGAAGCAGTGAAGGAAGAGATGCTAAAGTTCCTTAATGCAGAGATCATCTATCCCATATCGGATAGCCAGTGGGTTAGTCCCATGCATGTTGTTCCAAAGAAGGCAGGAGTTACGGTGACCATGAACGACAAGGGCGAGGAGATCCAAACGCGCCTTCTGACGAAGTGGCGAGTTTGTATCGACTACCGGAAGTTGAATGCTATGACAAAGAAGGATCACTTCCCTGTACCGTTGATCAATCAAATCCTTGATCGACTAGCAGGTCAGACTTACTTTTGTTTCTTGGATGGTTATTGAGGGTATAATCAGATTGTGATTCATTTGGACGATCAAGAAAAGATGACGTTCACATGTCCCTTTGGCACGTTCGCTTTTGGGCGAATGCCATTCGGGTTGTGTAACGCCCCTGCGACATTCCAGAGATGTATGACGGCAATATTTTCCAATTTCCTTGGCGACAGTCTCGAAGTCTTCATGGATAATTTCTCTATCTTTGGAGATGATTTCGACTGCTGTCTAGCTCACGTGACAAAGATCCTCGAGGTCTGCGTCAGGAAACGAATGGTATTGAGCTGGGAGAAATCCCATTTTATGGTGCGAGAGGGAGTAGTTCTCGGGCATCTTATCTCGGGCAAAGGTTTGGAGGTTGAGAAGGCCAAGATTGAGGTCATTCAAAACCTTCCTCTCCCCACTACATTATGAGATTTATGGAGTTTTCTAGGACACGTTGGCTTCTACCGCAGGTTTATAGGAGACTTTGCTAAAGTTTCCAAACCACTAACCACTCTTCTTTGCAAGGATAAAGACTTTTTTATAGACAAAGAAGGGGAGCGCGCATTCGAGATGTTGAAGCTCGCCTTGATCGAAGCACCAATTATTCAAAGTCCTAATTGGGACTTAACTTTCGAGATCATGTGCGACGCTTCAGATTATGCAGTTGGAGCAGTATTGTGGCAGCGGATAGATAAGAAGCCAACTGCCATTTGGTATGCGAGTAAGACCCTAGCTGAAGCTCAAATGAACTACACGACGATGGAAAAGGAGCTGTTGGCAGTGGTCTACACATTAGAGAAGTTTAGGCCTTACATCTTGGGAAGCAAGATTGTCATTTATACAGATCATGCAACATTAAAGTACTTGTTTTCCAAGAATGAGGCGAAGCCACAATGGATACGATGGGTGCTGCTTCTTCAAGAGTTTGATTTAGAGATTAGAGATAAGAAGGGCAGCAAAAACTTGGTGGCGGATCACCTATCTTGTCTCCATGTTTCAGATACGGGAGACATTAGTGATTCATTTCCTGATGAGCATCTTCTTGCAGTATCTAGTCACGCTCATTTGTTCGTGCATATCGTAAATTTTTTGGTGACTGGAACTATCCCAGAGCATTGGAATCGGCATCGTAAAGATAAGTTCTTATATGAACTAAAATATTATTATCGGGAAGAACCCCTTTTGTTCCATGTAGGATACGATCAGATCATACGATGATGTGTAGCGGAAGAAGAACAAGGAAGCATATTATCGTTGTGTCACTCATCAGCATGTGGAGGACATTTTGCCACACGGAAGATCGTAGATAATATTTTACAAAGCGGTTTTTATTGGCTCACCATCTTCAAGGATGCCCACCGTTTCTATACAGAGTGCTTACAATGCTAAGCAGCATTAAACATCTCCAAGTGAGATGAAATGTCAATGAGGCCTATCCTTGAAGTGGAGATATTTGATTTATGGGGGATCGACTTCATGGGGCCTTTTCCACCTTCTGATTGGAAAGAGTATATTTTGGTAGCGGTTGATTATGTGTCTAAGTGGCTGGAAGCTGTTCCCACTAGGACAAACACTCATCGGGAAGTACTCAGGTTTGTCACGAGGAACATCTTCTCCTGATATGGTTGTCCGAGGGCCATCATCAGTGACGGAGGCTCACACTTCAACAATGCACACTTTCATGCATTATTGAAGAAATATGGAGTGCATCATCGCTTCACTACACCATTCCACCCCCAAGCTAATGGGCAAGTTGAAGTGAGCAACCGAGAAGTGAAGAATATTTTAAAGAAGATCATTCGACCAGACGGTAAGGATTGGGCGCACAAGCTTCCTGATGCTTTATGGGCATATCGAACGGCTTACAAGACACCCATCGGGATGTCTCTGTTCCGACTCATATTTGGGAAGGTGTGCCACCTTCCGGTTGAGCTTGAGCATAGAGCCTATTGCGCAATAAAGAAGCTCAACTTATCTCTGGACGAAGCAGGTAAACATAGACGTCTCTAGCTGCAGGAATTACATGAGTTAAGGCACGACGCGTACGAAAACACAGAGATCTACAAAGAAAAGACCAAGGCCTTTCATGATAGGAACATCAGAAGATGAACCTTCCACATCAATGAAAAGGTTTGGTTATATAACTCTCGCCTTAAGCTTTTTCTAGGTAAGCTGCGCTCACGATGGGAAGGTCCTTACGTGGTTGTGGAATCGTTTGACAATGGATCAGTGCTTATTTCTGACCCTAAATCTGGCAAACAATTCAAGGTAAATGGGCATCGTCTGAAGCCTTACCTTACAACCGAGCCACCCACACCAGTAGTTAAGGCAAATCTGCATCTTCTTTAGGTACATGAGGACGTGATAATGGTAACACCCTCATCTCATCGATCATCGTAGCTTCATTAAGTTTTGTCTGGCTGAAGACGTTAAACTTAGCGCTCTTGGGAGGCACCGCAAGATTATCTTACTATTTTATTTTGTTCTTGTTTGTAGTTTATTTCAATGTACATATATAGTTGAAGGAATCCACCTACAACGAAAAAGCAATTTGGACAAATTCCATGACATGCGTCAAACACGCATTAATGAGTTTTTCTAAACCTTTTTACTTCTCATTTAAATTTAAAATCTTTTTCATGTAATGCATGATATTGTTGCCATCTTTTCACATACATAATGATTTCATTGAGGGCAATGAAAGATTTCAGTTGGGGGGTGAGGACTTAGAAAAACTCAAATTTTCAAAAATTTTAAACTTTTTACTATTTTAAAACTCCTATTTTTCAAAATTTTACAACTTTTAATACCTTAGAATTTTTAATATTTTGAGATCCTATTCCTAGAGATGTAGAAGTGAGGGCCTCATGGCCCATGTGATTACATTTTGAGTAATAAAGCCAAGTGATCTAGAGAAACCATGGATTCTTTTTAGTGGTTGACTTCTTCAGGGTTGGGTATCTAACGGGCATCGAGGAAAATGAGTAATCAGAGGTTGAAGTGTTATTGGATTGAAATGGAGAGATTTTTTAGTGAAGTTCAAGCAAATTCCTATCCCCTACCTTGCATCAGCCGAACCTACTTGGTGTGGGAATTCCTCGCTTCTGAATTGTCTCTTAGAAGAGTGCAATGTGCCAGAAGTTTTTATGCAACTATTCTGTCCTTTAAAGTATTTAGTTCCAATTTTTCCTTACCAGTCAATTAGACACCAAAAATTCAACTTCACTGATTATAATTACTCTCCGAAGTGATAAACATATCCACCCATTTTCTTTCCCATCATCTACACAAGCCTTTTTCTAAATTTCCCTTACAAGAAAATATTCCTTCATATTACACTTCATAAATTTTGAATACTCTCTTCAAACATCAAAACAGCCTCCATATCCTTGTTTTATGCAAATTCTTCAAATGTTATTTTCTTCTTCTCGAAAAAGTTACAATACACAAAAAGAAGGAAGAAAAGAAAATATGAAAAAGAAGAAAAGAAGAAGACAAAAAGAAAGAAGGAAATAAAAGGAGGAGAAAAAGGAAGAGAAGAATAAAGAAAGTGAAAAGAAGGAAAAATATGGGAAAATTATCTCTACCGATCTCTACCGATCAATACGACTCCATTCCTACCATGTGTACATCCATTTTACCACTCCACACCATCTCTACCAAATTCTATCCATTCCTTTTTACCATCATCACCCACATCATTTGGGAGAATAATTAGACATCAGTGGTACCTTTCTTTGTATATAATATCCAATTTGTTTACATGCTGATTTGCTGATTGAGAATTATTTCTATACATGAACACAAGGGTCCTAAGTGAACCTATCCTCCTCCTCCTCCTCCTCCTTATCCACCACCTTGAGAAATTATCCATTCATTAAATGGATGAAGACGACCTCTCTAAATAATTGAAAGATAGTGTTGATCTTAAGGGAATTATCTTCCCTCCTTTCCCTATTTTATACCGATCTAAAGATTGACTTGGTCAAAAGAAATTAGCCTTATCCTTAGATACTTAGAATTCCTTGAATGGACCAAGTCAACCATATTTTACCTTTGATATAGGTTCCTTATTTTCCAAACCTTCTCCACCATATCATAGGTACCTTATATCATTTTAAATAGTGATCTCAAAAGAAAAATCTGTAGGAACACCATCGTGGTATATTCCTCTTTTCTTTGAAACCACCTATAGTTAGAATTTAGAAGAGATCTAATGGAAGAATTTACCTTCTTAATTTACTTCAAGACAAAGCCTTGCATGAATATTATCATGCCTTTACCCATATGAACCAACATCACCGTAATGGAATCTCAATCAGGGTATTCTCATCAACCATCAAAGAGGCAAAACCTTCCTCATGATGCTAGCCCTTCCACTTGAAGTCATGCCTCATGAATAAAAGTCAGCATAAAAGCTTCCCTAAAGAAAATTATCTCAGTATCAATCTCATGTCAAGATCAATATGGAGCATTGAAATGCACATGAAGCACTCCACGGTCAACTCTCTCAAACTCTAGACAGAGGTCAACAAAAGATCTATCTTTCAATCTGTTTATCACAGAATCACTCCAAAGTCAAAAGCTCTATCGTATCATCTCTTAACCGGAAATCGATGAACAACTCCAATGATGAAATTTCAAGCTCGCAGAGCATCTTCAACCTTCCCATCAGTTCCTTGACCAAGATTTAGAATCAAGAGTTCAACCTAAACAAAAGGGACAGGAAAAGCTTGAAAATCTTCATGGAGGGATTCCTCTAGCTCAAGCTTACATTGCTTCTCCATCCGAGCAGCAAGAGAATTACCGGAATTCCATTTAACTTACCTTGGAAAGTCGCGAACTCGGTCAACTAGATATCAACGACGCCACCGATTACCATCCGCCATAAAATCTCAAAGGGCTGGAGATGGTTCAACTCACCTCCCGCGAGTCAAGACTTCGGCTTGGACAAAGACGGATCGAAGCAGCACTGGAAATAGCAATCCCTCTTGGCCCCGTCGTAAGAGAAAATCACAGGTCAATGGAGCTTCCGTATTGCCATGGACGACCCCTTTCCATCCATCACCTCTGCCTCCTATCGAACCGCGAAACGAATCCTGCAGCTTAAGCTCAAAGAATCGGCAGGAAAAATAAATCAACGAAACACCGTGTTAAGACAGATCGTCAATTAAGTGAACCGGTTCAAAATCAAGAACCGGTTCACAGGCAGTTGAGTTAACTCACTCTCTGTGTAACGGTCATCGACGTGGACCAATTGCAGTTAACATAATACGGACAGGTGGACGAATGAGAAAGAAGCGACTAAAGAGCGTTGCGGTTTCTGAGGAAAGTTTCCGTTACAACAGAGAATTTCTAAATGAGAAAAATGGGAAAGCTTCACTGCTATATATATTCATGTAATTCGTATAATGAAACATAGAGAAATAATAATCCTTTCTTGAGTCTGTTCTTCTTCTCTTCCTTCTCAATTCTCTTCTAGTTTCTATATGGTATCAGAGCCAACAGCCTCACAGCACAAAGTCTGAAAGCAAAAGAGCTATTCTCATGGCAACTCCAAGCAACTCGATTGATGAAGCGTCATCTTCTTCCTCAGAAATCGCTGTTGCCTCCCAAGTTGCTATTGCCAATATCAACCCTGCAGGTTTGACTATTTCACTCAAACTCAGTAGGGAGAATTTTTTGTTGTGGAAAACACAACTGCTGCGTGGGCTTGCAGCATATGATCTTGTAACATTACTTGATCAAGATCCTCCTATGGTGTCCTATGTGGACAAAGATGGCAGAATCTGCCCAAATCCTGCATACAAAACCTGGTTCAAAAATGATCAGGTAGTTCTTGCAATCATTTCATCATCTTTATCTGAATCTGTTCTCCCAATTCTTGTGGGAAAAACCACTGCAAGGGAAGCATGGCAAGCTATAAACAGAAACTTTGCTGGCAAGTCAAAATCAAGAATAATGGAACTACAAACATGATTGCACAATCTTCGGAAAGATACTTTGTCAATGGATGATTATGTACAACTTGTTCGTTCAATTGGAGATGAGTTACGGGTAAGTAGAAGTATACTAAATGAACATGATCTTACCTTTGCATTGCTGAGAGGGGTAGGATCAACCTACAATCCATTTTATGCAAGCACCAGTCCTCTTCTTGACTCACTCACATTCGATGATGTGGCCTGCAATATAAAAACATATGAATCACATCTTCAGCGGCAATCAGAAGAACATACATCAACAATCTTTCCTCCCACAACACATGTCACACAAACAGGGCATACTGATCAAGGTTATAATAGAGGAGGAAGGACAAACCGTGGACGAGGTAGACATCAAGGGAGAAATACTCACAGGTGTCAACTCTGCTTCAAGCATGGACACCGAGTGATTAACTGCTATGAAAGGTTTAATCGGGAATTTGTCCAACCTCCATGGCAAGCAAATCCTACATCAAGCAGAAACTCAAATCCAACACCACAAGCAAATGTGGCTACTACAAACCAAATATTGCCTCCAATTGCAAACACCTGGTATCCCGACAGTGGGGCATCTCATCATGTTACTTCTAACAGCAATAATATTCAAAATCAGGCTGCATATACAGGGCAAGATCAACTCTACATAGGTAATGGCCAAGGTATGGAGATTCTATGATGGAGAATTATCTGAAGACATGAACACTAGGGTTCAAAGTGAACCAAGATATGACATAAGGAAGAGAAATCCTCCGCAAGTGCAGCAAAATACTTTACTCCTCCTCCCTCATGAGTTTGAAAAACTCACCATCCACTAAATGAATAGAGAAAGACCTCTCTAACACATTGAAAGAGAGTGTATATCTTAAGGGAATTATCTTCCCTCCTTTTCCTATTTTTCATTGATCTAAAGATTGGCTTGGTCAAAAGAATTTAAACCTTATCCTTAGCTACTTAGAATCCTTTGAATGGACCAAGTCAACCACCTTCTCCCTTGATATAGGTTCCCTATTTTCCAAACCATATCCACTATATCATAGGTACCTTGTATAGCTATGAATAATGATCTCAAGAAACAACAATAGGAACACCATTGTGATATATTCCTTCTTTCCTTGAAGACCACCTTTAGTTTGAAAATATAGAAGAGATCAATATGAAAGTCAACAGTTACAAGACTGATAATGGTCAATGTGGCTCTTCATATCCACCAACAGTCACTACAAACACACTGCATACCAGAAAGTCGTCCACAACACATATGAAAACAGTCAACATAGAAGGAGCTTTAATACATACTACAGCACAGGAAATCGGTGTCACTGCCACTACGCGCGTCAACCCCCCATATTTCTCAACGTGCGAATGGAATAACCACACTTATTGGGACTTACCTGCCCGCGGAGAAGAACGAAGACCGATCTCGAGAAGACAATTGCCAGGATAATCCCCGACTGAGGAGCAAAGAAGAATCGCCCGTCTCCTCTATCGTCCCACCTGCCATGGAGTTCTGCATCACCATGACTTGTCTGAGATTGGACGTCAACGAAAACCGTCACTGATGCGCGACTCGAGCTTACCTTCCGACGGAAAGCCAGAACTGAAGTTGACGGTGACTCACTGATGGAGAATAATTTTGAAAACATGAACACAAGGGTTCTAAGTGAACCTATCCTCCTCCTTCCTCTATTTTACATTGATCTAATGATTGACTTGGTCAAAAGAAATTTACCTTATCCTTAGATAATTAGAATTCCTTGAATGTACCAAGTCAACCACCTTCTTCCTTTATATAGGATCCTAATCTCCAAACCTTATCCACTATATCATAGGAACCTTGTATAAATTAATGATCCCAAGAAAGAAACATCAATAGGAATCCATTTGTATTTTCCTTCTCTTTGAAAACCACCCTTAGTTAGAATTATAAGAGAGATCTATTCCTATCAAAGTACATTATCTTCTTGTTCTATTTCCTATTCAAGCAAGAACATTATGGTTAAAGATGAAGGTGAAGAATTATCCTCAGTCATCATGAAAGCAATGAAGAATTCTCTAAGCTCTTATGAACATAAAGAAGCCTCATCAGCAAAGATTGTCAAGCTAACACTTCACACAAGTGATTATGAAGATATCTACAGTCATGAAATTGCGACGAAGTCTAAAGCATAAAGGAAGCTTGCACAAAGTGCGGGAAACTCAAAGGAAGAATACCACCACCCACGTAAGCAAGAGAGACTTGTAGACACTGACACGGATTCTCGGGCTTCTCCCAACTTACCTCACGTATTTACATATCACTGGATACTGAAAGAGGACTTAAACTCATTCAAGAAGAGATGTCACAACTGCCACGATCAGCTCTACTTCGCGTACATTGTCATCATTTACTGATCGTACCAAAACAACTTCAAGATACAGAAAATTAAGTCAACCCGTCAACCACGGAATCAAGAAAAGACGTCACCCTGTGACTCTCACGGTTACAACTAAGAGACACGCGACGCTTCCTGGAAGTTCAACGCATCAAGCTCACCTATATCAAGTACAAGTTTGGAAAGTGAGATCAGAGACGGAGGCGCCAACAAAGACGAGAAGCTTAATCATACTCAATCGTTTATCTGTCGATCGACGAGCTTACTCATCTCATCCGTCAGATATTGTGGGAGCGTAACGTCATACGGAACCTTCCACAAAGTGATAACAGCAGAGGACGTTGAGCGATAGAAAGCAACTCACCCGATCAATTCATAACAACAAGAATGGCGTGTGTAGTTCATCCTGTAGGCATCGGCGAACGTACGTTCAATCGAAGACTGCGCCGCAGTGGGCCATTGTTGAAGGAAAATATAGTGACGGTGGTTCTTGAGAATCCTTTTATATTCAACCAGTCACCTACTATCCTACGCGACAGCTTCAACGCATCCATTTAGCTACCAACAACCTCACCACCTACTATCTCCAGCACATGAAGCAAGACAGATAGAGATTAAAACCGATCCTGAAATTGATGACCAACACGGGAACAAGAATTCATCTGACGGAGCTCCAGGGTTCTTCAAACATACCTAAACCGGCGTCACTGTCCAAAAGACAATTCCGCGGTCAACCTTCATACGAGAAACAGAAACGGAGAAGACGCCAGATGGTCCACGAAAAGACGCGAATCCGTCTGTTTAACTACCTTCCATTTTGAAACCTCTCTTCTCTCCTATAAGAGCGGCAATTGTAAACAAAAACAGATGTTGTTTTATTGATAAATTGGTTACCGGTTACTTTTGTTTACCCCTGTGTTCATCATCGTGTTATCTTCGTGTTCCATCAATTCCTCCTCTCCAAAACTCATCTCCCGAGTTCTATCCCTCTTCTTTTCTCCCCCGTTTCTGTCCGCTTTCACGTAACTTACGTCTGGCGCATTCTGAGGTTGATCCGGGTCATTTGGCGAATTCGAGAACATCATATTTCCGTCGCCTCTCAGGTATCATCCTCACCCTTCACCGTGAATAATAGTTTGCATATTAAATCGTAAGTCCACGTTAGATGCATTTTCTTATCTATTCTTTCTATTTCTTACATACCTCTTCCATTATTCCCGTATTATCCATTCTCTACTTCTTCTCCTCTTATTTATCCTCCCTATTATCATAATTATTCTCTTATCACCTCCTAATATTCCTATATTACCTCTTCTACAGTCCCTATCTTAACATCTACTCCGTAATCTCTTATCTTCCACATATTCACTGCTATATAATTTAATCTCTCATATTATTAATATTATTTCTACTTCTTCTCTTCCTATACACCATTATATCTATTTTAGATGATCTATCCAATATTATCCTCACTGATTTATAACTCTAAGTCCTAGTGATATCATTTCATAAATCCTCCCTCATATTGTAGGATTTAGAGACATCTTCTAAATTATCCTACATCACTCACTATTCCAAGCAGAGATCCTCGACTGTACTACTGGAAAATGAGGAGAATCGCCCACGAAGATACTGCCAACGCCGGAGAGTTCTCAACTGAATCAGTAGATTGTCGGAAGATTCCTAACCCTTTTCGGAGCTCCAATGCAAGAATAATACAAGTTCGTCGCGAGGCACCATGGAAAATCGGAATTGAAGTGATAAAGACCAAGCGTTGAAGTGACAAAGACTTACCATGATGTTGGATCTACCGACTAACAATAGTCGGTTACGTCTAAACCGAAGAAAGACTTCACATTGCGACGCCGAAATACTTACAAGACAAATTGAAGATTCGCGAACCTGGCGTAATTGTTTGTTCGCGGACATAACCTCCGTAAGATACTTTCTCTCCATCAATCATCAATGTAAGAGAACTTACTCAACATACAAAACCGAAATCTCATATCTTTCTTGCTTACGTGGAGTATTAAACGCTTTTCGACGTCACGAAGAGAATCCCACGACTTCCAGCATGGTAACTACCAACGCGACGTTAACTCACGTCTCTTCGGGTTTCTCTATTCCCCTCTATAAAACGATAATTGTAACAGGGATCCAGACAGTTGTATTTTGAATGAAAACTCCTCGATTTGGTGTTCGCTACGTGTGTTCATCGCTTCCGGTGTCCCATCCATTTCCCCATTCCGCAACTTCACTCCGAGTTCTATCTTCCACCGTCTTTTCTCCCTCCCGTTCTTTTGCTTTCAATCACTGTCGTCAGGAGTTCACTGAGGATCAGCTGTATCATTTGAAGAATCCAAGAGCGTCTATTCCTCGCCAATCAGGTAATCATCCTCACTCCATTACAGTGATCAAGGTTCGCTTCAGAATATCTTAAGTCCAATGTTCTTCACTCTTTTACTCTCCTCCCCGTGCTCTTCTTTTTCCGCCCTTCTTCTCACTTTCCCTCCGCCGCTACTCAATATTCTATCATATAATATCCTTATCGGTATCCTTCTTATCTAATTTCTATATTATAATATAATTCATATCCTTCTGTCCATTCCCTTCTTTTCATAACCCGATCCTCCTCATTACCCAATTCATTAAATAATAATAATAACCCCTCATATTGATATCCTTTTCTAGATCCTTCATTCCTTGTAGGATTATTCTCCTAATCATATCATTATCGCCTCTCATATCATCATTCTTAAATATCCTACATCATTCTATCTACAGGCAACTCAGTTCTATCATCTCAGCATTAAATTTTTGCTCTTAACAACATACTTTATGTTCCGGCCATCACCAAGAACTTACTTTTTGTCCATAAATTTACTCTTGACAACAATGTTTTTATTGAATTTCATCCATTCTTTTGTTTGGTAAAGGACAGCAAGACAGGACATGTAATGCTGAAGGGAACCCTTAAAGACGGCCTTTACGTTCTACATAGCATTCACAAACATCATGCTTACCTAGGGGAGAAAGCACCCACTGAAACGTGGCACAACAGATTAGGCCATCCACACTTTAGAATTCTACAAAGCATTTTGAAAATTTTTGAACTCCCGTTGACTCATCAGCTCTCTCACTATGTTTGTGATGCATGCTGCTCTTCAAAATCTCACAAACAGCCCTTTAATATCTCTGTGCACAAGAGTACTAGACCACTTGAATTGATCCATTCAGATGTTTGGGGGCCAACTCCCGTAACTTCTCACTTTGTTTTTCAGTATTATGTGATCTTTGTGGATGATTTCTCTAAATACACATGGTTATTTCCTCTCAAAAATAAAAGTGATGTCTTTAATACATTTACTGAATTTCATAAGAAGGCAGAACGACAATTCTCCCAGAAAATAGGTGCTTTTCAGTCTGATTGGGGAGGTGAGTTTCAGTCTTTAAATAAATATTTGAAATCTTCTGGTATTCATCATCGAGTTTCCTGTCCCTATACCCTGAGCAAAATGGTACAGCAGAAAGAAAACATCGACATCTTATTGAAACCTCTTTAGCTCTTCTTAAACAAGCCTCCTTACCACCTACTTTCTGGGATGAAGCAGTCACCACATCATCCTTTCTAATCAATAGAATGCCCACTCCACTTCTAGCAAATCAATCACCTTATGAAAAATTGTTTCAACACTCACCTGATTATAGTTTTCTAAAAACCTTTGGATGCCTATGCTATCCTCATTTGAGGGCTTATACCTCACATAAGTTAAATTATCAGTCTGAGAAATGTGTCTTTCTTGGATATAGTTCAATGCATTTAGGATATAGATGCTTATCTCTAACCACTAACAGAATTTATATCTCTCGTGATGTCATCTTTGATGAACAGGTTTTTCCATTTCATCAAAATGCAAGTATTAACCGACATTCCAACTCCGTCTCTCCACCCAATAATGCTGGTATACTAGGATCATGTCCAATTAGTATCACACCTGCCGATCCTATAATAATTCCAAAACCTACTATCTCAATCACTAATCCTCTCAATCATGCAAATTTGAGTTCTTCCTCTTCAGTAGAAAATTCTCAATCAGCAGGCAATTCCCCGTCGATCAATGCCTCACCAACAAACTCTCCCATCCTTCAAAGTCCTCCTTCAATTGCAACCACTTCTCCTACTTCACCTCCTCTAAAACTGAGAACAATAGCAGACCTTTATGCTAATACACAACCAATTAAATTAAGCACCCAGCATCCTCTGCCGACTTGCTTCCTAGCCTCCAGAAATAGCCCTGTGGAACCATCAACTCACCATCAAGCCTTACAAGATCCACATTGGACAAAAGCAATGCATGCTGAATATCAAGCATTAATGGACAATCATACTTGGTCACTTGTTCCAAAAAATGAGGATATGAATATCATTGGGTGTCGATGGATTTTTAAACTCAAACTTAAATCTAATGGCTCCATTGATCACTATAAAGCAAGATTAGTAGCTAAGGGTTATACACAGGAAGATGGCTTTGATTACATGGACACATTTAGTCCTGTAGTCAAAATCACCACGGTCAGATTACTTCTCTCTATTGCTATCAGTCAAAAGTGGTAGATTCACCAATTGGATGTATCTAATGCATTCCTCCATGGAGATCTTCAGGAACAACTCTACATGAGTCAACCACCGGGTTTCATTAATCCACAATTTCCTGATTTTGTTTGCCAATTGAAAAAATCTTTATATGGTTTGAAACAAGCTCCCCGAGAATGGTTTAAAAAATTATCATTATATTTAATCTCTATTGGTTTTCAAGGATCTAAGACTAATTCCTCATTATTTTTTAAATATCATAACTCTGTTCCTTATTTTTTACGTAGATGATATTCTCTTAATTAGTCCTGATTATAAAGGTATCGCTGTCATTATCTCTCTTTTGAAGAAAGTTTTCACTATGAAAGACTTAGGGTCAGCAAATTTCTTCCTTGGAATTGAACTACTTAAAACATCCACCGGTTACTTTCTATCTCAGTCTCAATATGCACTCTCTACTTTAAAAAAAATAAAAATAGAAAATACTAAACCTGTTTCTAACCCTTGCTCTTTCTCTGAAACTACCAATTCCCATTGTTCAATTGATCCTACTCTCTATCGTAGCACGGTAGGAGCTCTTCAATACCTTACCATCACGTGACCTGACATCTCCTTTGCTGTTAATCGTGCTTGTCAAACTATGCATAATCCTTCTCCTCTTGATTTGCAAAGAGTGAAACACCTTCTAAGATATCTTAAGGGAACCATTTCCGATAGTTTATTCTACTCTTCACAATCTAATCTATCTCTCGAGGTCTTCAGTGATGCAGATTGGGCGAGCTCTCCTCTGGATCGACATTCTACAGGAGCTTATCTTGTTTTTCTTGGTCGTAATCTTATCTCTTGGAGCTCTCGAAAGCAACGGACTGTCGCACGATCCAGCACTGAAGCTGAATACAAAGCAGTCGCCGATGCAACTGCTGAGCTTATCTGGATTAAATCTCTTCTTCGTGAGCTTCAATTTCAGCTATCTTCCACTCTGGTTTTGTGGTGTGATAATGTTGGAGCTACCTATTTGGCATCCAACCCAGTTTTCCATGCACGGACGAAGCATGTCGAAATTGATTACCATTTTGTTCGCGAGCAAGTCAATTCACAGGAGCTTCGTATTGGGTACCTATCAACAAAGGATTAAGCTGCAGACATTCTCACGAAACCACTACCGAAAAATCGCTTTCTTCAGTTAAAGTCCAAGCTCACCGTTCGTCCCACGCTCAGCTTGCCGGAGGATGTTAAGACAGATCGTCAATTAAGTGAACCGGTTCAAAATCAAGAACTGGTTCACAGGCAGTTGAGTCAACTCACTCTCTGCGTAACAGTCATCGACGTGGACCAATTGCAGTTAACATAATACGGACAAGTGGACGAATGAGAAAGAAGCGACTAAGAGCGTTGCGGTTTCTGAGGAAAGTGTCCGTTACAATGGAAACTTTCTAAATGAGAAAAACGGGAAAACTTCACTGCTATATATATTCATGTAATTTGTATAATGAAACAGAGAAATAATAATCCTTTCTTGAGTCTGTTCTTCTTCTCTTCCTTCTCAATTCTCTTCTAGTTTCTACACACCGGACTTCAGGATATCACAAAATTACACAGAGTCCACTTGGCGGTTACCAAGAAAACACCGGAAATGCGAAGGAGGAGAAAATTCTGAAAATGCTGAAATGCTCCACGCGACGGATACTAAAAGACGCGTCGTTTCCCTGAAACGGCTAAACTATTCATCCTATAAAAGTGAACAATTGTAGGAAAACAAACATATGTTTTTGAAAAGAAATTTGGTTACTATTGGTTCCATTTTTACCCATGTGTTCATCGTCCTCCTTGTGTTTCTCCCACCTTCCCTCATCTCTGATTCTATCTCCCTTTCTACTCTTCCCCTCTGCTGTCCTCTTTCACACACTTAAACAGTCGGAAGAAAAACGACGACAACTGGGCTGTTCCGGGGAATCCGGTGGCATCACGTTCCGTTCATTTCCAAGTAACCGTCCTATCTTTCTTTTGTGAGAATAGTTCTTATCCAAGATCCGTAAGTCCACATTAGGTGCTTCTTCATCTATTTCTTACAACAACCTTCCCGATTATGTTCGGTATTCTCCTCTCATCATCGTCCATGCAGTTTCTTCCTCTATCCGAAGAACCTCTTAAATAATTATATTATTTTAATAATATAATAACTACATACTACCGATCTTCTAACTCCCGTCATTATATCTTATCTCACTATTCTCTTATCTCTCTCACCGTCAACTTGTCGTTTTCCATCACTTTCTTCACCCACTCTTTATCCTCTACCATATAAATATATGGTCGTCTATTACCGCGCCTACTTCTCTATTCTCTTCTTATTTTATAGTTATTCTTCCCCGTCTCTCTCTCTATTTCTATATTCTAATATATTTTATAACTGTCTCTTCACTCCTTTCTTTCACCAACCCAATCCTTTCATTATGATTACCTCAAAATAATTCCCCAACTTCATATCTATCCTACCACTACTCTCTCTCCTCCGAAATATATCATATCCAATAACCCCACTCTATCCTCTTTTCCTTACCAATTCTATATCATCCTTCTCACTAATTTTCACTCTTCTTATTATACTCCATCTGACTTTACTTTTCCACCCACCCACTGATATCTATAATCCTAGTCCTTATATTATACAAATTATTTCCTCTCTATATTTTATAAGTAAAATAAGACCCATATTTATCTTTCTCAATCATATCATTTTACTACACTCTCAAAATATTAACCTATCATTTTCAAAACCTCCATTCCATAACTCCTCAATACTATACATAACTATTCCTTCTGATATCATTCATAGATCCTCCCTAGTTTGTAGGAATATTATCAATTTTAGAAATATCCT